>BFEA01000230.1:199058-220113 GCA_003427395.1 Chara braunii
TCAGAGTAGAGATAGAGGTAACTGCAGACATTGTTTGGACACGGCCTTCTGCCTTATTGGACACGACATTCAGATCGGACTTACACTCTACATTGGGATTGAACTGTGTGCGACATTCGGAGATCAGACTTGGGTTGGACTTGGCTACCTCTATGTCCCTCCCCCTTCTCTCTCGCATGTCTATGGATCTCTCCCCATGTGTGTGAGCGGAAGGGCAATCTTTCTGGTGTCTTTCCCTTCCGAAGTTTCTCCCTTTCATATTGTTGTCCACGTGTCCTTTGATACTAGATCTTCCGCTGCGCTGCTTCCCAGCCTATGATGATGATGATACGAATGTGTTGTTATTGATTTCCCGTTGTTTCACTCTTTGCGTCGCGCACATTGACACCTTGTGAATGTTGCACCTATGCTGCTGGTTGTTGCCACTTTCGTCATTGCTAGATCCTAGGCTTTCAGTGCATTTCACTTTCTGATATGCTACACTTCCTCTTCGCACTCGACGTAAGAGTAGTATCACCGGCCACCATAGCCCACCTACCCATATGGAGTTGCCCAACTTCCAGCGCCAAAGATGAGAGTAAGAAGAACCCAACAGCCAGCAATTCACGAGCCCAGCCGGCAGATGACACATGCCACCCAAACTAGTTGAAAATAGAAACAGCAGGAAAAGATGGTATGCAACCTAAAACAACGCGAGGAGGGAGCGCTACGTAATATAATCGCCGATCTGCCCGATCACATCCACCCCTGCCAACATCCCGCTCCACCAACAGTTCTCTCTTTCTGCTTGCAGAACGAATATCCCGCTCCACCAACAACGTCATCCTTCTGCCATCACCACCCTCCACCAGCAACGTGCCTCTCCTACGCGTCGAGGCTCCTCGCCATACCCACCATCCTTACTCCCTCACTGTGCCCTTCTTCTCGCCGCCACTACCGACCACTTGCGCCACTATCGCATCGTGCCGTATGAAAACACAGCATTCCGGATGGGCGCACATGGCGGGGCGCAGCGCTCCCGGTAGCGCTGCCCCCCCCTGGAGGACGCCGGGAGTTGGAGCATCGTGCCATCGGATTCACTCCTCATACAATTGTGATTTGCAATTCACTTGAAAGTTGAAATGCAGTCCAGCAGATTGCGATCCGCAGGCGCATTCACAATGAGAATCTCAGGCTTTGGACTTCTGATCAGCCTTAGAAGTCCAAATGCTATTGTGAATTCTCAATTCCAAGAGGAAACAGTAGAATTAAGCCTTGGTCTTAGTCCAAATCCAAAGCCCACTTTTCTCCTGTGAGGATGGAATTTCGATGTTGACGAGGGTACCCTTTTCCCAACTCCGTTTGGTTATTGGTTTCATCCAAGGCCCTTCTTTTGGGTCTTGGGTGCCTTGTCCTACGGTGAGACTTATCCCTTTTGACACGAAGGGCCCATATTGGGAATTTACATTTCCCATTGCGGCACTCCTTCCGCCTTTCATGTGAGTCTCATCATCGCACTGTTTCACCCAGTCCTAGCCGAGTTTTGTGCACCCAAAGGCATGTTTTTGACCGCATGAATCCAGTTCCATGAGGGCTAGAACGCCTTTGTTACTGAGCTAGGGTATTGGCTTCTCCCTTCTCCAAAGGCCACATCTTCATCATGTCAGTCTTGTGCAGCTCTCTTGGGTGCACAGGGCACCCCTTTTTCTCCTCCTCCTGCTCAAAACCTTGGTTCGAGAACCAAGGGTTCCGACACCAGGCCAAACGAGCTGCCAAGCCTTCAGCGTATTCCAGAGATTCTGCTGGTTTAAACCACTAGTACCTTTCTCGTTTTGTAAAATAGCGAGTCTCCGACCTTTCAGGAGGGTGAAACGAAATGACAGTCGCCGATTAGATTGATCAATGGCAGCCGTCATCGGGCCCGACCTCCGAATTCTTCGGGAGTTGGCGTTTTCCATCATTTCTAAAGCGGCAAAGATACTAGTGGTTTAAAGAAGAAGAAGAAGAAGAAGAAGAAGAAGAAGAAGAAGAGGAAGAGTCTGTATCAGATTCCTCCACTAGCGAAGTGGTTTTTTGTTTGTTTGCTTGTTTGTTTGTTTGTTTTTTGCGCTAAACTACCACTACGTCCAAGCCTCATTTTCTCGAGGAAGAGGAGAAGTGCTTGCCAAGCTTTGCCCCAGAGCTAGCGGGACCTTTTCTTTCATTCTGGCTGGCGCCGGCTGCAATTTTGGTTCGGTGGCGCCTGGTTTGCCAAGAATGCAGCATAGGTTATATTCACAACGTAGCCTTCTGCTCTGGAAGGTGGTGGTGGTTTATAGAGAGAACCTGGGGGTCGGCAGCCAGTTGATATAAGGCCATCCAACATAAGGAAATGATGGAAACAAGTTAGTCAAATGGAGGAGGGGATAAACACAGGGGTAAGCGGCTGTCTACTAGAAGGTTTGGCCAGAAGGGGGCTATGGAAGAGAAAGGTGGTGCAGCTGGGGAAAGGAGGTGGTCAACAGAGGGTCCTTGCTTTGCTCAAATTGTTAGAAACAAAAGTGGATTGTCTTGCAATATCTCTTTGAAAGCAGGGAATTATTTGTGAATCAGACACTGCACCTGGCCCCAGTATTGTTATTGGGTAGAATTGCGAGTTCTCAAGCCTAGATAAAAACTCGTAAGAAAAAAAAGGACAGCCTGGCCCCCTGAGGTGACCTCAGGGTTCCAGGTGCCTCTGCATTGCTGAGACTCCATTCCGTTATTGTCTGCCCCTGAATACATCTAGACTGCAATTTGCCCAAATACATCTGTAATGACTGTTCATTCATTCTGCTCGGTGGAAGAGGGTAGTCTGGAGCAGCACCTGTGATAAGCAGGGATCTGTACTTCGCGGCCTCACGTACCCTTCGGAGTAAAACCTAAAGTAAGCCCTGAAGCACGGATCTTAGCGGATCAGGAAAACTGGGTCCATTTCTCATTGTTGAGGTTACTGGCATGCATCTTTCAAGGTTGCCCCCCTTTGTTCAAATTCGTTCTCCTCACGGATGGTTAGCGATTGCACAGAGGAATCCAAGACACAGCTAGGAATTCGGTTGGCGGCATTTAAATTTTCTTCGTGCTAAAGCGTGCGCGGCCATTTTTTTTGAATTATTGCACGACGCGTAAGCTCGGCGCCCGCTATCCGCTTGCACGCCGTTTTCCCCTCTGGCTGAGCGCTTCTCCCTGGATGTCATTTCGCTTCCCCTCGAATCTACGTCCAATCCTCCTCTTTCCCTTCTGGGCGATTGATTGGTTGTTAGTTGGGATGGTCGGATCAATGTCGCAAAAGCGCGCTTGCGCGCGCAGCTTGGACGAACAGCCCAATTGAACGAGGAATAATGACCACCCCACCTCCTTCGATCCCTCTGGAACCGCCACTCTTCCTCTGTCCTACTCATCTACATCCCTTGCTGCCAGCGCCACACGCCAGCACCCCGTCACCTTCCGAGCTATAAGTTCTCACAGCTCCTACCTCTCCATCTCTTTGATCTCGGGTGCAATGCTGCGTGAGCTATGCGTGAAGACCACAACATCGAAAAGGCTCCATGTGCCCAAGTGACGGGCGGAGTGACGACATGGGGTGGGATTAGCGGTAGACTCGGGTACGTGCAGTCCGAGGGACTGAGCCGTGGTGGAGATAGAACGTGGCCAGCGGCAGAGCCTTGTGGCTATGGTTGGTTGACATTCTGGTTGGTTGGGGGCTGTGCCCGATGCAGGCCGGTCTTGTGGAACTTTGAATAGCGAGGGATTCACTTTTTTCTCCATTGCTGCTTTGTCCAAGATTTATCTGTGCAGTAGACTAAGCATAGGTTCTCAGTCGCATGCATGACGTTGGTTATGAGGGTCTATGGATGATGAGTGCATCGTTATCCAAGATGCATGGATGTATGCATGTGGAGTAATGTCACGGGTGTACAGCGTTGTAAGTGCAACCCGGGGGGAAAGGTGGGGGTATCGAACATCTGCCTGTATGCATGTGTGTTGATCTCCCCTTGCCTTCCCCGCCCCTTGTTGACTTCTGGCGCTATCCATAAGCGTGGGGAATAGTCGCCCACTCTTCCCTCTCTTCCCTCTGGCGCGCAAGTGCCATCTGCCAGGTTGTCCTGCTTGCCTCCCCCCGGCTGGTCGCCGTAGCCAGAGGCATCAATCGCGTGTGTCTCCGCGCATCGCCCGATCTCCTTGCTAACCGCCCATAGCCATTTTGTCTGAATAACGATGCGGTGACTAACGACGTTGTCTCCCTGAACTTGCATTTTGTCAGGTGAGAAAGAGTGGGGTGAAACCCATTAAGATTTGCATGGAGTCGGGATTTACTACGCTACACGTGAGCGTGGATAACTGCCCGTGCTCGACCCTCTCATCGATCCGCCACAACACCCTCCAGCCATTCCCAATTGCAGACGAACACAGTGTGTACTGCGATGCCGATGTGCACAGTGCATTGTTGCGAACTGACCGGGTTCATTTATACAACCCGTCAAAGGCTTGTCACGTAGCGGGATGTGGGTTCATGATGATTAATCAGTTTTCTTCCCCACCCCTCATCCTACCTTATACTGATTTGACGGTGCTGCCTTGGTCTGCGGCCCACACCACGTGGCGGCCCTAGTGTAGCTGTTGCTGGTGTCGGCTAGGAGACTCGTGTTCCTGGTGGAAATCGGTGCTGGGATACGAAGGATCGGCTCGGTTCCCAGAACTCTCCCGCAGGACGGGCGCCCTACCGGCGAGCTTCCGAGCCTGGGTTCTCCCAGCCCTTCCCCCAGCCCCACCCCAATCGAACGACGATGCGGACTTTATGAATCTGACTCGGAGGCTTAGATACTCCTTATCTCTTCGGTTCTTGCAATAGAGTTGGCATGAATCTGGTGCGAGAGAAGTGGTACGTTCCACGTTTTCTCTTTTTCTTCCTAATGCTTAGCAGCGGCTGTGTTGCGCACATTCCCTAGCCCCCGACGAAGCGGAATTTTGTTCATACCTCGTGCGTCGGCCGTGTCTACCCCTCAAATTCGCTAGTGTTTCCACTTAGCCCTCTCTGTCGACCTTAATTTTTGGAGTAGCCTCGGAATGAAGCAAGAATCCCCCGTTCCAACCGGGTGATTCTACCCTTGCCTAAAATCCTCGGCCACGCCCCCAATTACTCCAATCGGGCGTCCCTCGGTACGAAACGCAGGACAGGGTGTGAGGTTGCGCATCACACACCAGCTGGCAATCGGGGCCACGTCTCATGAGATGGCGAGAGTCATGGGCCGAGGAGGGTCTCTTCACCTCACAAGATGAGGCGCCAATTTCAACGTTACCCGCGCCCACAGTCCTCTGCCAGTCTATCTGCATACTTAGAACATAACGAAAAACAGACAAGGGGACTAGTTCCACTCCACTAGAAATGAGCAGTACTTAGAACATTGGAAAAACAGACAAGGGACTCGTTCCACTCCACTAGGGTTCTACAAGCAGTACTAACATCTTATGGACATTGATTCTTTAGATCAACAGCTCAGATGATGTAGCGAGGTGCAATTCCAGATGATGTAGCGAGGGCAATTCTAGTACACTGGAACCAAGGCCAAGGGCATTACCCCCCAAACCAACACAGGTGACTAGAGGGGTGAAGGGGTCAGGGAATTACGCCATTGAGCCGAGGAGGGGGGGAAGTCATCGTAAGACACAAGCATTTCGAGCCCCAACCCAACTAAGGTCTACAAGGCCAGTTAATAAGGGGGCGAAGGCGAAGGCGAAGGGACGTATGCCCTTGAGCATAGAGGGGAGGGCAGTGGTAAGGTCCCACTTATCTGGATCCTTCATTTCCAGCCATAGAAAACCCCTGCGACCATGCTAGGGGGAGTGATATGAGCATCCCCTCCTAGCAGGCCGCCTGCTTGCTCCAATCTATTGGTGGGGAGCAGCACCTGCTGGAAAACGGGTCCAGCTTCCCACTGAACATCTTCAAAGCTGATTTTCAATGGCCATAAATGACAAATCCTCGCAAGTGTAACCCTGGCCCAGAAACCCTAAACCCAAATCCTGACCTGTTGATCCACCACTGATGCTGTTGCGGTCAAGAAGCTGACCCTCCAGAACCAACCCCCAAAATCTCGGCACGGACAGTTGTTGTCAGACATAGACGCCATCCAAGCACGAACACACCAAGCCATGGATTTGAACCTACTTAGGATGCCTGGTTGGCTATTGGCTGTGGCCCGTGGCAAGAGCGCACGGAACAAGGAAGAGGACTTTTCAAACACGAACGAAAAAGACACGTCATCAGACGCTCTACGTGAGGCTGGCGAAGGCGTCAAGCCTACACGTGCAATACTTAGGCTCTTTAAAACCCACCTCTTCCTCGAAGGGAAATGTGGTGTTTAACAGGGACCTAAAAAACCTCTCTTTTCCAGCTACGGCGCACACTCCCATTGGAGGTACGTGTAGGCAAACGAGGCCTACAAAAGCAGCAATCGAACACTTTTTTTCCCTTTTTCGGCCGTCTCTTATAAGGGGAAGGGGTAAAGAACCTTCCTGATCGATGGACAAACTCCCTACGAAACCACCATTATCCTCCCATCAGAAATACAAATACATCGGCATTATATAACAACTGTATGTCGACAGGAACACTGGCTTGAATCCGATCATGGCGCCATTTTTTAACACTTTGGACAAAGCATGTAATGACTCTGAGGGCAACCTCACACTTGGACTTTTTCAACTTCTCTGTGGACGTAATTGAGGCCAGGTGCATCAAGGCCAGTTCAGAATAGACGCCATATACATCCCAGAAAAGTCCTTGTCTGAGTATGCCTTGAGGCTGCTCTCCTGTGTCAGCCACGACAACCATTTGCAATGCTGCTCTTTGGGCCTCGCTCCACTACCCGACATTCTACATGCATTTGGATACTCTCAGGACCCGATACATTCAATATTTTGGACTCGTTTGAATGCACCTGTTCGAGCAAAGAGTCCAAACACATGTAGAGTGTTGTGTAGTGGATCGAGGCTGGCTCTCCACAAAAAAGGAAACTACACAGATGCCTCATGCATCATGAGCCTCGCTCAACTACTCTCAACATGCAGAAAAGACAAAAATCATGGCGGTGCATCTTTCCATGTTCTTGCAGAAGATTTACTCTCATTTTGCACATTTCAAGCGTAGTGGGGTGAGGCCCATCCCCTCTCTTCACCTCCTCTTACTGCCTGCAGTCAATGGAGGTCAGGAAGTGCGGACATAGCGCTTCACTCCACTACTCAACATCCTACATGCATTTGGACGCTTTCTCGACCACGTTCGAGTCCAGCATTTTGACTGTATCGGGACGAACACGAGTTGCAGGTACATACAGAGTGTTGTGCAGTGGAGCAAGGCCCATACTAAGCTGAACATCACACGAGCCACGAATTAAGAAAACGCTCCCATGTGCTGTTCTGTTCGTGGGCCTCGCTGCACTACTCTCCACATGCAGAAAAGACAAAAAAGATGGCAATGTATATTTCCATGTTGTAGAGGGGGGATTCAGTCTCATTTTCCACATTTGGAGAGTAGTGCAGCGAGGCCCCATATCTCCTTTTTCCCTCTTGAGAAGTGTTATGGATGGAGGAGGAATATACTTTTCCAGTTCAGCATGCGGTGTATGTTGCTCATTAACACCCACGTGTACTCTTGGGTGCTACATCTACAGGCTAAGCTAGCTTTAACCTGGCATGTTCTCCAGCCAGGTTCTATCTAAGCACAGACACAGCAACAGTGGAACCAAACACTTTAACAAACGACACCTATGGCTGGCAACTTTCTTCTCTTTTTTTTCCCTTTTATTTGGCTAGCAGATTTGCTATCGCAGATCTCCCGCCTTCGTCGATAGAACACTGAATCCATTGCCGTGGTCCGCGATCCCATTTACTTGCTGTCAATTGTTCAGTTTGGTGCAGGTCCATTTGCCTTCTTCGGTTCAGATGGCACTTATAAGGTAGTAGCAGTACCCATATTGGCAAACCATATCCAAAGCACCAGAGGGTTCCTTGCTCTGTTGGGCCCAAGCCCACTCCTGCAGGCGGCAAGGTCCCACTTGCAAGGATTCTCTGATCTCAACCATTAGATTTATCAGCACCACTAACACTGACGGGGGCGTGTTGTTTACAAAAAAAAAAACAAAAAAAAAAAACAAAACAATGCTTCCTAAAGTCGTGCCTGTTGAACCACCCGTAAAACTCCATGTTCTTAAGCCGTTAACGTAGTGGCTACTCCGCTCTGGATTAAGCCCCCAAGCTTTTTTCCATATGCCACACGGAGAGACTGAAGAGGTGACCATAGGCGCCGCTAGGCGGCAGGCCTTCGGCCTTAGTCCCCTACTATCAAATATATACCTTAATGAACTCGACCACTTTATAGAAACAACCATCCGTGAATAGACCCAAGGCTCGAAGAGCAGACGCTTCGCGTCTGAATCCCACGCATTGGAACCGAAGGATACATTACATCCGCTTCGCAGATGATTTTCTAGTCGCAATCTCTGGTCCACGATCAGAAGCAGTGAAACTGAGATGAATAGGTACGCCGTACAGGCCCATATGCATTTGCATCAGAGCCCTCCCGGAGGGGGGCTAAGACCCCCTGGGTTATTCGTGGTTTTCAGAAAGCGTCCGGGCCACCACAGGAGCGCCAAATTCATCCGTTTCTACTAGAAACGTTTCTCCTCTATGTTCTTCCGCAGCCGATAGTGGTCCAAGTACTAGTGGTTTTAAGCGCAAATGAACGCCCGAAAACGTGGAATCTGGGTAAGTAGGGAACCTTGCCACTAATGGACGGGAGACGTCCACATTTCCTCTCGCAGCAATGGAAGAGCCGGGATCTATGAAGGAGGAGCTCCCTGCAACTGATGCAGGCATCCCTTTTTCCCTGAGTGTTATCTTTTTCTTTTTATTTTAATGAAAACGGGCCCAGCGCCCAAAGCTCCGAGCAAAACATGTTTTTTTCAAAGACGCACATAAATGTACACACGCCTTGCCCCATTAAACCGCAAGTACGCACGAGATAGTCACCTATCATACGGCTTGCTACACGAAACTCGTCGCCTCGTCCGGAAACTTCGGGGCCAGCGGACCGGCAGTAAAAAAACATCGGCAGCCAGCATCGTGTTTCGGCCTACGAAAGGGGCCTGCGGCTGATGTATGGCGTGTACGGGTGGTTACACCCCACCAGTGTGGCCCCGGGCAGCTTGAGAAAGCAAGAAAGCCGGTCCGAAAAGCTCAGAGGCTCGAGGCAACCGGACCAAATTGGCTGGCAGTGCCAGTCAGATTGAAAAGACAAAAAAAAAAGGACCAAGCTTGGCGTGCAGGGTGAAGCCGCCAGCCTTGGATGTAAACCGGTGGTTTAAGGCTGGGAGAGCCATAGCCACTGCCCTTACTATGCCTGTTCATGTCTGTTGCAAGGTATATATCCCTCTCTCCTTCTTAACTACCACTGCACCCAAAGCAAAATCGTCAAAGGCTGGGACATCCCGACAACCAACCACGGGGTGGGCTGGACTCCAGCTGATCGGTTCCAGTGGGAGAAACTGACGAATGACCCCTTGTCCCTTATCTAACAGTCGGATGCCTGATAGGCTCTGCACCGCAGTGCTGGTGGCCTCGGAGGGAAGAAGACAAAGCACGTGAAAAGAGATACCGACCCTTTCCGGCCTCCGGAACGCGAGCCAATTCACAGCTTATCAAACAGGGTTGCGTGACGCATTCACTCCCCTCTTCCATCTAGTCGAGTCTATTTAGGAGGGATGTCCTCGTCCAGGTCCTTGCCCAGTTGGTAAATAAACTTCAACGTTACGTGTCCTTGATGCCAGACATCACAAGGGGTCCTATTTACTTAAACCGCCAGTAATTCCGAGCCACATTTGCCCGGGGCTACAAAACGCCCTTCGCACCAACGAAAAACGAACCAGTGCAGTCTCCGTTTTCGCTGGCGTCACCAGCCATTTTGCTTCAGCTGCCAACGCCCCCGAAAGTTGCAGGAGTATGCAAGGTCCGTCCGAGAAAGATTGCCGGAAATCGTACTGGTCGTGTAAACCACCCGTAGGTCCAGTACATTCGACGTCCCCCTGCAGCAAACGGCTAACAACCAACGACTCACAATGCTCCGTCCACGGCTAACACTATAGACATTTACATCGAACGTGCTCAAATTGCCCAATCGCACGACAGCCGACGACAGGGCAGCCATTCGAGCCCAAAAATTCTTAAGCCAATCAGCAGTCAGGGATCAGCATCGCACAGCCAAAACACACCAGCCGGGGCCACGTAGACAGTCCGCAGCTGGAAAGCGTTAGTGTGTTTGGGAATAAGCCATCTTTCCAGTCCATGAATTTTCCTATCAAAATAACTGAAAGAAGGTTCCAACACAAAGGCGCTAGCACAAGCAAAAATGACTGAAAACTCTTCTTGCGAGAGCCTACGAAGGCCTCTAGCGAGCCTCTGGAGGCTCGCCACAGAGTTCGATACAAATATAGGAAACATCGAATTAGAATGGACAATTTAGAGTCGGATTTCTTAATAAAGAAACAGAGCTCAAACTTGTTAAACGCAAGTCAACTTTCGAGACTCCCATTCCTCCAGGCCGTGTTTTGTTTGGGCGAGGACAGTAGTCGGGGTCATATGATTGTGATCTAATCCATGATTGTATCTAACCCATCTCCACCAATGCATGTGGCAAGGACGCCAGCTGGTTGCTCAATTCCAGCTAATCATTTGATCCACCAGTACATCCGATCCGGGGCTCTCGGTGCCCATTCCACAACGTTTCCGCTTGAACGAGTTAATTCCAGCGCCCCATACCTGTCCGTCGCAGCGGAGCGCATGCCACAACTTTTTCGCTTGAATGAATTTATTCCAGCGCCCCATACCTGTTCATCGCAGCACGTCGCCGTGCGCATGCAGCCGCGAATGTTCCGAAGCACTGCGGTGGTTTAATTGAAGAACCATGCTGGCCAGCACCACCTTTGTCCACGGTAAAGATTATGCCCGCGTGGTGATCGACTCGCGTCGTGGTCACATTGATTTCCATCAAGTATGACTATCATCAAGGAAGTGCATGCCGGAATGCCGGCACTGCATTTTCCTACCAGGTGGAAATGGCAATGCTGCATTTTTGCTTTGCCCGGCGTCTCTAGTCATTCCAGTCCGGTTGCCGCAGGCGTCTTTGAGTTTTCCGGAGAATCTTGGTCGAGATTCTAAAGTTGGCTCAGGCCCGATGTTTTGCACCACCAGTATATTTTTCGCTGGACATCCATCCAAAGGCCAAACAGGTTGCCGAGGCAAAACACGCCTTGCAGGCAGCTCATTTTGTAAACGGATAGATGTCCAGCAAAGCAGGGCCCAGGTATTTCCCAAGAATCACTATGCATGCTACAACTTTGATTCTCTAGCTGGGAAACGTATTGGTCGTTTAACACAAAAGGCACGGGGCCAAACGTATTGGTCGTTTAACACAAAAGGCTCAAGGCCCCGTGACCCTGTGTCCAGTTACCTGCCCCTCGATAAGCCAATCACATTTGAGCAAAGCACCCTCACATTGGTTTTAGGAACAAAGTCTATTCTTGTTTTGCTTTATTATGTTACTATGGGAAGCCCACGTTGAGAGAGAGAGAGAGAGAGAGAGAGAGAGAGAGAGAGAGAGAGAGAGTAACATTGTTTAGTCTTCTTTTGCTTTGGTTAATATCTACCTAGGGAAAAGCGGTCCTTGAAAGATTCTCACAGCGGGCCCACAGAAAAGAAGTCCAGTGGGGTCCTTTCTTGGATTTCGGGGGCTCTTGGTACAGTTGGTGTTGGCTCGGCTTTATGAACGGGATATTATTCCGCTGCGGGTTAGTTTCACGCCGCACCTCCATTGCAGAAAGTCTTGTACAGCAGTGTCGGGCAGATTCAACCAGGCAGTGTACATTTCCATGTTCTATCGAAAGATCCATTTGATTTTGCTCATCCTGTCCATGGACGTCGCGTGAGGCCAGCCAGGAGGTTGGAGACTAGACATTCTTTCTCCATCCCTCTCTTTCTCTCTCCCTCTCTCTCTCACACACACACACACGAAAAAAAAAGAAAAGGAAAAAGAGTCACTGTATATTTCCACGGACGATTCATTCCGATTTTGCACATCCTATTGATCGTAGCCTCTCTCTCTCTCTCTCTCTCTCTCTCACACACACACACACACACACACAGACACACACAAAAAAAAAAAAAAGTGTGCCATGTGTATTTCCATGTTCTGGCTGAAGATTCTTTCCAATTTTGCTCATCCTATGCACACACACACACACACAGACCGACATTGCCACGCTTCACCAAATGAGATTGAATCTTCCACTGCCCCAACATGGAAATATACACTGCAAAATAATGCGGCAGTGTATACTTCCATATACCAGCAACAAATTCGTTCTCATTTTCCAAATTATGATTTATGTACATCATAAAGTGCGCAGTGGTCCTCAGGTGATCCCCCCCCCAGGGCCCAGCAGAAACCAACGGTGCA
The DNA here is from genome assembly GCA_003427395.1 of Chara braunii. Taxonomy (NCBI): domain Eukaryota; kingdom Viridiplantae; phylum Streptophyta; class Charophyceae; order Charales; family Characeae; genus Chara; species Chara braunii. The sequence goes on from BFEA01000230.1 coordinate 211,567, forward strand.
TGGGAGCTTCTTGGTACCGCACGGTTCTTTTCCTTTTTCCTTTTTGTGTTGTTCACGTAGTCTTGTGCATCGTTTTGCACGTCCTGAAGATTGTACGCGAGCGTGGGGGACCGGGCTCCTGCAGAATATCCCGAAAGATTGTTCGTAGCTGGGCGGCGTTGGGCCCCTTGCATCAAGCAAAAGCGCAGGTCCGACCCTTCTAGAAACATTCCAGGTTGCAGGTTCGTCTCGGGGCTATCTAACGTGCAGTCGTTTGACAACGCATAGAGTGATTTTGCAGCAAGGACGGTATCGTCTCTCTCTCTCTCTCTCTCTCTCACGCAGCAATCTTTGCAACAGCCAGCTCCCTCGTCCATACCCACACCAGGATTTCTTTTCAATGTATGTCCATCGCGGTGTATCTTCCTATGTTCTTGCAGAAGATTCCTTCTCATTTTGCACATTGGCATGCTGCTCAGTGGATGCACACATGAAAAAAGAAGAAGTGTGGTGGTGTATATATCCATGTTCTGGCTGAAAGATTCATTCCGCTTTTGCTCATCCTACACATACGCACACCGACATTGCCACGCTTCCTGCTGTGTATAGGTAGGACGGGTGCAGCTTCGCCACGCTGGGTCCACTCATATTGATAAAGCACTACCTACACCACCTTCCTGAGGCTAACTCTAAATTTTGGTCGGATTCCACTGACCCCAAGAAAAAAAAAAGCATCGCCGTGCCGTGGTCGTCATCGCCATCACCATCTTCGCCCACCGCACCATCATCATCACCCTCCAGCCACACCATCATTGTGGCCCTCCATCCACACCATCGTCATCATTTCCTCCTCTTCTTACTCTTCGGTTCTTTCTTTTGTTTTTTTTTCTTCCATCTCTTCTTCTTCGTCGTCTTCCTCTTCCTCTTCGACTTCTTCGTGCTCTGCCATAGCGCACTTCTTTCACCTCCTTGCTCCGTCATAGTGGTGCCCTCTCTCCTCCCCTTCCTCCATCAGTCTCCCTCCCTCCACATAGTCTCCCTTTCTCCTTCCGGCCCCATCTCCTCCCCCCACATCACTCGCCCTCCATCCACAGTCTCCCTCTTGCCCCCATCCTCCATCACTCCCTCCACGTACTCTACCTCTCCTTCCTCCCCCACATCTCCCTCTCTCTTCCTCCACATCAATCTCCACAACAGTCTCCCTTCAGTCTCCTTCCCCCCCCCCCCCTCTATCAGTAAACCTCCCCCCATGTACTTACCTCTCTCCTTCCTCCGCCATAGCTCCCCCCCTCCCTATGAGTATCCCCCCCTCCTACTCCTCCAGTCTCCCTCCCCCCTCCTACAAAACCGGACAACCCCCTAATCTACCCTGCTCCTGCACCCCCTACCCCCCGGAAAAGCTAGGTTTTCATATAATTTTTCTAATATTGATTGATTGATTGATTGATTGATTGATTGATTGATTGCCGGGGGCGCAAACACATACACACACGGGCACGTCCGGCCGAACGTCCAGGGAGGGGGAACCAAACGTTTCACCGTTAAGGCTTTCCTCCGTTCGGCCGAACCCAAATGCAAGTTGTACCCTAAAGAAAGCAAAACGAAACAAGTTCGAATGAAGAAAAAAAAACGATCATTTCCAGAGTAACTCTTACGATTGAAACTAGTCAATACCAGCTGTACTCTCACAAACTGCTTCCAGCACGCTGTCCATCGAAACAGCAGGCCAGTGACCACTGAGACAATTGACTCAATGCCCCAACAAACACACGCCTGAAGAAAAGAACACACATTAGATACAGTGCTTACAAGACATGGACTCTCCACACCAAGACATCAGTTAAGAGAGCCAGGCTTCTCTTCTGATTAAAGCCTCCAACCATTGCTGAAACAAAACTTTGTCCGTACAACACCCGCATGCACAAACACTTCCCCTGACTACCTCACAAAACTCCAGAACGATTTTCCATGTCCTTGCTTACTACCAAATTTCACCGCTGACAGATCAGCCATAGGTACACAGAAAGAACATATGTGCATGTACAAGCATAAACGAAAACTCTCTCTCTCTCTCTCTCTCTCTCTCTCTCTCTCTCTCACACACACACACACACACACACACACATGCGTGGGCACATGTGTCCATCTCGCTGCGGACAACTAGAGGCAAGCACATTCGCAAACACACACACACACACACACACACACACGCACACACACACAGGAGCAAGGGGGTGCAACAAGACAAGAACACCACCAATTGCCTCATGGTATATTTTCCCCACTGACGCAGCCATCTTCCAGGAATTCTCAATCCCCAATGTGACTAGATCCACGCCACTGCTCTGATTGCTGAGACCTGAACAACTGCAGTCAATTCAAGTACTTCCATGCAATCAGAGCCATCTTCTCCAAAGAGAACATATCCCATACAGCATAGATCAGGCGGTCCGTGTGTCAACCACCTGGCTCACACCTCCGCAATTCCAGGCAGCTGCCCATAGTGGAAATAATCTCATCCGGATGCACAACGCTCACTGCAGTCCTTGCCGCATTCCTTTTAGTGATCAAACTCACAAGGAGAACACTCTGTCCTGGCGATCCCCTTCCGAAGTCCATCACACTGCAAATTCCGACCCAAAACAGAACCAACGAAGGGGGCCCATTAGTATGGCTTCAACACAGCCCAGCACACTAGTCACGCGACTCACACCCTCCACCCCACACAAGAAAGAGCCTCACAGGATCAACCTACCGCAAAAAGTACACAGCGCAAAATATGAAATATGAACAGAAACAGAAAAATATAGCAGTCCACCCACAGTCCAATTCACCCAACTGCATGACACCATACCTCATGACAGTTCCTGACCGACACGACTTGCAGTGCCAGTACCTCCCAGCATCATTTCCCCAATGCTGGGTTTTGCCCACACACAAAATAGCAAAGTGTCCTGGAGTTCGTGGAGTTCGGACGTAGTGGTGCCAGCCATGCACAGTGCATTTGCACTCCAATGTTCTTGTCGAGAGGATTCCACATGTCTTAACATCCTGTCCGACTCCCGGTCACAACATTGCAAGGTACCATAGTGTCCCGGTCTAGTAGCTCGACAGGTCAAGCCTGGGGCGTAAGTCCGGTTGGCCTGTAGATCCGCAAGCTCTGCACAGTCCAGTCAATTCTAGTCGGTCCTTGCACTATGTCCGAGTCAGGAGCCCAAGTCATATAAAAGTATGTGAGCATTCCAGATGCACCGTATGCTAATCATGGCCTGCACATTAGGGTACTGGTCTGGAAAGTCTAAGATTTGGTTAAGCCTCGCCTATGGAGTTCCATCTGCAGCAACGTGTCATCAACACGCTTTTCACTTGAGTTTGTCGGAGGAGCACTGTTATGACATTGTGCAGCTAATTACTACAGGTGGCTTCAAGTGTATTGTCAACTAGTGGTAGACAACCAGCCACAGCACCATCATCAACAAGAGTTTTGATTTTGAAATTATGTCACCCTCTACTTTGCACGATGTACCCTACATCCATGAATGTTCACCAATTTTCATGTCCAAGGAAATGAGAGCAAAACGACACCCATTCTCATAACCCCTCCCCGGGGCAGTCGACCTCCAGTAGTGCAAGCCTATGTACAGGACCATGTTAATTGGTCGGTGCAAAACAAGGTTGTTGGGATGGGCTATGTACAGGACCATATTAATTGGTCGGTGCAAAACAGGATTGTTGGGATGGGCACTGGTCGTTTAAGACCGTGCTTGGACAACGAGAGCTCAAATGTGAGCATGAACGTGCCCGCCTCGAGTGAACATAACTATTTCTTTTTGTATTTTTCATTTTTTTCTAGCACACATACACAATCCAGCAACTTGACTACAAATCCATCGGCAATATAAAGAGATTGTGCAGAGAGGTGGCAGAGCTTGTCTTGCTTACCTGAGGTTGCCAGAATACCTTCCGACTCTGTCGAAACGACGAACTGCCCGTTGTGGATCTCAGCCCCCAAAGGATGCTCCCAAAACATGACATTAGCCCCAGACAGAGCTTCATGCGGCACCACGATCAGAACGATCTTTTGCATCTGAGCACTTTTCGAGAAGATAAAAGACGAAGACAATGTTTCCCTTCTCCGTCTTTGAGGTCCCGCAACAGATGATGCAAATCCTCTACTCTCCTTGACCAGCTCCGCTCCCCAAACTCCAAATAAGACAAGCAAGTCAGCTTGACTGTGTCATCATCTGCCATGTCATCGGACGAATATCATCAACCACGTTTCCAACCAATTCACGAAAAGGTTAAATAGCGAGAAGTCACTCTTCTCTTCAGTTTCATGCTGTCAATGAAGCAAGTGAGATCGACTGTGTCATAAGCTGCCCATCTGATCCAACGAATAAAACAACCATTTCCCAACACAATTGATCAATGCGAAGGTTCAAGAACGATATCACGGTATGCTCGCTCTTTCGTTTGCCCCAATGCTCATGAACAAGACATCATGTCAGCTACCACGACTCCATTTTTTATTGCATTAAATCACCAGTTCACACGAGTCTACATTGACGAGTCAACCTTCCAAGGCTCGCAGAGCTGCAACTACGCCTTTTCAAAGTGGCCTGCCGCTTGTGCGACCGGTGTCGGGCGGCTGTCTACCAGCCGCGTGCTCCTTTCACTTAACAAAAAGAAAACTCCGCCGCAACTCCTTTGTCTTTCTGTGTTTTGATTTATGCTTGGATGTGACTGGAAGGCGTTTTAAGGGAAGCTTGTTTTTTTTTTGGTTTTGACTAACGTTTGATGAGCGAGGAGGAAGGCGGCCAATGCCGGATCGGAAGCGGGGCCAAGAGCGGGCCAAAAGCGTGTGATCCCGACAAGGTACAAGAGATGCGGAAAGACGACCGGAGACGGAGATAAGGGGGGAAACTCTGACGACAAGACATACCAAAAAAGGGGGTAACGTTAAACGCCAGCTACCATGGGAGAGAGCATCTAGAGGGGCGATGTTTTTTGCCGCGGGGAAATGCAGACAATTACAGTCACAGGGCTAGCAAGGCCACTTCCAGGTGAGGGTCAGCTCGGTCGCCATGGGGCCTACCTTGGGCACAGTGAGACGTGCTTCGCAAGGGGGGAATGCTCCCGATGCCTAGTGCAGATGAGCGCGTAAATATCCCCCGAAGGGGGGAGATCGGGCCAGCTATGCCCGACTGCCGCGTCGGACCAGCCGACGAGGCATCCACGACCTCAGAATCGATGATCTGAAAGGAAGTAGAGCCGGACAGCGTTAGAAGACTGGCACCTGGAGGGGCCAGAAGGTACGAGGGGGAAGTAAGGCTAGACTGTAGCTTCAACCGTCGGGTTCCGACTATGGTGTCTGCCTGCCAAAAAGGAGAAAAGATAATGGGGGCAATCCGACTTAAGGGGCGAAAAAGGGGGAGCTAGCCGGGTGAGAAAGCGAGGGGGGTCTGCTTGCATCCATGGAGGAAGGGAACGGAGCGTGGTATTAACCATTGGGGGCCCCACCTGGAAAAAAATCCGTCGGACAAGCTGGATCCAACAGCCGAGGAAGAATGAAAAGGGAAGAAAATTGGAAGATCGACAGCAGAGGGAGCGGGAAAGGAAAGCCACGACCGTTCTGAGGCAGAGAAGAAAAGCGAGCGCCCCCAAGAATCTTGGTAACTGTGACGGGGTAAGAGAGAGCGCGCCGCGGTTCTTCTTGGTAACTGTCTCAATTCAGAGGCACGCGTGTTCTGTGCTTCTTGCCAACCGCCTGGGAAGTAGAACCGCGAGCGAGGGGGCGGGTCACCCGAGGGGGGGAGCATCCTGTGGGGACATAGAGAACGCGCACAGTGCCCGGAAAAAGGTTGGGCGAAGATCAACCCGACAGATTGGAGGAGGGAGGATTCCTATTGGAGAGAGGCGCGCAGGGAGGGATGAAGAAAAGAAAGAGGGAGCGAGGCAAGGACGAAAATAAGACCGGGAATCGGGAGTGGGTTCAAAAATTTCGAGTTTTGGCGCCTTGGGAAGGAGAACTTGAACTCTCGCACTGAAAAAGTGAGAGAGGGGAGGAGGAGAAGGGATAAAAGGAGGAGAGAGTGAGGAAAACGGGGAGCGCACGGAGTTAGCGCACGCCTTCACGTGATCACGAACGACCACGACAGCGCTCGGGAGTATGGAGTCTGCGCATGCGCCCGAAGCGCTCAATGCCAACTTCCGACTAGCGCTCGAGACGTCGGGGAGACGGAGAGAGGAGCGAGAGGAAGAGCGATGACTTGGGGGGGACACACGGTGCGTACGCAATGTTCGAAAGCACTCGTAAGGCTAGCACACGAGGGAGCACCAAACCGAGGGCGATCATTTGCGCAGATGCTCTCCAAGATGGAGATGTAACGGAGGGACGACTGGAGGAAGACAGCGCCCGATCCCACAAATGCTAACGCGAAGTCGCGAGTCGAGCGAGGGAGAGAGAGGCCGAAGGAGCAACCGCCGAGTTGAGTGGGACGGAGTCATTCAAAAATTGAGGGTTCGACTCGTCTGCTGCCAGTAAGACCGAGTCGCGTCGTCACGGCTTTCTTCCTCTCGGCATTCAAAAGCTCAGACATCGGCGAGCCTCCACGCTTGCTTGAAAGAAATAGTGAGAGAGAGAGAGAGAGAGAAGACGAGAGAGGACGAGAGAGAGAGTGAGAGAGCAAGAGAGGGAAAAGCAAGCAGGAGGAGAAGCGAAGGAGCAAGAGAGAGAGGGAAAGGACGGCAGGAGAGGGAGCGAAAGAGAGAGGGATTGAAAGAGGGGGACCAGAGTGGAAGAGAGAGAGAGAGAGAGAGAGAGAGAGAGAGAGAGAGAGAGACTTCGTACTCTTCCACCGGCTTCACGCCCGACCACTTCTACTTGCTATGCGCCTCGCTACTCACTTAGCGCTCGACTACTTGTTACTTGGCTCATGCTCGACTACCAGCTACTTGCTTCGATCCCGGCTACTCGCGTTCGGGCAGCTGACTTGCTACTAGGTTCCTGCTTCTAGTTTGATGTTATTAGCTTCGTTCTCCTTGGTCTCGAGCTACAGTGGGACGCGGGAAGAGAGAGAAAGAGGGAGAGAGAGAGAGAGAGAGAGAGAGAGAGAGAGAGAGAGAGAGAGAGAGAGTGGGAAAATGCGTAACCGGGAAGGGAGGGAGTGTAGAGAGAGAGAGAAGGGAGTGTACCGAGAAGGAAAGAGGGGGTGTCGAGAAAGGGAGAGAGCGTCGAGTGAGAAAAAGAGAGAGGGGGAGAGAGAGAGAGAGAAAAGCAAGAGGGAGGGAGCAGGGGAACGAGTCCCGAAGAGTTCAAGGCTTGACTGATCTGAGGGTTCAGGTAGTCGGTGCATGGGGTCACCAGTTCACTGGAACTAGTCAGTTCCGTTGGAATTCAGGGTTTGGTTGATCTGAGTTTCCAGCTGGTCCGTTCACTAAGTCGAAAGTTCGCTGTTCTGTTCAGTTCTGACGGGCCCCGAAAAGTTCAGGAGTCGAAGGGTCTGAGTTGCTCAGCTTGTCAGTCAAAAGTTCGCTGTTCTGCTCAGTTCTGTTGAGCACTGAAATGTTCAAGATTTGGATGTCCCGAGCTATCAGTTAGTAGGTGCATTGACGAGTCAAAAGCTAGCGGTGCTATTCAGTTCTGTCGGGCTCTGAAGCTTCCAGCTGTCCGGTGCTCGAACCACTCGGTGCCGTCGAGTAGGAATTCCGGCAGACCGCCCACAAACTGTCCGGCTGGTCTTTTCCTCTGGGAAAGAACCTCGCGACCCTGCTCGGTTTTGCATTCCAAAGTCTGACCGGCCGAGGCCCATTGGAATTCGGAGGGGGGGGAATTGCACCCCCTTTTCCTTTTATTGCTGGTCCGGTCCTCGAGTCGGTCAGTCCAGCCCTTCGTCTAGGGATGAAAGCTATAGCCACTGGACTTCGGGGACAACCAGCACTTCTGAACATCGACATGCGTTAATCGGGCCCCAGTCCAGGCTGCGGCAGGCGAGCTCACTCCTCTCAGAGGAGGTGGTGAACGTCTCCCGGCGGGGGCGGTCAGCATTGGGCCTTCGGCCAAGCGCGGAGCAGGTAGACCCCCGCGCGGGGCGAGCAAGCGGGGACGGGGTGATCAAAGGGCATCTCGCCAACCGGACGATTCGGGGCCTAGCAACAAGTTAGGGAGAACCTGGAACTACCCGACACCGGCCCAGGCCAGAATCAAATGGCCCTTACCGCGTATACTGGTAGCAGCACTACTTAGGTACGACCAAGTACTGCATCTCTGAGGGGCATTTAACACCATCCCTGGTCTATATTTTATCATCCTATCATCATGGCCACTGAAAAACCGCCACCAATGTCGGCAAAGTCGCCAACTGTCGAGAAAAGCAGCAAGAAGTATTTGGGGCTCAAAAGAGGAGCTCAAAGAGAACAAGGGTACCTGTTGCAGCTACGCTCACAAAAACAAATATGACTGGAAATGCATCGACTTGCCTGATGCCCTCTCTCTCTCTCTCTCTCACACACACACACAAACACAAAAAGAAGAAGTAGAAGAGAAGATCGGGCGGCGTGGCTCACACA
>BFEA01000230.1:238864-259478 GCA_003427395.1 Chara braunii
TGTGTGTGTGTGTGTGTGTGTGTGTGTGTGTGTGTGTGTGTGTGTGCGTGTGTGTGTGTGTGTGTGTGTCGCGTGTGTGTGTCTGGGCAACCCCCTCTCCCCCAGAGATCAGAGGGCACGGCAAGCCACAAACAGACAGCACAAACCCACACCGCTTCTCCAACCCCCTCCCACTCACCTACCTAGTGTTGTCTACCTTCCACTTCAGCAGCCAGCTTTGACAAAAGAAGAGCAGCAAGAGCTCAACCCGCGGTTCAATCCTCCCGATTCCATATTGCCAGAAATCAACGGCCATGATGCATACCGTGGTCCGTATGCACCGCCTCCCATCGCACCACCACCTTCACGGTGTTGATGCCACCAGTCAACACCTTCGTTCTCATTCTTGTGCACGGGAGGCGCGAATCTACCGAAGCATCCCCCACCACCGCCGGTGCGCTGATTCGCGCCGCGTAAGAGCGGAGAAACCTCGACAGGGCAGGGCAACTCAGCACATCGCTCCACACCCGTCGCGCGTTCGGGTCGGGTCGCGGCTCGGCGACCAAAAGACGACGAGAGCCACCCCTCCGAGTTGACCTTGCCGTGGCGCTCATGTGCCGTACAAACTTTTCGTTCTCTCACATTCTTCGCGGGGATGTGTCGGGCCGACGCGGGTTGCACGGGCCCGATGACGAAACATGTCCGCAGTTTTACCGCAAGTAAGTTGTGGCATCGACCCTTACCACCTCAACCACTACCGGTACGGTAAGGTTTTCCCAGTTCACCAGACAGTAAAGGGAAAAAGAACCTGGGGAAAAGGGAAAATCACTCCTCCATTTTGTCTCGAAGTTAAAGTACGGTTGGCCAGCAGTCGTCCATCCCACCACTTTGTACTGGTACCTCGTCGGGGGTTCCACTTGCGGGCTGGACGTCCCAACAGACAGGGAAACAGGAAACAGGTAACTACCGATTCCTTTCCTCTCCCCTGCCATTTCGAAGTGACGTTTTGCTCCTGATTTCTGTGGCCTGCTGCCATAAGCCGTCAGGACCTCCAGTTGCTCCAATAGCTGATAGCTGATCTGCAGGCCTGCGGCCATCGCGCCATTTTCTTTTTCAAAGCTGAAGCTCGCAGCCCGAAGGCTGCACTATAGTAGGCTTCGGCCTCCGTGTCAAGGTGGCACATTTTCAGCGGCCGGGGACCGTGCACAAGTGGGTTCTAAGGGGGTGACAGTTGGTGGGGGCTCGGTCCCCCGCGTTTTTATGGACTACAGACAGCTATCGCACGTGCGGTAGCAAAGTTGGAGGACCGGTCATTGAATTGCAAAAGAGGCTCAAGAAAAAAAAACCTTCGCCAATGCCAAGGTGTTGAGGCAGGGTCTGGTGTGGACGCTCATTGTTTTCGACCGCGTGGGCGAGGGGAATGCAACCCTAAGGGATTCTAATTCTTTGTTGTTGTTGTTGTTGTTGTTGTTGTTGCTGGTGTTGTTGTTGTGGTTGTTGTTGTTGTTGTTGTTGTTTTGTGTGTGTGTGTGTGTGTGTGAGAGAGAGAGAGAGAGAGAGAGAGAAAGAAATACCTGGACGCTCGGTTTTGCTCCGTGGTAGAAGAGCAGTATAATGAGGGTGTGTTGCCGGGCCTGGGAACCACTGTTGGTGATGGTTATATATGAGGGGGTTGGTTCCCTCCAGGGCGTTGTTTCCCTTGTGAGCGAAATTTAGTATTGCTCCTAACCGTTCCATTTCCAGGTAGATGGTGAGGACTCCGACCTCTTTCTCTAATTGGAAATACATAGTCATTCTTGCAAAAAAAAAAAAAAAAAAAAAAAAAAAAGAGAGAGAGTAGTTGATGTGTTCCCTTTCGGTGCAGTCTTTGTGCTCGAAACACAGATGCTCGAACCCACCATACCTCAGCCTAAGGGTTGCGAATTGTAGGACTGGCCGGATGAGCAAAAGCAATGGGGCTACTCGTGTGTGTGTGTGTGTGAGAGAGACAGAGAGAGGGGGGGAGAGGGGGGTGTACCAGAGAGAGAGAGAGAGAGAGAGGTTGAATGGCAAAAATAGAAAATGGTTCAAATTGCCATCGCGATTTGTTTTGCGGTTGAAATTATTTTAAAAATATATATTTTTTCTTGAAAGGTCACAATAAAATCTGCACGTACTCCAATTTTCAGATTTTTTCACGCATTCTTTTGAGCTTGAAAAATCATTGAAGTTGGAGTACTTGTGTTGTTGGCCCACACATGGCTGAGGGACAGAACGAGAAAATGTACAGAATCAGCGCGGCTATTATTTTGCGGTTTGAATTTTTTATTTTTATTTTTTCTGATATTTTTTCTGGAAAGATTACGACCTAATTTACAGATTCTCAAATTTTCAAACTTTTTCGCAAATGTTTATGAGCACAAAAAACGTCAAAGTTCCCTCTTGCAAATTGCGGGACTGGACCCGTCGGTACTCTTTTTGTGCTCAGAAGCATTTGTGCAAGGAATTTGAGCAATAGCAAAATGTTTTTGTTTTTTTGTTTTTTTTTTGGGACAAATGCTCCAGTCTATTCGTGGGGAGGAGCACGTGCTGGGAACCGGGCTCAGCGTCCCATATAGAGTTGCACAAGTCATTTGAGATGTTGGCCCCATTACCCGGCTTCGGTTGAGAATTAATCTGAGAACTAATAAAGAAATTCAAGAGAATTAAAGGAGAGGTTAAAAAACTATGAATGACTACTCACCCGAACCCCTAGACTCCCAAACAGAACTCTCTAAAACTGTCCAACACTGTCTTATTCCCTGTCGACCTGGCTAGGTTACAAAGCAACATGACTCGCCCCAGCTCCGGCCAGCGTCGTCCCAACAGCTACCCTTGGTTGTCCCTTGGAATGCCCACCCCAAAGCATCCCCAAATCTCTCTACCAGGCCTCAAGCTCCTGCAATCAGCAGCTTACAGGGCAACATCCCAACACCGGCCAACGTCGTTTTGGCATCAAACAACCGCAGATCCATGAACGTATCAGTATCAAACAGCCTAAAGCGAGTTGCTAAAAGTCCCCAAAATCCTAAAACATTGTCTTTTTTTTTATAACAAAAATCAATGTTATTTGAGGTAAATTTGGGAGACTATCCAGCAACGAAAATCCTAGCAATTGTCTTCAAATACTCTAAAGCGCCACAGGGTCCTAACACCCTCGAAGTCCTCAAACAGTGTCTTATTCCCTACCAAGCTCTACCAAGCCTCTCAACCCCGCTATAGGTTACATGGCAAGGCAACTCACCCCAGCTCCAACCAGCATCGTCTTCGATAGGAACCCTTGATTGTCCCGTGAAATGCCCCCCCCTAGTAGGCATTCCCAGATCTCTCTACCATGCCTCAAGCTCTTTCTACCAACAAGTTACAGGGTCACCCCCCCAGCACCGGACAACCGCAAGTCCATGAATAAAACAACATCAAAAATCGCCTCAAGGAAATTGCAAGGAGTCCCAAGAGCCTAAAAGCGTTCTACCACACCCACTGAAAATAATCACAACCTATAGAGGATAGCCATATCCGAACACATCGTCCGTTTTTTTTTTTTTTTTTTAGATAGGACATGAGTGACATACAACAAATTGAAAGCAAAAAATCCGAACCGAAACCACCGACTAACAAACTTCCCACGCAACAATTGCAAAAAAACAAAGTCCTCGAACCTAAACGCGGCTGGTCTTATAACCCCCTATGCTAGTGTTACAAGGCACCGCCATGCCCCATTACCGACCAGTCTGGTATAGACGGCAAGGAGTGCCTTCCTCCCTCGACAACTCCCATTAGCCGCACGCCCCTAGGTGACAGGGATAAAACCCCAGCAACGGCTGCATCGAACGTGGTGGTTCTGCTTTCCTCCCTCGACAGAGTTCCCCAAACCTCACGTTCCCCCCGGTTACAGAGCAACGCTCCAGCACTGGTCTGCATCGTCCCAACCACGTCCTTTTGAACTACTGATGAAAACTAAGGCCCTTCCCCTGTTACACCCCCTACGAACTTTCCACTCGTCCGTGTGAATAATTTGCTTCTCTTAATCGTATGTTTTTTGGCTAAAACAATACATAGTTGACAATTTGTAGAAAAATCAAGGAGACTATAACAACCCTACTCGGGCTCGCCAACGCAATCATACTCTCTGCCTGATTCTGCTCAGCCTTACACCCCCACCGCTAGGTTACAAGACAACACTACTCACCCCAGTTCCAACTGACATCCTCCAAACAACAACCCTTGATTATTTTGTGAGATGCCCGTCCCTAAGCATTCCCAGATCTCTTTACGAGGCCTCATGCTTCTGCTTCGCAGGTTACAGGGCAACACCCCAACCCCGACCAGCATAGTTATGGCATCGAAAAAACGCAAATCCACAATTATGACAGAAACAGGCACACCTAAGAAAATTTGCTAACATTCTCCAATGAGAGAAGCCTTATCAGAAAACACTAATTGAAACATGGAAAATCACGTCAAAGTTTGAAAGTTTAAAACAAAATCATCAAAGTAACCAAGATCATTAGATTAGGCAGAATTCATCACGAATCATTGACAAATTAGAAAATCGAATCATGAAAAATTAGAAAATAAAATGATGACAAATTATAAAATAGAATTAGAACAATTTAGAAAATCAATCTACGGCGAAATTTAGAAAACCCATATGAACGATTATTAGCATTTACGAATAGGATGTGCAAATAGGACTTTTAATAGGTTTTTTGAAAATCAACATCAGAGTATACTTATGAATTTTCTGCCAGCAAGTATAAAAAGTTTACGAATTAGAATACCCGACTATAATTGTTCTTTGGGAATTTGAGATAGAAAGTAGGTCATAAAATTTACCAGATGTTGTAATATGAAGACTAATTTAGATGGATATATGAGTACAGAACAAAATAATCAATTAGAAATTTCGACCATCAATTTATAAAAAAATAAAATTACGAATTGAGAATCAGACAAAAATCAGATTTAAAGACCACCCGTCGGATGTTGAGATCAGAAAATATCAGGAAATATCAAAACAGCAATGAGACATCCCTAACCATCAAATCATCTAACAGAGTAGTACTTTAGGGTTAAATTCTGAAAAATGTTGCACTCAAAGTTTCTTTCGCTACGTGATGCCGCCTTGAACTTTACTTTAAGTCACCAATCACTGCAGACCATTACGCACCGCTCCGCTCCCGCAGTCCCCTTATCCAGCTGCCCGACCACTGCCCAGACCAAACTCAACCCCTGCCTCTTCCTATAGAAGGAGTTACTCCTCCTCCCCACAGCGGTGTTAGTATACCCTTACAACAAAATGCATCAACGAGAAGAGATTATTGGGACGCCCCCGCTTCCCTTTTGCTCCCCGAACGCAGTTGCGTTGTGAATGACCATGTCAAGCCCATCAACACAGCTTCACATAGAATTCAGCCCAGATCCAATGACCCATGATAGCAAAGAACCGGAGAAGCAAGAGACAGAGATTAAACATAGAGGACAAAAGGAGTGGCATTATAACCCTATGCCACGTGCCTCCCCCAATGGCTACTCAAACCACACGTCCGTCCTGTCTCCACATCCACGAAAGTCTCTAAGAAGCGTCATCGCCACACAGAATATTGACCTGCCATGCCCTCGTGAAAGCGTCATCGCAACTTCGTATTTCAACACGCGTTGGTGCACCCGTCGTTTCGGCATGGGCAGGCGCAACGCTCCCGGTAGCGTTGCGCCGCTGTTTGCCTGAAAGGTCATTTTCGAGCAATAGCGAAATGACAGATTTCCATATTACAAAATCACATTGATAGCCAGGAAGTACCACACTTTCCAGAAAGCAGAATTGCAACAATAATACACCAATGTAGAACCAGAGCACTGAAGCCAAGTGTCAATGAGAGCATACTCTCGCCATCATCAACATAAGTATCCAAGACCATTCCTCTACTTCGCGTTTAACGCCCAGACTACTAACACACAACTACTTCCAGCCTACGAATTGACAATGTAATTATTGACATCAGCAGCAACAACGAAGTACATGAAAATATCACCTCCTGCAGACTATCGTCAAGACCAGGTAAGTGCCCTTATGTCATCACCCTCATCTCTCTCTCTCTCTCTCTCTCTCTCTCTCTCTCTCTCTCTCTCTCTCTCTCTCTCTCTCTCTCTCTCTCTCTCTCTCTTGTTTTTCACCCACGTCTTCTCCCTCGTGCACGAAGACCACCACTACCCTTGTTGCACAACCAAGCCCAGCCAGCTATGGGAGTTGGGCTATGATGCTGCCTATAGCAGTGCCCTGCTTACACGACCGCACGCGCACGAACACCTTGCCCAACGCAGCGCAGGCTCAAGCAGCGCTGCCTAACAACTGGCAAGTGCCGGAATGATCCGCCAAGCAGTGAGCTCCTTCCTATATGGAAAGGGGTTGGCCTGGTTGGCTGCTTGGTTGGGCTGGACCTGTGCCTAGAAGCTTCGGGTCGGCCCTGCTGCCTGGGCCCCGTTCGGTTGCAGCCCCAAATTGTTTGTCGTGCTTGCTCCTGTGTGTGTGACCCAGGGCCTGCTTCCAAAAAAGGTCTAGAAGGCCGAAACAAAATGTTGCTGACCATAACCTGGGTTCCTTCAACCAGCTGACGCGACGCAACTGATTGAACCCGAAATGCAAAATTGACAACAAGGGGCCTCTCGTAATTTTATCAGGCCCGCCTTCAGTTAGGGCAGACACAAATTGCAATTGGCGTCACCGAGGCCTACCGAGGAGCCTGATACTCACAGTCCCTCCTCCTTTACTTCGATAGTCCCCTGAGAAGTCTTTTAATTTGCAGGCGATTTCCCTTTGAATCTTCATTCATATCCTGCAATCACTTGGGGAGCTGTCTGCTGCAGTTCCTCTCTGGTAAACCACCGATCTTCATTTGGATCAGTATGGTGTATGAATTTGACACGATACTGCATCGTTGGCTTTGGTGGTCGGCCTCTGTCGGGAGGTTTAGGCACAGGCATAATTTTGTGTTCCACAATGTCATCAATGTCGACTTCGCCATCCATGGTTGGGGGCAACATTGATCGTTTGGAAGGGAATTGTGCAATTTCTGCGAAAGGTGCTAGTTTTGAGGCGTGAAAGACTGGGTGTGTGCGCAAGTGAGAAGGGATGCGAATCAGATAGGAGGGTTCATCTATCTGATCCCCGACTGTATCTATGACCTCCCAGGGACTAAAATACATTAGCTTTCGTGAGATTCCCAACTCCTGAACCAATTCAGATGATTTAACCCACACTCGTTCGCCTACCTGGAACTCGAATGGCCGTCTGTATTTGTTCTCAAATGCAACCATGACATCTTGAACTTTCTTAATGTGTTTTACAACCTATTGTAGCATCTGTTCGTACTTGACAACAAACTCTATGTTGTCGGGTGCTGCAGTTGGCTGATTTTTAGGTAGCAGAAAATCAAGTGCGGATAAGGGCTTCCAACCAAGATGCAGTTGGTTGGGAGTCATGCGAGTAGTGTTCTGCACAACGTTATTATACAAGCTGGCGATGAAGGGTAATTTCTCATCCCAATCATCTTGACTTAGCTTGATGTAATGCAGAAGCAGGTGCTGCACTACTCGGTTCATATGTTCCGCCTGACCATTTGACTCAGGGTGGTTACCTGGTGTCATTTGCAGTCGGGTGCCCATCTGTTGGGCTGTGGTTTGCGACAGTTCACTAGTGAATCTCACATCCCTATCGCTTACAATAGACTTAGGGAGACCAAAGTCGTGTACCTAGTTGTCCATAAATAGCTTGATGATATGGTCAGTTTTAGTTGCCTCAGGCATGGTGATTATTCTAGCATACTCAGTAAATCTATCTACAATGACAAAGATGTGTCTTTTCCCGCTCTTGCTGGTCACAAGAGTATCCATGAAGTTCATGGACACACCCTGATCGGGTTCAACAGGGATAAGCAAGGGCTTGATCAACCCAAGCGGTGCCTGCGTCCTAGGCTTTGTCACGTTAATAAACCTGACAAATCTCTACATACCTTTTTCGCATCATTTATCATTGTGGGCCACCAAAATTTATGTACTAGGTTAGTTGAGTTTTTTTTGTACCCAAAATCACCTGCTGCGTCGTGACACTCTCCTAAAAATAAACTACGTAAAGACTCTCTATTTGGTACACACAATCTTTTATTCCCAACCTTCTCAAGGAACAACAAATCTTTAACCAACACAAACTCACATGAAGTAGTTTTATCTTTAACTTCCAGTTTGCGAATGATTTAAGAGAAAATTGTGTCCTCTCAATAGGCTTCCACCATAGATCGAGTTACATTGTTAGATATACCAAACTCAGTCACTAATGCGCCTAAATAATCTGCCCTCTGCAATAATGCGTCAGCCACTTTATTGTACTCTCCCTTCAGAGGGTCGAGCTTGAATTCATACATATCTATGACTTCAATCCACCTCTTTAGTGCATCAGAGATCACATACTATGTCTTGATTCAACGCAATGTCTCATGGTCATATCTTACATAGAAGAATATGCCTAGGAGGTAGTGCCTCCAATGGACCATCGCTCTATATAGGGCATAGAGCTCTCACTCATACGCGAACTTAACTAACTTTTGAGATGCCATCTTTTTCCTCAGGTACTCGATTGGACTCAACTTTTTCCCCTCCTTCTGCGCAAGGACCGTGCCTATGCCATATTGGTTGGGGTCAGTGGTCACAACAAAGGGTTGTTCAGGATCCAGAAGTTTGAGAACTTCATAGTGTGACTGGGCATACTTCATAGGTTGCCTCGCACTCTTCGGTTCACTCCCAAGGGGTGTCAAGGGGGGTTAGGTTTGTTAATGGGGAAGCTATAGTACTATAGTTCTTTACAAACAGACGATAGTAGCTCGTAATCCCCCAAAACGACCGAACCTTAGTAACAGTCCGAGGTCTGGGCCAGTGACCATTTTGGCATCGTCTGGCATCAAGCCATCCGCGGAGATCACATGACCCAGATATAAGATCTTGGTGCAACCAAATTCACATTTCTCCAAGTTTACCTTATACTGTTGTTGTCTTAGGATACCTAACACTATTTTCAAGTGCTTAGCGTGCTCCTATACAATCTTACTAAAGATCACAATATCGCCGAGGTACACGACGATAAACTTATATAAGTAGTCATGTAACATCCGATTCATCGCGTGTTGGAATGTACCAGGAGCATTGCATAGTCCAAAGGGCATCACCACAAACTCGTACGGACCATACCTGGTTTGAAAAGCAATTTTGTGTTGATTCTCATGCCTAATGGCAATCTGATGGTATTCGTACTTCAAATCTATCTTTGTGAAGTATTTGCATCCCTGCACTATATCCAGGAGGTCATCATTGCGGGGTAGAGGCTCTACTTTCTTAACTATGATGGCATTGAGGCCTCTATAGTCAATGCATATCCTTAGGGTCCCCTCTTTCTTCGGGACAAAGAGAACAAGTGCTCCATAGGAGAACATACTAGGTTGAATCCAACCCTTCTCTGGGAGCTCCTTGAGCTGGAGGCGGAGCTCGTCAAACTCCGCTGGAGACATCCTGTAGATCTTGCCCTGGCAAGTTTTAGATGTGTGGCCAACGTTGCCACAGTTGAGACATGTGCCCTTGGCAACTGGGTCCCTCCACACCTTGTCGTCTAAACCAACTCGCACCCAAACTGGTGTCCCGTGGTCGCCTTGACGCTTAGATCGACCTACCTTTTGTTTACCGGTCCCCTTAGCCTTTTTTTTGATAGGTGCCACGACTCCCCCATCCGAAGTCTCATTAGCCCCATCCTCTTCCGTGTCTTCCCCGAAGTCAGGGAAGTCGTCAATCTCAATCGCCTGACCATCGTGGTCCATGGACATAAAATTGCCCTTCTTCCTCCAATCTTCGGGAAACTTCTTCTTCCTACCATCTATCGGACCCTGTTGTGTGGTCCCAAGTTTGGCCTCTATATCCAAGACCTTCTTGTTGAAAGTAACGAAGTTATGGACATCGATGGTGGCCTCGTCCACCAACTTGTTATTCACATTTGTGGGCAGACATTTCAGATAAGCTGTGAGGAGTACCTGAGGGTCATAGCGCAGGCCAGGTACTACGATCATACGTTATACGACGTCTTTGACCTCATGAACTGTCTGGTACTGCTTTGAACCAAGACTAGCTAGTGAGTCAGTGGCCTTCTTAGCCCCTTGAGGGTCATGCCACCTATTTTACACAGTCCGTACGAAGTCTTCCAATCTTCGGGCTTGGGCCCAGGCATTGAAGTTCTGACCATAGCCCTATTGCTGAACTAGACCATTTAAACATCGTGTTGCAGAGCCTTCCACAAAGGATGCAACAACTATAATTTCCTGCTCTGGCGTTGTGAGCTTGTGCCTCACATATGTAGGCACAATCCTCACCTAAGTGTCAAAGGTCCTCTTCCTTCTTTTTGTCACGAGAGAACGGTTTAGGACTCAACAAGGGGATCTTGGGCATCCACTGAATGGGTTGGATTGCCCCAGGTGTCTGCTGCAGTGGCTGCGTAACCAATGGAACAGATAGTGGCACGCTAACCTGAGGCTGTCCTGATGGCTGGACTGTAGCTGCACCCGTCATTGATGGAAGGGCCGAAGTTCCACTGACTGCTGCTAAACCACCTGAAAGAGGCATGCCAAACATAGGAGAAAAAGAGGGCCCTGTCGACGACGACGTCATTGAGGGGCCCGCAACCGTAGGGGGAGCTACAGAGTATTGCGGCTGCCTCATCACAGGACGAGGGGCCTGCAGTGCAACCAAAATATGATTTTGGCCACCCACTAGCTCGACCAACAACTCCTGCTGCACCACCCTTGCTTCAGCCATGCAAAGCAGTGAGCGTCGCAGTGACTTGATCGCAGGATCCAGTGTTGACTCATCTAGTGCTTCTATCTCTCCTAACTTCTGCCTCCTAGCTCCCAGTCTGACTTTTCTCATTCTAGCCCTCTGTCTTCTCTCTTCGACTTCCCTCAACTGCTGTTGTAACTCATCATGAAGAGTCTCTGCTTGTAGGATCTCATAGTCTTTTGGCGTGAGTTGAGGCTGCTGGCTGAGTTGCAAACCAACAGACTGACTAATGAGTCCTTGAGAGACACCATGACTGACACCTGACGAAGAGGCCTGAGATGAGGCCTGAGACGAGGCTTGTGACATAGTAGAGGCGATAGCCATAGCTGCCTCAACGTTGGCCCTAGCATTTGCTTCTAGTGTTGCTGCTAATGCTCTTTCAGCGTTGGCTGCTGCTTCCCTTGCTCTATGTAATGTCGTCCTCTCCCTGACTTCCCTCTGCAGCCTCCTTTCCGCTCCTTGACCTAACTTTAGGAAAGTTATCGGTCGACTGAGTGCAGTTCTGCGAGTAACTGTAAGATTCTCCACTAATTGTTCCTCCTCCTCACTGCTTCCTTCTTCACTCATGAACTACAGTGATGTGTGATCTAAAGTAGGATCCACATTGAACCCTACCTTAGCATGACACCCAACCGAGTAATAATAAACAACAAATTTCAGTCAGTTTGGAGAAAAATAATCAAGCGGTAATCAACAACCAATGTTAGATCCAGAAAGGTAACTCTATTTCTATTTTTAGACTATTTTGAAACAGAATGCAATGCAACAGGGAATGTACTATTCTATCTGCATCTGTCTGTTAGTTGTTAATCAAGTCCGTAATAACTAGCCTTCTTGGCGCCCCCACACGACCTTGGGCCGCCTCACGTTCAATGCATGAGTGTTATCACTGCCCCACCATCACAAGCAAAGCACCGAACAACCATTACGAATAACCAACAAGTGTAGTTCGAACCAACTCCGATACCGAATTGCAAGGAATTTGAGCAATAGCGAAATGACATATTCCCAGATTACAAAATCACATTGATAGCCAAGAAGTACCACATTGTCCAAAAAGCAGAATTGCACCAATAATACACCAATGGAGAACCAGAGCACTGAATCCTAGTATCAACGAGAGCATAATCTCGCCATCACCAACATAAGTATCCAAGGCCCTTCCTCTACTTGGCGCTCAGTGCCCAGACTACTAACATACAGCTACTTCCAGCCTACGAATTAACAATGTAACTGTTGACGTTAACAACAACAACAAAGTACATGAAGATGTTGCCTTCTACAGACTATCGCCAAGACCAGGTAAGTGCCCTCACGTCATCACCCTCATCTCTCTCTCTCCCCTTGGTCTTTTACCCGCGTCTTATCCCTCATATACGAAGACCACCACTACCCCTTGATGCACAACCAAGCTCAACCAGCTATGGGAGCTGGGCTATGGCGCTGCCCACAATAGCGCCCTATGTACACGAATGCACGTGTGCTAGCACCTTGCCCAACACAACGCACAACACGCAAGCGCAGACTCAAACAGCACTGCCGCACAACTGGCGAGTGCCCGAATGATCCGCCAAGCAATGAGCTCCTTCCTGCATGGAAAGGAGCTAGCCTGGTCGGCTGCTTGGCTGGGCTGGGCCTGTGCCCGAAAGCTTCTGGTAGGCCCTGCTGCGTGGGTCCCATTCGGTTGCAGCCGTAAACTGCCTGTCGTGCCTGCTCTTGTGTGTGTGGCTCAGGGCCTGCCTCCAAGAAAGGCCTAGAAGGCCGAAACAAAGAGTTGTTGGTCGTGGCCTGGGTTCCTTTAACCAACTAACGCGACGCAACTACCTGAACCCCAAATGCGAAATTGACCACAAGGGGCCTCTCGTAATTTTATGAGGCCCGCCTTCACTTAGGGCAGCCACACATTGCAATTTGGGTCCCTGATGCCTGTCGAGGAGTCTGATCCTCGCATTTGCAAAAAAATCTGAAAATTTGAGTATCCGTATACTAGGTTGTGATCTTTCCAATAAAATAATGAGATTTTTTTTGAAAAGTCAATAAGACTGCAAAATAATTGTCGCGCCGATTCAATGTATTTTCCCTTTGGCCATTCACCCATGTGTAGGCAAAAAAAAAAAACAAATAAACTTCAATGATTTTTCGCACTAAAAAATATGCATAAAATAATATGAAAATTGAAGTACCTGCAAAAATCATTTCAAACCGCGAAATAAATCGCAGTGTCGAGCGCACGAGCTTTTTTCACAGAAGGTGAGAGCCCTCCTGGACATGTCACGCAGGAGTAAACAAAACAAAACTGAGATAAGTTAGAGACGGTGCGTAAGTAATCCCACGAACTGTCGAGACGGACGTGGTTGCATCGTCCCTTTGCCACTCTAGCCGTGTGCGCCAGTCGTACCTATCTCGATCCCCTACGACAGGATAGGTTCCCGCGAGCCACAATTTACCTTCCCTAAAGGGTTGTCACCACCCTTGGGGGCGTATCCCTACCGAGCTACTGACCCACGTGAGAAACCTTTTATATGCAATCGCAAAGGTAGGTCAACCGAGGGCGTTTGCTCGTTCGATGCAGTATAGGTACAGTTGGTTAAAACGCCATCTGAACCCAGACGTTATCCGTTCCCTAGGGCGCTGATCTCCTCATTGCAAAACGAACATCGGTTGACTAGGACGATATTAACCAAGCGTGAAACCCACAACTCAGTTAAAACACCATCTGAACCCAGACGCTATCCGTTCCCTAGGGCGCTGATCTCCTAATTACAAAACGAACATCGGTCGACTAGGACGGTTTCAACCAAGTGTGAAACCCACAACTCAATCCTAGTTTTTTAAACATTAGCGAGAAAAACATGATAATAACCGCACTCAATTATATTAAAACGAATTGATCATGGCCGATAAACATGTATGTACGATTCAACATAAGTTGAAATGATAACTGAAAAAAACTAAGCATGAAAAAAAAAAAAAAATCATACTGAACCGCCAACGAAAAGTTGGTTTCGACAATAACCTCGATGCAACCAACAAGGTAGTCGGACTGCCTCAGTTTTGAGTTGATGAGACACGTTGCCGAGGTGATTCATTCCACCCCTACTATCAACCTACGATTGGGCACGCACATACCCGCCTCCATCGATTTTGGTCTTTTTTTTTTATGACAGGCTGCTTTGCGGATGATTCTTCATCAGATGCATTACTCAAAGTGTTGCATGCCCCACCCTCTAGGAAGTGGTGTGGGGTACTGCTCCTCCTTGCCCGAGCACAAAGCTCGGATCTTAGAAGTCGGGTCGTCTCCACCGAATCGGCAAGTACGCCCCCGTAGAACGGTCCACTCCGGGTCGATAATAGGGCCAACTCCTAAAGCAACGAACCCGCGCCCCAGATGCTTCAGAGAGAGAGACCGTGTCCACCGCGAGTATAGGTCATTCGGGAAAGAGCAGGTAGAGACATTTTTTTTTGTACTTTTTTGTTGTTTTTTTTCGTGATTGTTCGCCAATTTCTTTGACTATGATATTCAAAATTTTTGGATTCATTTTTAAGATTGAGAACATTCTGACTTCAGGAAAAGACTTAAGTCAATTTAGCCTTGTCTGCTTTATTTGAACCGAATTCCTCCTACGGCGTACTCTTAATAACCTCTTTTTCAAAGCAACAAGAAGACAGGTGATAGGTAAAAAGAAAACAAACAATTTTACCAGTCTTAAGCAGACACAACCAATTCTCTTTGGAGCATCCTTCTACCTACCTGCACAACACACACAAAAAAAAAAAGTTAAAAAAAAACAATGCAATCCTATACTCAAGTCAAACCTCATGACTCACATACCCTTTCCTCTACCTTTTCTTTTG
This sequence comes from Chara braunii, assembly GCA_003427395.1. Classification (NCBI taxonomy): domain Eukaryota; kingdom Viridiplantae; phylum Streptophyta; class Charophyceae; order Charales; family Characeae; genus Chara; species Chara braunii. The sequence goes on from BFEA01000230.1 coordinate 253,583, forward strand.
AACGTTCAAAACAAACAGGGTCAAATAAAGTGTGGGTTTACATGGTTGTGAAGGGGAGTCTGAGTCATTCAACTGACCTTGAGTGAGTGTTATTGAACGTGCCCTGACTCACTCAAGAAAGCCAAATAAAAAGTAAGAGTCGCCGAAGAAAACCGTAGTCCCGAGGCAAGTCTCGGGCCAACTGCTAGTCCCAATCCGTCCTTAACTCACACGTCCACACGCGGTGAATCCATGTGTGAAAATGGCAAGGCCCGCACGTCCCCTAAAAAATCCATCGGTCTCATGTCATTGTCAACTGGTCCCACGCTACTGACGACCACACTGAATGGTCCCAATTATCAAAACCGCTCACGCCATAATAATGCCCTTGGTGTTAAACCGCAAGCGCCACGTGCTTGCACCACCCACACGTGTTCCACACGTTAAAATTCGTTAGTACAGCGCGTGCGAGTGGTCACCCCGTCGCTTATACGAGTCCGCCTAATCTCGTTGTTCCACGTGCAGTGCCTCGTCTTTCCATAACCCAAAACCGCAAGTGTCATGCCGTTAATACCACCATGTCTTGTCACCCACTGCAGTTACCGTGCTCGGGACACTAAAAAAAAAACAATAACGGGGATACCGATTGCATCGCCCACTTCACAAAAAAAAATGATTGCGTCAAAAGTCAAAACCACAAGCGCAGGAAACCGCCGCCGTGGCTGCACGCACCACGTGTTGGTCCCAACTGGACCCAAGCAGTCCCAAGTGGTCCCACCCCACTGCTGCCATAGTGGCAGCTTGTTTCCTCTCTAGCCATGCTCGCCCGTTGTCTGACTAGGCCAAACCAACGGGCGCAATAGTGAAAAGTCACCCCCGTCGGTGCCCATGAACTGTTGAAATTCCGACCCAAGTTCGAAACCAGATGGACTGGGCGGGGCAGGCTGGGTTATTCAATGAGGAGCCTTACCTACTACCCTAGACATGTACAAAACCTGAGTGAATCTTCCGCTATAATATGGAAAGGTACACCCTTGACTTTTGCTTATTGTGCATGTGGAGAGTAGTGGAGGGTTGCCCTCCCCTTGTGGTGCCCGTTTCCTTTGCCACGTCGGGGGGGGTGGTCTAAAAAAAAACGAATAAAAAGGGAAAAAAAAAATCAAAATCTAAAAAAAATAAAAAATTCAGGCAGACCGTTAAAACGGGCGCCTATTCAGAAACACTGGGGTCATACTAATCTCGGAGCGGTCGATTTCGTCCACACGATCTCAGCGATCACACGGTCGAAATCGACCGCGCCGGGCATGTAACTCCCCGTAGGGTTGCTCCAACATGAAGCTAGCCCAAATAGGGCCGTCTTCGAATTCGATCCTAGTATCCGCTAAGTGACAATTCGACGGGCTCGTAGCCCCATTGTTTTTTCGCTCATCTGGCCAGACTCACAATTCACAATCCTAAGGTTGTGGTGTGGTGGGTTAGAGTATTTGTATTTCGAGAACAAAGGTTGCACTGAAAGAGAACACAACAGTCTCTCTCTCTCCCTCTCTCTCCAATTTTGCAACAAAAATTATATATTTTCAATCAGAGAAGGAGGTCGGAGTCATGACAGTCTGCCTGAAAATGGAACGGTTGGAAGTAATACCCAATTTTGCTTACAAGGACGACAATGCCCAGGAGGGAACCGACCCCCTCATATATAACTATCACCAACAATGGTTCCCAGGCCGAGCAAGCCATGCCCCGGATCTGTACAGTGGAACATAAGTTATAGTGAGTGAGTCGTAAATTGGCCCGTCATCAAAAGATAACAAAAGTTGTTGATCCTTGTAGGATCAGGTTGAAACTAGTCAAGCCTTGAATCAAATCGAATGAAAAGGACCTGCAACACAACCTAAGCCAGTTCCCAAAGCTACACTTAAGTGTATGGAGGATAAACCCCATGCCACAACTTATCTTAACTCCTTTTAAACGAATTTCAACCCATCTTTGGTCAACACCATAAATTTGCAAAAATTTTGGCAGCATGTTCCCTAAAATGGATGAATTTGTTAAATTTTTAATGATAAAAAAAACTAACTCCTCAAATATCAGAAATTTTTGTCAACACTTCCCCTAAAGAAAATGCATTCTCATGATTTATATAAGGTTAAATACGAAATCGAAAATAAACTTTGACTTTACCAAGTTTAATTTTGCCTAACTCCCTTAATTAGCCAAAAACATTGGTAGCACTTCCCCTAGTGAAGTAAGATCTCAAGATTTATACTAAGTCATATATGAAGCTAACCAAAACTTTGACTCTGTAAAGCCTAAATTTGACTAAATCCTTGGATTTGTAAAAAATTGGGCAAAACTTTTGCTAGTGAAAGTAGCTTCTAAAAAATGATACAAGTCAAAGTATAAAAAATAAAAGATTAGCTATACTTGAGACGAACGTTTGACTTCCACTCGATGATCAGACCAAGAGTTAGTCCTCAAGACATGACCTTGTGGGCTAACACTAAGTTTGGTTCTCATTGGGTCAATTCTATCTTCATCCTAAGCCACAAAAAACTATCCTCCTATCGCTCCAGCACATGGCGAGCATATGCCTATTGAAAAACATAACTCAAACCAACTCACAAGCAGAGCACATACAAGCGAGGTATGTACTCCCACCAAGTCTCCCAAGTTGATTTCACATAGTAGTTCATTGGTCCCTTAGATTAGTTAACCTTTTAGCCCCACTTACATATGGTATTTGAGCTATGACCATTCTGCTTAGAAACAACGTTCAACATGTCTTACTTATACACAAACAAAGGACACACCTACTTTTCTTTTTCTTGGGCATGTGACTAGACCATTCTGCTTATAAACAATGTCTAGTCAACTCTTAACTATTTAAATAACCGAGTTCTAAATACTTCTCTGCCTTTGTCTTGGATAGGGGCATGAGACTGAACCGTTATGCTTAAAAATAATGTCCAGTCTGCCCAAATTCCTTTCAATTATACTCTTAATTTTAATTCTCTTCTTAGTGATATGGCTTAAGGTAGAACATTCTGCTTAGAAACAATGTCTAGCTGCTTGTACACATGCAAATATAGATAGAAAACATAGTTTTAATGTATACTTGATTCTCACTTAGTGTGTGGCTTCGTGCTAGACCAGTCTGCTTACAAACAATATTTAGCCTGCCACCTGAATTCCCCTCATAATAAAACAAAAGACTGAGTCTGCTTATAAATAATGCTCAGCCTATCTTAAGGGCAAAAAAAAACATGAAGTTGAACCATTCTGCTTAGAAACAATGTTAAACTTCAGTCAGAAAAGAAAGAAGAAGTTGACCAAACCATTCTGCTTAGAAACAATGCTTAGCCTCACAAAATCAGACAGGCAAACCCAAAAACATAAACACAACAACCAAACCATTATGCTTAGAAACAATGCTTGACCATTCAAAACACAAGCAAAAAACATAGCACCGGGTCATTCTGCTTAGAAACAATGCCCAACATTTGGTTGACCCAGTTAAACCCATGGGAAACCACCTTCCTCCCACCTTCCTCTAAGTTCATCTCTCTTAGTCCGATTTTAAACAACCAATTAAAATTTATGCGTGGATTCTTTTCACTTAATTTGATGAAGTCCTGAAAAGAAACAATAATCATAGGATTGCATGCATACATGACAGACAAACTATAAAGATGTAGTGGTTGGGGTATAGCGGACACACAGAGACAAAGATACTTGCAAATTCTCTGCCTCTAGAACCTCGCATAGGTTTCGGCGGAGCTCCCGCAATTGGTGGGGCAAACCTCCCACAAAGACCTCGACACGAATTACGGGTTGCAATCCGGCCTACCTCCTTCCTCTCCGAACCAAATAGACTAGACTTAGAGTAATAAGGGCAAAGGAAGATGTCATTAAGTCTCTCAGATACAAGGAGGGTGCTCTCAGACTCGCATGAGAGGGCCTTGATACCTTCTCTCATGAGGGTCCCGCAATGGTGGTCAAAACGTAAAGACCAAAGTCAAATTTGTGGTATGAAAGAAGTAGTGACACCTCATAAAACTTGAAAGTTCTAGTAGCTTCCCAATCACGCGCCACCCACCATCCAACTCACAGTATGCTGATCACTCTGATAGAATTGCAGCTATGCACCTTTAAAGGGCTCTGTTGAATAGAGCACACCCCCTGTGCTCAAATCGAATATATTACTCGTTACTCCTCTCCTCTTCTGTTCTCTGAGAGTCGACTGTGTCGCTCCGTGACCTTACCGCTGCCTCATTCTTGCTTCACCTCTACTTCTCCGCTCCGCCGCTCAGCCCGCCACATCCCCTGCGTACTTGCAACTTCACTGCCACCTACGATCTCGCCGCCTTCTCTTACAAGCCCCTCTTCACTTACACTCTCCCCCGACACTCTCCTATCACACCCTCTAACTGCGCAGTCGCGGAGACTGTAAGCCTGCTGCGCAGCCTCGGTCCCTTCATTTCTCATTGCCACTGCGTTCACCAATGACCTCACCCCGTGCAGCGCTCCTTCCGATGGATACTCCTACATCTCACAACGTCCCATCTTCTCCTGCGATCTCGCCACTCCGTCAGCCACTCCCCGCAGACACTTCGCCTGCCATTCCTTGCTGCAAAACTCGGTGCTCTTCAAATGAATTTTTCTCCCTGCGGTCGTTCCGGTTACCTCGGCTTCATGAAGTCCTATGAAGAAGGCAGTGTGACATGATCAGTGCGGACCTATATCCTCACAGAAAGTCATCGATACTGGCCCTTTCTTCTACTGCAATGACTTCTATTGCGGCTCCACGAAGATAAGTCCCTCTACTCGCTCTTCTACGGCGGTGCCTCTCTTCTTCTTTTTTAAGTCTTAGCGAGTGTAGCTTCGGACATCTTGTTTCCCAGCGATGCCCCTGATGATGATTGGTATATCGGCGCCTTTCAAAACATGTCGGGCTTTTTGCCGATAAGCTTCCTTCGTGTGACCATCTGGTCGCTTTGATGGGAGGTTCCTGTGCTTCACGATGACTGTTAATTATTACTATCGCTCGGGCTTTCAAGACTTCTGTGTGCACTCGCTGGCTCGTTTGTACTCTTGCCTTCCATGTCTCACTTTCTGCTCTCTCCTCCTATCTTGCCTTTGTCTCTTAATACTGAAGTGGTGAATGTTGCTTCTGCCCCCTTCCCCTCTACGTGATTTCTTTTTTGCGTCTTCTCTTTCTGTGCATCCGGGTTTCTGCTCAAATCCCCCCACAATGGAATGGCTTAATATCTTTCTATGGGTAATGGATGCTCTTATCTTTTGGCTTCGCGTGCTCAGAATTTTTGCTGAAGTATCTTATGGGACGCTTCGTTATGCTATTGCGAGGTAAAAAAGAGAAGACGAGAACAGGCGCTCTAGGAACACCAGACGATATCCCCCTTACTAATCTTCGAGTCCTTTCCTTTCCTTACATTGTTTCAACCTGAGTCGTGCAACGCTAGTTGCCATGCTCTGAACCCCACGCCAACTGCCCAACAACATTCACAGAAGGATGAGGCTGGCGATATGGACCAGTGCAGTGTATGCATGGAGATATGTTCTCCTTCTTGCCCTTGCCACCACCTCCCTCTCCCCCTGCGGGAAGTAGAAAAACATTATTCACACAGAAGGTAGGGGTGCTGATGCTGTGCATTTCTCCTTGATCCCCCCCCCCCCCTCTCCCAAAGGGGGTGACCCCTAACATTATTCAATGATTATTGTGTCTATCTGATTCCGTCAGGACCTGAAGTCATAATCTGTGTACTAACAGGTACACTCGTGTACGTCCCGTCACATGGACTGGATATTTCTCATTTGCTTTCTGTCTCCTGCAAGTGATTAGAGAAGAACCAGAAAAAAGAGGTGTAGGAAATGCAGACACACACACACACACACACAC
>BFEA01000230.1:284878-314668 GCA_003427395.1 Chara braunii
CCCGAAGTTCACTTTTTTATTGCAGATTCGGGATCCTCTACAGTAGCGCAGCACAACCCCGCCTTCAAAAAAAAATAAAAAAAATCCTTGGTGTGTTTTTGCGTCGCTCAGTTTCACCGGGCAGACCCTCCGGACCCAACCGACCGGGCACGTCCCCCCGGATGGCGGCCCAGCCTATACATAATTTTATTTTATTTTGTTTAATTTGGTAAAGAATTTGGATGTTACCTTGACGCAAACGTTGTTCAGTTTGGTTGTCTGCATAACATAGTTTTTATTCAGATTTTTTAGATTTTATTGTTATTGTTGTTATTGTTGTTGTTGTTGTTTTGGGACCCTCCCTAATCCTTGTACGGTCGGGCTATCCGCAAAAACAGGGTGACCCCGGCGGCCCGGCTGGTAGCCTAGGAATATGGACTATTTTATCATTATAATTGTTTTCTTGAAAATTCATAACACAATCTCTGGTCCTTTACCACATTATTCGAAGCGTAAAAAATGCTAAAGTTGGCACATTTTTTTCTTAACTATGACCGACCATTTCGTCCCTCGAGATCACCGGTCACCAACCCCCTTTGGTTAGCGCTAAACTCACAGTAAATTCAATCTTCGATATATAAGGAAGATGGTGGTCTAACATAACTATCGTGGTTGCAAAATCACACTGATGTTCGAGTTGTCATGTACAAGCAAATAGTGCAAATGCACCGAGATTCCATCGAAATAAGAGCAATACAATGAACTCGTGACCCAATGTTCAAACCCTCAGGCTACACAAACACAGTATCCAATGTCGCTCCTCTCTGTCCAGCGCCCAACGCCCAACCTACACTACTTGCCTATCCTACTACAGCCGCATTCACGCAACAGACTCACTTCAACTTTGAAGACCAATGTACATGACGTCAACATCATAGTCGAGCTCCATCATGCACCAGGTATGTATCTCGTCTCCCCTCATCACTTCCCTGACCACCCACACTCGCTTCCTTCCTAAAGACCACCGATCGCCCCTTACCCCCTAGTGCCCTGCAGCCCGACTATGGTTGTTTGCGCTCCGTTGCCCACTGCCCAACAGCGCCCTTCTTCGGGACAACTAGAATTGGTGAGCTGAAGGGGGAGATGCTAGCCGTATCCAACCCTTTTCTGTGAACTCTTTCAGTTGTCGACGGAGCTCGTCAACTCGGTCAGAGCCATCCTATAGATTTTCCCTTTGGGTATCTTGCTCCCAGGGATGATCTCTATGGCATGGACAACCTCCTTGTAGGCTCCTCAAACAGATCGGGGTACTTAGCAACGACGTTTTCTATCTCTGGGGGTGATTTAACGGCCTCCCCTTTCTCAAAGACAAAAACCAGGTACATACCCTCCTCCTGGTTCTGTTTATAATAATTGTAAAATGTTGATGTGCACAAGCACCCGTAGGAGTCAATTAACCTATTAGCCTTATACTTAGCTAGTCTAACGGTTCTCCCATTAGGCAACTCATGCTTTAGCACTTTCCTGTCCCAATCAAACTGGGGTTTGGCAACCTTAAGGTAGTACATACCCAACAACATGTCAAACGGTAAGTCGTCGCTAACCAGGAATAAAAACTTGTGATCAAGTTCCCCTCCTGCATAGGAGAAAGTACAGACCACGTCCTTAACGTAGTCCTCCACTAACATATGCTCTTTGTTGGCCAAAGTAGACGCTACCGGTCTACTAAGGCGCTGCACCCGGTCCTTTGGGTGTAGTCTGTCAATGCAGTCGTGACTTATAAAGTTTCATGTGGAACCGATGTTTACGAAGGCACCGCACTTGCATGAGGGAGTCAACCTCCCTCATGCACCAGGTATGTATCTCGTTACTTACAACCGAGCGGAGCCTTCGTAAACATCGCCATCTACGTTACCTGCACCAACTTCCACAACGAAGTGCTCCCCTCTAGGACCTCGACTTAATGCCACCCAGGACTCAAGAGGGTCCCTTGCCAACCACTCACTTTGTAGGTCCTCCAAGGCTTCAGATACATCCAACGAGCAGAGTATCGTTGGATCAGGATGTGTTTGCGGGGTGACTAAGGAGTCAATAGCTTCGACCAACTCTTGAAACGGGGAGGGTACACCAACCGCTTCAACACGAGTAGAAGCAGCTACAACTTCTATTGGCCCTATGTGTTTCCCAAGTTGGAGCTCGTAAAGGCCCCACCCTGGGGAGAAGAAGGAACCCCACCTTTGGGAGGTATCTTCAGCGAAACCTTTGCGTTCTTGCATTTGAACTGTTGATGGTCATGCTCGTCACAATTAATGCAAGCTCCCCGCGTATAACGCTCCCGCCACAAATCTTGATCCAAACCCGCTCTGACCCAAGCACCTATCTTGTTCGGGTTCTGGGTTTGCCCCAGACTCCTCTGTTGACCACCCTTGTCGCAGCCACTTGCCTTAACTTTTACCAATGCAGCGAGGTTGAGTCATCTAACCCTCAAGTCTAACATTTTTTATTTATAATCTCATTTTCTCTTTTGGCAGCCTCCTTAAGTTCCTTCTCTAACCTTAAGCAGATCAACTCCAATTCCTAGAGTTCTATTTGTTCCTTGGTGTGTGGAGGCGGCGAGCTGAACTGCGGGCCCACCATCTGACTAGTTCCGAATCCTGGCGTACTGGAGATGGACTGCCTGTTGGTCGAGTTGAGCGGCATATCTAGTAACTGACCAGACCAGGATGCCGCATATGATGCTGCAGAGGTAGCCATAACTATTGCTCTAGCTGCTCCTGCTTCCCTTGTAGTCTCAAGAATACGGTCCCTTACTTCATCCCTTAACCTTATTTCGTCTCCCGCTAGCAAAACCTGGAACACTACAGGTATCCTACATATATCACGCCGTGTTTGCCTTTTCTCGTCAGATGTACCTTCACCACCTTCTGATCCACTCATCGGCTAGGAAGATATTGTTTGCACTAGTGTTCTCTCTTAAACCTACCTCAACATGCATTTGATCGGTTCGAGAAATAAATAAAAATAATATAATGTTCGGCAAGTAACCTAGGATACCGTTCAAGAGGTATCATCAACATTTACACAGACTGTACACATAATCGAAATCTACTTCGAGTAATTCACTTACAGAAGCTTCGAGGAGAACTGACTATGGTATAACATTACAGTCCTGGTCTAGGCTGTCTGTGAGGTGTTAGCAGTCTGTCAACCAACTAATCAAAATAAAAATAAATTATGTGCGCAGACGTATGCACAATGGTTATCGTTGTGTTTGCCAGTTGAAGTCTCAATTGGAATCTTCCTCCCCTGTACCCAAAGTGCCTATAGGCATCATCGAGCAGCAGTGTCTAAGGTGTGCATTAACGGCCCACCCCTGTGCCCAAGGCATATGCTTATGACCAGAACTACCCGTTCTTTATCCTCGCGTGCAACGAGCCTTACGTCTGACTGATATGGTTGATCAAGAGGCAATTTAAGGACAGCCCCCACGGTCCTCATGAATTATTTAACGTCGCAATCAGGACGACGATCACATCCAGTGGACAGGTCAGACCCTCACCAAAAATATTGATAGACGGTCTGGTTAGCGTCTGCATAGGACTGGTTAGTTCGCAACCCCCTTCTATCAGCGCAGCAAAGAGCCTTCAAAGGACAAAGCAGCATGGCATGCGTGTACTACTCTCATGGGTTGGCATGGTGACCGTGACCCGTGCTTCAACCAGGTACCGCCCTCTCCTGCCAGATGCACCACCAGGAAGAATGTTGTCTCTCGAGTTAGAGCGCTCACGACTCATTACACAAAAGAAAAGACACTCAAGGTTGGACTCACTTCCTCATCGTAAGAAGAGTTTGAAAGGGTAGATAAGGTAAGGGAACAACGTACCTGGACATAACTGCCCCCCAACCACAAATTTCTCACCAATTGAGTCAATGTGCATTTCGATGACCGGTCTAGCTTCGATACCACCCACAATGCGATGCAGTGCCACCTCAGTCAAAATGCCACATCAACATACTCTCATCATCATACATACATCCGTTGTTGCCACAACTTCCACACTGTCATCGCAGCCTTCCAGCGGCTCACCCCTCTACCCAGGTGCCGCACTTACAAGCCAACGCTAAAGTATCCTCATTGCATAGAAGCATCGCCAACGCACCAAGTAACAATGTTGTCGGCGCCAGGTAATGGCGATCACGAACCAGCCCCGATACCAAATTGCAATGAATAAGAGTGAGAACGATACAGAGAAAGCCAAGTTGCGAAATCACACAGATGTCCAAGTAGTCATGTACAAGCAGATAGCACAAATGCACCCGGATTGCATCCAAATAAGAGCAATGCAATGAACTCGTGAGCCAAGGTTCAAGCCCTCAGGCCACATCAACACAGTATCCAATGTCGCTCCTCTCTGTCTGGCGCCCACCGCCCAGCCTACACTACTTGCCTATCCTACTATAACCGCATTCACGCAACAGGCTCACTTCAATTTTGAAGACCAATGTACATGACGTCAACACCATAGTCGACCTCTCTCGTGCAACCAGGTATGTATCTTGTCTCCCCTCATCACTTCCCTGACCACTCACACCTTCCTCCTTCCTGAAGACCATTGATCGCCCCTTACCCCCTAGCGCCCTGCAGCCTGGCTACGGCTACTTGCGCTCAGTTGCCCAGCGGCGCCCCTCTCACCTCACAAGTGCCCGCACGTGCCCTGGCCACTAATGCAGCATGCAGCCTCTCGTGACGGAGAATTAGGGTTCGATTCCGGAGAGGGAGCCTGAGAGATGGCTACCACATCCAAGGAAGGCAGCAGGCGCGTAAATTACCCAACCCTGACATAGGGAGGTAGTGACAATAAATAACAATACTGGGCTCTTTCGAGTCCGGTAATTGGAATGAGAACAGTCGTAAACTCCTTGAACGAGGATCCATTGGAGCGCAAGTCTGGTGCCAGCAGCCGCGGTAATTCCACCTCCAATAGCGTATATTTAAGTTGTTGCAGTTAAAAAGCTCGTAGTTGGATTTTGGGTGGGAGGGGTTGGTCCGCTCTTGCGGGCGTGTACCGGTCGTACAATTGGGCGCAGGCCCTGGTAGTTGCGCCTGGGCACACACACACAATGCAAGGCTGATACATCATGAAGTGGCTACGGGCCTACAAAAAAAAAGAGCATTGTCGACGTACATACCCCGGGTTTTGTGCAAATGCAGCAAATGCCCCAAGTCTGGAAATCTTGCACGTGCCCAACCGAAAAGGGCCCAAGCCCTTAACTGAAGAGTTGAGCCTGGGCGCAGGCACTGGGACCCGACCGGAAGCTACTGAAAGCTTCCCATCCAGGCCACACACAGCCAAACAGAGGCTGCTACTTCCATATAGGAGGAAGGGCAGCCAGGGTCTGGCATTCTGGCCCACGCAGGCAATGCGGTCACGCTAGGTTCATTCACTTTTCTCCCTTATCTCTTTCCCTGGTCCTCCGCCACAGTCTTTGTCGTTGCCCTCTACTTCCTATTTCCGCCTAGACACAGCCCTCCTGCTGTGTGAGGTCACACCTCGTCTTCCTCTCATTCTGATTGTTTTCCTCCTACGCTGCCAAGTCTCTTCTTCCTCTACCCAGCCTCCGTAGTCGTTCCTCTTGTCCCTTCGATGCCCACGCCATACTCTGCCAGCGACATGCCACATTGCGGATGGGTAATTGTTCAATAGCTCCAGCGATCCTGAGGAAAACTTCGGAACTGGGGGTGAACAATGCTCTTTTTTTTTTTGTAGGCCCGTAGCCACTTCAGAAGTAAGGATAAAGATGGTAGAGTCGAATGGGAGCAGGGCGGAAAGAGGATTCAAGTTTTCACCCAATTCTTGATGAAATCGGGTGAACCAAGAATCGAGGTAGGGGTTCTATAGGTGGGCGACCTTGAATCCGAGGTCGTTTTTACTAATAAGTTAGTAAGGTAGAAGTAAAGTTAGAAAGAGAGTGCGACACCGCCGTCGCTCGATAGTGGGTGAGGGGCGGCGCCGCCAATGGTGCTGGTTAGCGCGTGACCTGCGCCCGTGGGCCGAAACCGGCTCCCCTGGTACGGTCAGCCCAACGAGCAGTTCTCGCGCTACCGTAGTGCGAGTTACTGCGGTAAACGCGGCTCACCAAGCTTTGGCTATGGTGGCGTAGTCTTCTACGCACGCCCCGTTGTTACCGTGATGGTAGTTTTGCCCCACCGCTCCCGCGACCAATGATGATTACCATCAACGCTCACCCTGGATGTGGCAGGGGCGAGTAACACCAGAACTGTGACTCTCGGAAGTGGGCCACACACCGCTTGGCGTAAAGTGGAGACGATAGTTTCTGGGGAAGTTACCAAGTGAAGCAAGAGACATGCATCCATCAAGTGCGGACACAATCTCCATGTTAGTTACTGCTCCTGTCTTCCTTCAAGACCATTGACCAGACATGTCATGGGTAATTTTCTTCCTGTACTCAACCCTACGAATAGCCTAGAGTGCTATGATAAATCCGCTCTTTAGCAAGCACTGTAGCTATGGTTTACGTGCGATTGAAATTCTTGGCTGACCTTCCAAGATTAAGCATTTCTTGAGTACGTGCGATTGTAGCTCGATTACTGTTGTTGCCTTTTGGCCTGTCTCAGAGGCGCCACTAAGTTTTTCTTGTTCTGGTATGCTCCTCCCCAAGTAGGACCGAAGTAGGAACTAGGCGCTCTGGTTTTTTAACAAGGAAGATGGGATAGTAATCTCGACCGACACTCTTTGCCCTAGTCGGGTCGAGGTAGGTGATTAGGTTTAGGACTCAGGTAGGCTCGCCGCTTCACGAAGATCGGAGCATTTTCTTCCCCTTCTGTATGATAGAATCTCGTTATGAACAGCGGCAGGACTGCTCCCGACTCAAATAGACTCGAGGGCATACCGCTGGATGTTGGATCGCGCTAGACGTGTTGCGGATCAAAACTCGGCACGACGATTGGTGTCTAGCCCTATCTCACGGTAGACGCCGCTATGGATGGCTACAGGGTTACTATGTGATTATGTTGGCAAGGTGCTATTCACTCGTACCCTGAGGACAAGTGCCTCTCACGGAAAGTTGCCTCTCTCGGCGCTATATCTCAGAGCGGGGTAATTCTGCTCTTGTCTGAGCCAAGGCACACATCATATCGCCAAACCCACTAGAACACGATGGATCAGCGGGTAGTGGAGTACGTCATGGCAGATCATGAGGAGGAACCCCCTCCAGCGGAATCAGCCGATTCGTTCGAAGAAAGAGCCCGCATCCTAATTTCTATGTGCTACGATGATGGGCTTTGCCCGAAGGACGTATCGATAGAGGATGTTACTATTGAGGGCGATGAGGCAGTGGTAACAGTAGGTGACGCTTTTGACGATGTGAAGATCCGCTGGCTCAAAGAACGAACAGTCATTGTACTTTTCAGGGATGAGGCACGCGACCTCCCGAGGAAGGTCAAGGAAGACATCATGAGAGCATACGAAAGAGGGTGGAAAAAAGACAGAACTTTTGATCCTCCGGTGGACAAGGGTAGGATTAAGTTTGAGGGGCTAAACGTGATATCATATGTCTCGAGGGACAAGGTGGTCGCCAAATGGATGGTAAATGAAGGAGAAGGAAAGGTGTTGCTGAAAGGGAAACGGTACGCGTTCGAAATGAAACCATGGATGACGCGAGTTGAATGGAAGGAGTTCCGTAAAGTGGAACTATAAAACACGTTCTGGGTAATGGCCATTCAAGTGTCATTAGATGCTTACGTGTACCTGCACACGGCACTCGCTCGAGTAATAGGGCCGGTACTGAAGATGGACTCTCCGGATGGATTCAATTCCAACCCACGATTGCTCAATATTCACTGCGAATTAGATCCGGAGTGCCGCTCTCGCTTTGTGAACCGAGTCTGGGTGAGAACGAAACAGGGGGATATGGTTGAAGTTAAGTTAGCTTTTGCCTCCACACCTTTCTGTTCAAACTGCAATTGGTTTTTTCACACAGAAGATCAATGCAACAGGAAGAAGGATAACCCCAATCGAAGGAGGAGCCGATTCAATCGTAACCGGAGCAAACGCTCAGAGGACAGTGACGACGAGTCCTCCTCTCAGAGTTCATACTCAGGCAGTGCCAGAGGCGAACCACGGTACAAAGGGGAACTGGCAGGTGGCAGAAACCACTCCTCCAGATCTCGTAGCAGAGTGGGCACACCCGATCAGAGATCCCCTTACTCACAGCAAGACTGATCGCAAGGTGAGAACGAACACCGATCCATCTCCAACCCAATCTTCTCCCCCAACAGGGGCCACGAACAGACCCCACATATGGTAGAGCAGGGTCTGGGACTAACTAACCAACCAAGTGTGCAGGGAGGGTTCGCCCATCCATCCAGGTTTGACAATTTAGGTCCGGCAATGACGAATTTGATGTATGCAGCGGCTATGGCATACGCGGAACCACCACCACCTGGGTGTGAGCAACCCGTAAGGTATGAGCCTCACCTAGTCCTGCACCAACTGGTGCAGCCATATCCACAAAGGCCCAATCAGGGAACCTGAGAGAAACCAGAATCGGACGGTTAGGGGAAGAGGGGGCATCCCCCTCGGCGGTAGCTGCGCATAGTCGCTCTACGAAGGGCCAATCACCCCTCAAAAACCAAAAAATCGTTCAGCAGTACAGTCGAATCATCTGCATCTGTTCGTTCAGAAAGGAAGGAGATGCCCCTCCCTCAGACAGGAATCAAAACCTCTCGAAGCAGGAGAGCAATTATGGCTGCTAAAGGTCAGTCTCTTCCTTTAGAGAAATGGCTTCTTCCCTTAATTTGTACAATGGTGAATGGCTTTGTCCACACAGTAGCATGGCAACCAGAAGACTCCAAGATTATTTTTTTAGCTCAGATGGTGGAGGAACCAGTCACCCCACAAGTAATCCTGACCACAGTGAAACACATCTTTGTTGAACGCTTCCCAGTCCGTCTGATCCCTGATTTGGTGCTGCCAAGGTTCTATCCAGAACTCCCGGTTGCGAATCGCAACTGCAAAGTCTTCACCCCTCTGTTAGACGCACGAATCCCACAAGACAGACTGGATGCCCTCCTGCAGGAGGCCGTCGCCTCCCGGTGACTTCCCTTTTGCCATGTTTTTTATGGTTTCCTGCACTTCTTCTATTGTAACAGGTCTGTCCAGGTCGAGCCTACCTGTGTGCGTGAGTCTGACAGTGAGGTTGTCCCAGTGGGTTGAGCCTTATGTTAGATCTGTGTCTGGGGGAACCGTGACCCCAGGCCTACGCGTGGTTAGGATATCCTTGAAGTACAGGGCTGCGTAGCTACACATGGCCTTCGACGTCGTGGCTATCCTAGCCTGTGGGAAGAAGGTATGGGCTAGTTCTTTCATGGCCTGTGTCGCTTTTTTGGGTAGCAACCGCTGAAAGGATTCTTTTGTCATGCGGTCGTAGACTGAAATCCCTTTCACTGTTAATCTTTTTGCCCATTCCTCATATTTTTCCTATTGGATCTCGTCTCACTTAGCTAACAACCTCACCCTTTCTTCCGCCCAGACCACCGCAGATACTAGGTGACTGTTCATGCGGTCCTCCACCCACTGTAGCTCCCTCAAACATTCTTGTTGATTTTACACAGGAACTCTAAGTCATGAAGGAACCTCCCCTCCGGGGACCTGGTTTGTCTGTATCAACACTGCAGATCACCAGGAGCAATCAGAGATACTCTGGAAACTGCTTACAATCGAGGCGGACGGCATAAGGCAGTTTCAAAAATGGGAAAGGCTTAATGACTCAGACGAGCTACAACTTTGCAGCACTGACTCCGGGGAGATACCCAGCAGGCCGCTGGGTTTCTTGAGTCAAATCAGAGTCCGGGAACAGTGTGATAAGGGGGGGAACTGGACCTGCACTCTGTGGGCAGGCGGGACTCCAATCCAAGCCCTGAGACTAGACCCCAAACTTTGGTCCTGGCGGGGATCCAAGCTCCTTCCGTCGGAAGCCTGGCTTACAGATTACAGCTCGGCTGCCGGTTATGACTTGTTGCCATCAGGAAGAACTCCAGCATCAACTGCGGTATCCAGGTGGACACAAGTCTCCTCGTCAGACGCTGAAATCATTACTCAGGACATAAGCAGATGCTGGTCCCAACTGCAGAAGTTACCTATTCCCAGAGCAACAACACTGAATCTGGCTGTTGTCGTTGCTCTCTACACCATCGGCAGTGTGGCTCGCTGAACGGGGCATGAAACTTCATATCACGTGTACTAGGTGTAAGTGGCCGTTCGAATCAACCACGCACCTTTGGCTGTATTGTCCATTATCCGTTAGGATTTGGACATGGTGGAAAACTCAATGGGACCGGATTAGCGGTCCAGCATTCAACTGGGATGACAGGTGGATTCTGTTCGGAGGTACGCCGGAAGATCTACCTCTAGATAAAGGATGGGGATACATAAGGCAGGCCCTCATGGCATGTCTGTTCTTGGTGGTGTGGGAGACCAGAAACAAGAATGTGTTTGAAGGGCGGTTCATCTCAGACAAGAGCATCAAGGCCACAGTGAAGCTCCATATCCAGCGAACCATTAAAGTGGACTGGAGACGGAAAGTGCTTTGTGGAGGACACAGACCCAATGGTCTGCGTTGGTTCGCAGACACATGGGCACTTCAGGGTCGGTTGGCCAAAGTCACGAATGCGAAATTGGTGTTGGATGAGTGGTTGATGAGTGAGACGTAAGAACCTGGGCACTCGGTTCTACCTCCGCAGTAGGAGGGCAGTAGCTGGTGGGAGATGGGGTTTGGAGGGAGTGCTATTCTATTCAAGGAACAAACCCTGTTCCAACCTCCCGGGTTAGGGGGTCACAAGCTCGAGCACTACAGCAGCCAATAATATGCTGCTACATTCCGTTTCAATTTTGATTAGTAACTTCACAGTTGGTGTTGTGCACTGTGGTACTGTTGTTGTCTCAGGGGGTTGGTCCCCTGCAAGGCTCCTCCCTATAAGCGAAACTGGGTAATGCTCCCAGATGTTCAGTTTTCCGGGTAGACTGTGAGGACCCCGGCCTCTGATTCTATGGATAATATAAGCCTTGGGCACTGGGCCCGTGTTGTTTGGGAAAAAAAAAAAAAAAAAAATGCGCGGAGTTATGGAAGAAGGGGAGAAGGAAAAGGGGAAACGAGTGTTTCCATACTCGTTTGTGGACGAAATTAGGCAATGGGGGACTCGAATCGGGGGTTCTCAGCCCTGGCGACCCCGATCTGTAGTCAGAAGAAGTAAAAGGTGAGTAGATTGTGAGTTAGTAAGAAGAAGCACCATAAGAAAAGATGGCGGAGGTTGGCTATGGCAGTAACGGAAAGAGAGGTAACTGACTCGATTCTCTATAGAATCGAGCGATTGAAGATATTGGAAGGGGGTTCTCTCGCAGGGCGAGTTAGGCGGCGAGGTCAGAAAGAAAGAAGAGTTAGTAAAACGGGAGTTAGAAGAGATATGGGCCGCGCAAAGATGTTGGGTTGTACGGCGGTGGAGGGAGCAAAAACTGGTTATCTTCGTCGTTCCTTAGTCATTTTAGGTGAGGAGAGATGCGAAACGGAGGGTTTGGGGGATTGCGGATTCGATGGAGGGGTCGGATCTGACAACAGGGCAGTGGATTCGGTGCTACAGTGCTGTAGGGGCTGCGTGTGGTAAAATAGAATGTATCTGACCGCTTTCAAGCGAGATATTCATTCCGAATTTGAGGGTCTGTGTGGGATCGGACATTTACCCGACAGTAGCCCGTGTCGGGCGCGTAACGTGTGAGGGGGAGAGAGAGAGAGAGAGAGTGACACGTACTTGATCCGGACGCTGGCCTATGGGATCAACATCCCCTGCCCAGTCTAAAAGCTCGGATTGAGGATTCAGTGCGCATTAAAGTTGGTGGGTGCTTTGCCCATGGAGTGGAAGTCTGAGCGACAAGGCGCCTTCTTCCGATCGCGGTCTGTAGCGAGTCGATAGAATGCGAGCGATCCAGGTTGGTGAACCAAGCCTAAACAGAGGGAGCCCAGGAGAAGCTCAAGTGGAAAGCCGTGATGATATTAACGTGCAGGCTACGTGCAAGGGCTTGAGTATAAAAGCTTGAGACTTTGTCAAGAGGGAAGTTCGACTAAGGAGGCCCATCTGTTATGAGACACAAGCTGCGAGGGGGACAAGTGGGTTTGAACTTGGAGAGTCCCCCTGCTATATTGTGAATTCCGCTGATTTTCGGGCCGCCTGTCCATCGCCCGTTTTTGCTGTGCTTTGCGTATTGCTTCACTGAACCTCGCTGTTGTACGAAGTTCTTGCGATTGTTGTTGTTTGCAGGTGTTGTGCGCACGGTGCCTTATTGGGTTTTCGCTGCATTTCTTCATGCATCCAAGAAGAGCACAGGGGGGTGTGCTCTATATGGAAGTTGTTCTTCTAGACTAAGTAATCGTAGGTTGGCCTGAGGGTAAGGTGTTGTGACTCGGATGAGTAGTTAGGGTTTCCATAAGGGGTGTCGTTGCGATCCGAAGGACCGTTAGAAGGACGAATGTCGACGCTTTGACTTCAATCTGGCTGTATTTTTACAATTTTTGTGCTGCATTTCTCTGTGCATCTGAGAAGAGCACAGGGGGGTGTGCTCTATGTGGAAGTTGTTGTTATAGACTAAGTAATGGCAGGTTGGCGTGAGGGTAAGGTATTGTGACTCGGATGAGTGGTTAGTGTTTCCATAAGGGGTGTCGTTGCGATCCGAAGGACCGTTAGAAGGATGAATGTCGACGCTTTGACTTCAGTCTGGCTGTATTGCTGCGATTTTTTACCACCATTGCGGGGCCCTCAGGCGATGGAAGATAACAAGGCCCTCTCCTGGGAGTTGAGTTGTCCCTCTCTGGTATCTCGAGAGTCTCAAACCCCTCATTCTGTCTTTCTTACTCTTAGTCTAATCCTCTTCAGAGAAGAAGGCGGCAGGCGGGGTTGCAACCCGTAGGACCGCAGCAAGACTCTGTGGGGAGTCTGACCACCGATTTCTCTGCGGAACTCAGGAGGAGTTCTAGAGGCAGGGAACTGAGAGGTAACGGTTTCATCCTTCTTTTAAAAACCCAGTTATAACCCGTATTCGTACTCCTTGCTATGTTTGACTGAGTATATTGTGTGCACCACTACTTTGACTTTCAGTTTGACTTTCAGGACTTAAACCAGACTTAAATAAAGGAAGGCATGCATAATGTTCGTTTCAGTTTTATTGTCTGACTGAAAGCAGATTTTGAGATTGCATCTGGGAGAAGGATGGGAGGAAGGCAGTATTGATTGTGTCTGACTGAGTAAACCAAAGGCTGGGAGAGTTCCCATAAGATTGGAGAGTCAGTGCTATATTTATTTTTGATTGCCTGAAGGATCGGGCATGTTCCCATAAGTTTGGGTGGTCTGGTAGCTCTGACTTGCGAGGGTTATCTGTAGTTGACTTTTTGAGGATCAAGCATTGTCCCATAAGTTTGGGTGGCTTGGTTGCCTTGGTTATTTAGGGTTTTCTCAATTTCTTTTGGATTTTAATGAGGAGGTCTGAGCATGTTCCATAAGTTTGGGTGGCTCAACCTCTTTGTCCTTTACCATTAAGAAAATGAATCGGGCAGAGGACCAGACATGTTCCATAAGTTTGGGTGGTCTTGGTCTAATGCCACACACATGCTGGAACCAAAAGGTTATAACTTGGTTATATCTTACTATTATTTTATCTACGAATTGGCAAATCAGACACTGTCCCATAAGTTTGGGTGGTGTAACTATAGCTTATCGCAAACTAAAGAGAGTATTAATTAAGAATAAACTTGTGGTAAGAAAGGGCAGGTTGAACCTCGAGTTAACATGATCGGTTCTGTCATATGCTACCTTAAAAGACTAAGTGCAAACAGTTATATAATATGACTTTGATACTTAAACAGTTCAGGGCAACTAGGCTGGATAACCTAGTCACATGCCAAAAAAAGAGAAAAGTAGTTGTACCCTTTGTTTGTATATACTCAATGGTTGAGCTAGACACTGTCTTGTAAGTTTGGGTAATCTAGTCTTACGCCTTATGTAAGTTAGGTATAAGGGACAAATCATTGAAAAACTACGAACTATTGTTTGACCAAGTTGACTTTGGGCTGGTGAGAGTACTTACCATTGTGGTTTGGCCTTGCATGAGGCTGAGTGAGATTACTACTTAGTCCGAGTTTCATTTTGACAAGTAGTTGTTTTAGATGTTCGTCACGTGCTAGAGCTATAGGAGTTCGTTTCAATTCGTGCATTTTTTCGGCTAAATTTTTTTACTTCGATCAATTCTCGCATTTTCTGGGATCATTTATTAAACTTGGCTTTGTATAGATTTTGGTAAGCTACTTTCTTTACGGAAGCGCTGCCGATTTTTTTACGAAACTAAGGAGTTAGTCAAACTTTCACTTTTCAAAGTTCATCTTGTCTAAATTTTATATATGACTTAGTAAAAATTTGGAAAGTCTTATTTTCTAAAGGGAGTGCTGACCAATTCTTTGTTAATTCAAAGAGTTAAACAAAATTGGACCTTGAGAAGTCAAAGTTATTCTTTGATTCTGAATTTAGCTTTGTATAAATTTTGGAAAGTTATTTTTCCTTACGGGAAGCGTTGCCGAAATTTCTACAAGTTTAAAGAGTTAGTTAAATTTTATCTTGGTTAAACTCAAATTTTACTTTGAGTTTTTATCTGACTTAGTATAAATATGGAAAGTCTATTTTCCTAAAATGGATACTACCCAAATTTTTACTAATTCAGGGAGTTAGATAAAATTTTACCTTCTTAAAGTTGAATATTAGTTCAGTTTTTATATTAGGGCTAATATAAAGTCGGTGAAGACATTTTTCCTACGGGAAGCGTTGCCGAAAGTTTCTTAGTTTAGAAGAGAAGTATTATATTTTGACAGGTGGTGATTCTGGTGATCCATCCTGAATAGGGGAAATCTTGTCATAAGTCTACCTTTCTTTGAGCACTGACTTAAAGATAAACCTAGGCTTGGTTATTATGAGAGTCTTGAGTGAAAACATGTCATGGGGATTTATTCTCCATACACTTATGAACTTAGTTTGGGAATTGACTTGTCTTATGTTACATGTCCTCCTTATCGATTCAATTCAAGATTTGACTAGATTCAACTTGATCACACAAAGATCATCTTCTGTTATCACTGATCACTGATAACAGGTCGGTTGGTTCATCGCCGACTTGTCGGCTCACGACACAACTTTGCTTACACTTGTACCTCAACTTGATGCCTTAGCCCTGAGATTTAATATGTTTCTTTGAGGGCTTTTATCGGACTTTTTTTAATAGCTATTATAAAGAATTTATGAAGGAAAGTTGGATTACGGATGGGGCATGAGTGTGTGAGGCGGGGTGTAAATTACAGAGAGCAGTAAAGTTAACCACATTGGTGTATGGCAATGTGGCTATCGTGTATGTCTGTGTTTTATGCAGGTTAGTATTTGGAGTGTGGCATATGAGTCGTACCTTGGAGACAGTGAGAATGACAACCATGTGGCACACGATCTGCATACCGGATGGGCTTACCTCCCCTTCTTTTTTATCTCGAGTTCTGATTTAATATGGGTATTGGGATGCCTGTTTATTTACTGAGTGATAATACTTGTTAATTTTTATAGTTGGACGTTAGAGTCTGTTACAACCGTCAAAGTCAAGCCTATTGATCTCTCTCCAGGCCCTGGATGATGGAGCTTGCCTTCAAGACCTTGAGAGACGAATGCTACCATGGGTATGAACATGTGTATCACTCACTCTCCGCAGGGTGCAGAAGAGGGCGTGGTTATCAACCGCACTCGACAGTTGGCTAGCGTCGAGAGATTAACCCTTCAGAGCGTGTGCCAGCCGACACTTGAGTGTCGAACACGACCCTTGAGATTATCGACGACCGCATGATTATGGGTACTACATAGTACGTCATCGTTGCAACTGCTTGCGTATGCTTGCATTGTTAGTCGACATGAGAAGACCTTGCGTCTGCACGATTTTATACTAAGTCCCCCATGCGACGCATATCCGATTTGCTCGTCGGAAGGTTATGGAACGGATACAAAAAGGGACTAGGAGTGTTGTTGTGTTGTTTGTTCTGTGTCGTTCTGTATGTGTGAGTGTTGTGGTGTAATGCGTGGTAGGTGGGATGCGTCCTAGTCGACTGCCGACGAGCCACGCTTGGGACTTAAGCCCCTCAGTGCGTTGGTTGGCGTACGGGTCCAATAGAGGCGTGAGATCACGTGTGCCCCCTATGCTACAACGAACGAGAAATGCCCTCAGCTGGTTCACCTTTGCGATTGCAGCTGATTAGCTTTCGTGTTGTGGACTGGTATCTCGGCGGGAATATGTCACTGAAGGGAGGTGACAGTTCCCGCAAAGTGGAGGTTAGTTGTACCTCGCGTTGACCCTATCCTGTCGTAGGAGCTCACGAGAGGTATGGCTGGCGCACTCGGTCGGAGCGGCTTACGGAAGCTCCATGTCTATTGCAACGAGGATTATACCAACTCATATGTGACGCGGCCGGGAGGGTTCCGCCCTTATGTGGTGCGGGACCGATGCGCTTGACAACGGTAAGATAGCAATTGCCCATTGACGTACCCGGCATAAGTATGTTCAAATTAACAACTATGAAAACTTGTTCCAATAGGTAAGTTGGATGGACCCTCTCTTTCTCTCTCGTTTAACTTCGACCCCTATTCTTAATTTTTTCATTTTCCTCCTCCTTCTTTTCCTCCGTTACTTTGCATGAACGTCATCCTCGAGCAATCGACACTCTTTAGTTAAAATTGTCATAGCTCAATCAAGCATGGGATGGATTTGCCCTGGTTCGAACATTAGTTTCACTTCGTAAGATTGAATGAGCGGATTGTTTTTTGTTTCAACAATTGGGTCAACCACTGACCCTCCCCCGTCTCTGATGCTCCTAATCACAGTTCATCACGGGCCACACACTCTTCATGCAGAAGGTAAGTCACAGTAATCCAAATCCCATATTGCCACCTTCGACATTTCCTTGACTTTAGTTATCTTATTCTTCTTTGACTCTTTCTCCAATGCTCAAATCTAATTATAGAATCGAACTCGCAATAACTTAAAACATTCAAATTGGTAGTGGTTGAGCCAGTCGTTGTGCATGATGGAGGAAAACCAATATTCATCTTTCGGACTAGCGCTCTCTCTCCTCGTTGTCTTCTCTTTTTCTCTTTACCTCGTATTCTCCCTCTCTAACAGTCTAACCGACCTTATTGTTTTTTAACCCTCAAAATAAATCTCCATAAGTTTCCAATTTTATGAGAATTCCCGGTAAGATAACAGATTCAGCAGTGGGTGTTTCTACATGAGCATCAGGTAACAAAATATGAACTGGTACCATAGGTACTTTCACTGCAAAAGATGCAATCCTCGTCCACCTCTTATTTTTTCCTTTTTTTCACTAATTCCTTATTTCGCTAACGTGGGTTGAGCAACGCGCAGTCTCACCCAACGATCCAACAACATATCGACCTTGAAAGCGGCCGACACTTCCCACCAGTCGGGTCGTTGGGGTTATTTTAATTGAATATAGTTTATGTCCCACAAACTTCAAAACTTCATTATTCTTGTTAATATGAATTTGGTCATAATCGAACATTAGGTTCGTCCCTTAAAATATAATATTAGGATTGTGCTTCACCTAGCATATTTCATGAAAATTATATAAGTATGTTCAGTATGATAATTTTCCTATAATACTTTTAGGAGCTCAAAACTCTATACTTGTTGATGAAAATTATAAAAATTCACGCCCAGTTATATGGTAAAATAATGTTTTTCCATTCTACGGTAGTCAGAATTGCAGTTTGATACGTTGCATCATTTTTTAGGGAGTTTTAGCAAACGATATTGTGCAGGCATACACCAAAGTTAATAATTCATTAATCAATACCGGAACGCATCCATAGAGGAGTTTTTGTTTATGACAATAACTTTTATTTATAAAGATTGAAGGCGGGTTCACCGAAAGAAAAAAAAAAAAAAAAATGGAAACGGCGGTGGAGCTTACTGTTATTTGGGGAAAGTCCTCGAAGAACCACAGTGAAACACAACTCTTATAAGAATTAAAATTGACCTTATAAATGATGAAAACATAAAAAAATATCAATGAGCCTAACTAAATTGGGAGGTGTAACTACTGGCTCCAGTTCAAATCAAGATGCAATTAGATTTACAAACGCATTTTTCAATTAGATACAAAAAACATATACACAAACAAAAAAGTAATAAAAATAAAATTCGATAAGGACGGATGAAGTAAATGTCAGGCGCAACTAATGGGAAAATGATCGGTCTTTGCGTTAACTAGCTCCCTCCACTGACGGCCCCACCCTACTCCCTAACCACCATTGATTAGGATGGGGGACAACATGCATTCCCTTAATTGTGAGTAGTGACTATGCTTGCAATAGTCTCGTATATATGGACCTGTATAGACCTATGAGTAGTGGTAGATAGGTAATAAAAGGTGAAATTGATAAAATATTATAGCTTGGTCTAAAATAAATAAATAAATAAAAATAAAAATATAGCAATATATTTTTATTAGCACTTCCTTAAATGTATGTGATTGAAATTACAGTTGTGATCAAATTTATTTGGTCCGTTTAAAGCTATATTAAGAAAAATTTTGCATAAAGACACCCTTGATCGTGACATCCTACTACCTTAATGCGCCCCTCATGTATCATAGGGATTATGTTAATCTTCTTGTGTATTGTTATAATCTTAACAGATATACAAAAAAACAATAACCTTGAGGCATCATCACAGACTAATATGACTCAAGTAATTATGTTTCCCTGATTGTTCGTGAAATTAAACTTAAGTTGGTGCTTTAATAGTTCACAGGTGTACAAACTTGTTTGTTTTTTTATTCAAGCTCGTGCTTCAATGGTTCATGGGTGTACCAAATAAGATAGGCATACGACGAATGTCATATCAATTGAGCTATGCCTATAAGTAGTGCTTTGACACAACACTGTTTGATAATGGGATTCGACTTGTTCACCTAGGTACGACCATACCTAATGGTATGGTCCCAATGCTTTTTCAGATAGACAGGGGGAAAATAAAAATAAAAATAAAATAAAATAAAATAACAAAAAATAAAATAAAGTCAAATAAAGTAAAGTAAAAAAAAAAACGATAGTACATGTAAAAAATTGATGGTTCACTCCCGCATTTTACGCTAGGGTCACACCATCTCTTCGTGCACCACGCATATTTCGGTGGATGAGTCGAAGGACAAACGAAAAGGTAAGAATTCAAACTCGTTACCTACTGAATGCTTAATAACAATCGCCTTAACAAAGAAAATCATAAACCTTGCCCCTACCGGTCTGTTACCGTCAGGGCCACCTCCCAGTCGGTTCACTAAAGAATTCTTTATCGATTACGCCTCCAATAAAAACGACGCTCTCTTCCATTTGACCGGACGCCCAAACCAGCAGATAACGTAACTAACTTATATGATGGACTCGGAGGTTTAGGTTTGAATCCCACTATATGAAACATTCACCATTAGGCTGCGTAATGCACAAAGTTTTTTCTCAGTCTTCTAACTGTTTGCTTTTCACCATCCATCCGAAAAATATTGTCGTTTTTTTTTTCCGATCAAACACTCTCGCTCATATGGTCGCATAAATTTTATTGTGTTACGACATTTCCAACTTTATCACAACCCTCGCCATACGATCTGGTCCTACACCAATTTTTACCCCGCATCCCAACACTTGTTGCAAGGACGCACTCAACCTGTTTAATAATTTTAACCATTTTTTTTTTAACTATATCCCACACAATGATAATACACACACTGGAATCAAGTTCATCTCACTTATTCATCTTAAACCACTGGTCCTCCTGATGTCAGAAAACGTCAGGGGTATCGGTAGCGTCGTTTCACAACGGGTACTGATAGTACAGTGTGGAAAACCGGGCGGGACTCAAAAATAAAATTTGCGGAAAAAAATTGAAATAAACCGAGTCAGCGCGACGAATATTTAATGGTGAAAATATATATTTTTTCCTGATATTTTTTCCTGAAAGATCACGACCTAATCTACGGACCCTCAAATTTTCAAACATTTTGGTGAATTTTTATGAGCACAAAAAATTGGGAAAGTTGTCGCTTGCAAATGGCGGGATTGGACCCGTTGACCCCTCCGTACAACCCGACCCTAACTCACCGGGACTAGAGGTTTTCAACAGCGGGGGGACCGATGGTTTAACCACTACGGTCATGATGTAAGCGAACCGAAGGTAAGTGTGTGTGCCAATGCACTTTCCGTGAGGGTGATGCCTATTCTATATAGTCGTTTTAAGAATTTCGACAGTCTCTCATGCGACTTGCAAAATCTTGGACGAATACCCTTGTAAGGGTATTAGCTCAGACAACACTGATTTTTTTGGACGAGTTGCATTCTTCGCTTAGTTGGATAGAGCAGCAAACTTATAAGTCGAGTGACCAAATGGTTAAAATTGATATATTGTAAACTTATTGTAAGGTTACATTTTTGTGTAGGTTCGAATCTTTCCTCTTCGACTTTATGACCTTCAAATATCTATTAATTACATATAACGCCTTCATACATTCATTAACTACATATAATATACTTATAGGGGTGAAAACTTAAAATTAATCCATTGTACTATTACATGATGATAATTTTATTTGCTTACTATTTGTTGTTAATTTATCTATAATATGAATTCATATAGAGATTAATTAGAAACTAAAGAAAAGGCTCGAATTAGATAAAAAATGATAATTAATAGGCCATTAAATATTAATTTGGTAAAAAATATTAATTCTTATTTTTTAATAAGTATATGACAACCTGCTATTAATTATGCCAATGAGACCAGGTTACAATGTCTATAGTAAAAAGCGTACCGCTTGCGTATACGGTAACAAACACATCATCGTTAACATGATAACACCTTGGTACAATCATACAAAACCATTACCGGTTAATGAGGACATTTCTGTTTTTTTTTTTAATTTATGTTTGACCTACGCTACCAAAGTGGACCGGGGTCACTTGCCCGACCGGGCCAAAATAATAAAAATAAATAAAAATAAATCAAATATTTTTGAATTGTATTTTTTATTTTAAATTTGGTGAAGAATTTCGATGTGACCCTAAGGCAAAAGTTGTTCAGTTTATTTTTCTGTTTTTCTGCATAACATAGTTGTTTTTTATAATTTTTGGATTTTTTTTTTTTTTTTTTTTTTTGCTGGGACCTTACCTGATCCTTGCACGGGCTGGCCACCCGGGACCCGGACGTCCCGGGTGGTAGCTTAGTGTTTGACAGATTTCAACAAATTTCGCACGAAAGTGAATCTTTGCTTTTAAGTTTTAAGCCCCCCCCCCCTTTTTTTTTTTTTAGTATTGTGCTTACTCTCTGTATGAGTGATAAGTTTGATTCAAAATGACTTTGGGTTTTCTTACGACAAGTTTATAAAATCCGGACCTCCGTTAATAACCTCTTGCTGAAAAATATTGCACAATGAATGTTTTTCCCTCTGCGTGAAAAAAAGGGAGCCCAAAAATTGGACAAGATGTGGTAGCTCAATGGGTGAAAAAAAATAGCATTTCAATAAGTAGGTTGCGAATTTGATTTCATCAACCTTCACGATGGATGCCTTTCCCTTTGAGTGAAAAGAAGAGAGCCCAACAATTGGACAGGATGTGGTAGCTCAGTGGGAAAAAAAAAATAGCATTGCAATGAGGATGTTGTGGGTTCAATTTTATCATCCCTTAACCTCCTCTGTAGAAGATCAATTGGTGAATGGCTGACAACTCACTTACACGTCCCCCATTTTAGTACAACGTATATACATGTTGTACTTAAGAGGTAAAAGGTTTGAATCATACATGTTGTACGTAAGAGATACAAGGTTTTAATCCAATCGGGCAGGTATATCATATGACATGGAGATAACTACCTTCTTAACCCGAAAAAAACGTACGTACCTTGTATACGAATACAATGTACGGGGTACGTTGTATTTGAAT
The DNA here is from genome assembly GCA_003427395.1 of Chara braunii. NCBI lineage: Eukaryota > Viridiplantae > Streptophyta > Charophyceae > Charales > Characeae > Chara > Chara braunii. The sequence goes on from BFEA01000230.1 coordinate 306,945, forward strand.
ACAACGTACGTACGTTATAGAACGAGTTTTATGGTACAACTTTTCATAAATCTGTAGTACCGCAATTGTTTTTATTTTTATCTCAAATTTGGTTGGGAATTTTCCCAAGACCCTACGGTAAAAGTTGTTTGCATTACAATGTTGTACAACATACTTTTTTTTCGGATTTTTTACTGATTTTTTTTAAAAAAAATCAAAATTCTGAAAAAATTGGTAAAACACATTTTCATCCTCGTTTTTATTTTTTTCTCGAATTTTCTCGTGAATTTCGATAAGACCCTCAGGCAAACGTTGTTTGTATTGCATTGTTGTATAACATTTTTTGTTTTTTGGATTTTTTTGATTATTTTTAAAAAATCCCAGTTCCAAAAATTCGAATACAACATACATACGTTGTATTCGAATACAACGTGCGTACGTCATATTCGAACGTACGTTCTATTCGGGGAAGAACAAGCAATTTCTGAAAACCCGATTTTCAAAGGTAATTCGAATAGAACATACGTACGTTTTTTTTGGGTTAAGAAGGTAGGATGTAGCTAGGGATGTAGTGAAGGTTCTAATTACGTACTTTGTTACCTTAGGTCTTTGCTTTAGGGGGGGTAAGGTTGCATGTGGGGTAGCGTAGGATGTCATGTCATTATCGACTTTCAGAGGGGTTGAGATAGCCCCCTCTTGGGGGGATTTACAGTGTGGGATAGAGGGGTAGGAAGGGGGTTCCCATAGGGGTCCTACTGGGTTTAGACAGTGCTGGGATTGTCCGCTTCTCTTGTCACAAATAGGCCAGAGTAGGTCTGGTTCATGATAGAGGCATGAGGAACAGATGATGGCCTAGTATCTACCGATGACCGATGTCGGCCTAGTATCTACCGATGACCGACATCAGTGGTGCTCTGGGTGATAAGAACATACAACTATAACAGGCTGGAGGGATCTAGTTGATGACCGAGGCTAGGGGACGGATGGTGGTTGACCTACAAATGACGTAGGCTAGGGTACCTCCAGATTCAAAACAACAAACAATATTACTGCAAAGTGGTTAGATAGGGGCGGTGGTTGTACATCTGTTGTTACTAGGCTTGAACCTCTAAGTCGTAATTAGAAACAACCAGAATAACTGATAACAGCCGTGCTAGGTGGCTATGCCTGGATTGCTCAGGGGGTGTCATAGGTTAGACCTTGGCTAAGGGGTGCCATTATGGGTCTATGCATGCGTCCTATCTTATGCCTAGCACCCCAAGTACCCCCACAACAACGCTCCTTGAACCATACTTCCACCAGGGCTGAGTGGGGTTCCTGCTCATCCCTGGTGCCTATGACTGCTGTCCAGGTCCTGTCATTCCATCATGATGGTAGAAGGGTGATGGTCCTGAGTGGTAGACACTTGGGATTAGGGTTTTGCCGAGGAGGATTGACGAAAGATGGGTGGGAGGGAATCTCATAAGGGTAAGCACCCTAAAATAAAAAAAAGAACAAGAAAAGAAAAGAAAAGAAAAAGAAAAAGAAAAAGGGAGCTCAACATTTTTTTTTTTTTTTTCCTGTTTTGAAAAAAAAAGGCCCTCCAGAGTCCACCTGGTAGGCCCCAACGGGCCTCTGATGCCTTACCGCGCGCCGCGCGCTTGTCGTGACGCCGCGTGGCGGCACAGTCAACGATCACACGAGCAGGAAGATGCGAAGAACAAGAAGAAGGGAGGGTGGAGGACGATCTTAAGCGTGCCACGTGGCCGCGCATTTGACAATCAGACCAGGAGGGAGACGAAGACGAAGGAGAAGGAAAAGGAAAAGGAAAAGTGTCAGGAGAAACTAAGGGCTTGAATTAAAGCGCGCACATTGGTGGCGCGGTTGAAAGTCTGATGAGGAGAAGGAAAAGGAGGAGAAGAAGAAGAAAAGAAGGAAGTGGGGAAGACGAAGGTGGCGGAGGGCGATGTTAAGCGCGCTGCCTGTCGACGTATGTGATAACCAGACGAGGTGGGTGTGGGAGGGGGGGGAGGGGGAAGGAGAAGAAGAGCAAAGAGGTTTTGGAAGGACTTTAAGCATGCCATGCGGCGGCGCATACGACAACTAGACAACGAGAAGAAGGTGAGGGGGCAATCTTAGCGCGCCACACGGCGTCGCCTATGATAACCGGACGAGCAGACCCAGGAGGAGGAGGAGGAGGAGGAGGAGGAGGAGGAGAAGAAGAATAGTGAAAACAGTGACCAACTGCCTTCCGTACACGCTTCGAAAAGGCCAACTGCTTTCCGTACACGCTTCATAAGTTCTTCAATTCATAGACGCGCCTACTATACTCAGCTTGCGTATGTGCGGCTATGTATTGAGGAGCGTTTGAAGCAGCGTGTACGGAAGGCAGTTGGTCCCTTCTCTTCGCGATTGCTAGCTTCTGGGCGCTGTTTCTACTCCTCGTCGCTGTTTCCACTCCTCTCATCGCCGTTTGCATTCCTGTCTCTTGTTGGGTGCTTTCCGCGAGATCCCCATCACTCCTTCGAGTTCCCGATCCTGCAAAACTTGTCCCTCGCTGTCTCCTATCTCGGCTACTGTTCCGCGCGATTCTTGCTTTTTTTTCCCCTCGCGATTCTTGCTTTTTTTTTCCCGCGCGATTCTTGCTTTTTTTTCCCGCGCGATTTCTCATCACTCTCAAGATAGATGCTAGGTGATGAAAGGTCCCCCGTCTTTCCCGAGAGGGATGTGCTCAATCCCGTACGCTTCTTATTTGGATCCCTGTTTTTTTTTTTTTTTTTTTTTTTCCTGTTTCCACATCTGAATCAACCCTCTCACGCTATACAGAAGCTGACTTTTACCGTTACCTTTTCCCCCGTCTTCAGTGCTGGAATGTTGATCTCCGTGTCTTTGTCCTCCTCCCACCTCTTCTTTCTGTTGTTCTTTCTACTTCCTGTTGTTCGACGTGCACTTTCTTTTCTGTCACTTTTCCGCCTCTCCTTTTTTTTCTCTCTCCGTTTGCCTGCTTATCTCCCCTGACCAACGCAGTAGAACGATGACAAGCGTGTGTGACTACTTACGCCTGTAGATACAGAGGATCAGTATATCTAAGAGGAGGGCAAAGCCGTCGGTCCTTTATTCACAAACTGGTCGGAATGTTGGGTGGTGGTCCCGCAAGGAAGGTGGATCTGGGTAGAAGCCCCAGGAGGAGTGAGTGCCAGGAGCGCAGCAGCCTGATTAGCCGAAAAGCGTCGGGGAATTTGCGCGATTTCAACTGAGAATTGTACATGCGGAGAAGTATTGAAATATCTTGTCGATGCGTGTGCGGGAAGCAATCTATGGCCACTGTTTTCATTATTCTTTTTTTTTTCTTTTTTTTTCTTGGCCCCGTTGCACGTTTCATGCCGAGAACTGAACTTCTTCTTCCTTCTTCGATTCTTCTTCTTTTGCTTTTTCTTCTTCTGCTGTTTTTTCTTGGCCCGTTGCGCGTTTCATGCTGAGAACTGTACTTTTTCTTCTTCCTTCTTCGATTCTTCTTCTTTTGCTTTTTTTCTTCTGCTTATTTTTCTTGGCCCGTTGCGCGTTTCATGCCGAGAACAGACAATGCGGAGAAGTTATGAGAATTTGTCGATGCTCGTACGAGAAGCAGCCTATGGCCACTGTTTTCTCTGTTCTTCTTCTTCTGCTTTTTTTTTTTTTTTTTTTTTTTTTTGGCCCCGTTGTCCTCGGTGTCGTTAATCACATTTACCCACCGTTTCCTCCCCCGTCGACCACAGTGTCTTCCTCGTCTCATCACGGTTGTTTTTGCGTTTTTGTTAGTCTCATCTGTTCTCTAATCAGAACGTCAATTATGGCACACGATGGTGAACGGCGGTAGTGGGTCTAATACTGAAATAGTTAATTTGCCCAAAGAAGTTCACGGAATTGGGGTAGAACGTTGAATTCCTATATTCCATCGACTATGTTTTTTAGCTAAGCTATTCTATGGCACAAGTAAAAAGATATTCTTAAGTACGAAACTCTAAGCTTTTCCTCAAAAAAAAAAAAAGAAAAAAAAAAGAAAAAAGAAAAAAAGCTAAGCTTTACGATAAGCTAGGCGTTTTTGCTATATTGATTGATGCACGCTGCTGCGCGAGATCAGAACATGACAGTCAATGTTATACAAGGCCTTAATTTACTATTTTCGTGAATTGCTGTTTTTTCTTTTTGTTTGTACTTCTTTCGCTTTGATTTGATATAAGTATTTACTCGGCTTTTTCCCCCTCACGACGTCAGTTTGCAGGCGGTCAAAGGAAAGAAAAGAGAAAAAACGAGAATGAAAAAAGAGAAGAGAGAATGCGACAATAAGAAAGGAAAAATGACAAAAAAGGAAAAGAAAAAGAGCAAATGGTGTAGGGCTAGTAACATAACTTAAAAATAACAAATTTCACAAATTCGGCAAATGCAGTAGAATATTATTACTTATTAATTACAGCGCATAGAACCTCATGGACGTGCTGAAGCAGAAGCGTATTGCGTTGCGCCCTTGCATTTTTGACATTTGATGAACGCCGACTCACGTTTTTTTTGGTGGTTCTTTTTCCTCCCTGTGATTGTGAGCGAAGCCGCAGCGCGCCCCACCACTCCTATATTTTATTGTTCCCTTCTGGTTCCTATATTTTATTTTTCCCTTCTGGTTCCTATGTTTGATTTTTCCCTTCTGGTTTGCTTGTTTTTCTTTCAGTGCTTTTTTTTTTTTTTTTTTTTTGCAACACTCAAACCCCTCTCTCACCGTGCTTCCCCCCCCCCCCCTTTCCTCTTTTCTCGGAAACAGGGAAACTTCAAGGAAGGTTCATCTTTCTGATCTTTCTGAGCTTCTTCCTTTAACCCGCACTACGTACACCATTTGAATCGCGTAAAGCTGGGGGAGGACTCGACTAGTGTTCCTAGTGCTTATCTCCGTCTATCTCCGTCCTTTCGCTGACGAGCTCTCGTCGTAGCACCTTTCTCCGTTCTTTCCATCTAGTTCTTTTTCTTTGTGTTTTTCCCCGCCCCGCCCGCATCGCCTTCTGCCAAGGCTTACGCTGTGTCGTTCAAAAACTTTGCTAGCCATGTCCACGGTAGTAGAGTAGGATTTCGGCTCTTGTCTTTGGGTTATAAGGATACCTCTTTGGGGTAAGGAGTACCCCATTTCTGCTCTTTGCGATAACTAGCTGTTTGCTTTGTGTCGTCGCTCCCTTCCTCTCTGTGGTATGATATGGTGTCACGTCGTCGTCGCCGTCGTCGATATATATGGTACATCGTCTATGGGTTTTTTTTTTTTTTTTTTTTTTTTTTTTTTTTTTTTTTTTTTTTTTTTTTTTTTTTTTTTTCCGTCTATGGTATTACCTCCCGTCGCCCCTACGAAAATGCAGTACTACAAGATTGATGTTGTTGCTGTCGTTCAAGAGTTGATTGGTCCTGGGTTTTGCCCAAGGCTGGCGTCTGTGGTCATCCTGTTGACGGTGTGTGTGTGTGTGTGTGTCGAGTGCGGGCGCAGAGAGGAGGAGAGAGCGAGGTGCTCACCGCGAAGAGGGAGTTGGAGTTGGTCGGTGAGTTGTTTGTGGTGCGACCGGGAGGGGAGGCGGTCGTGCGTCCGTTCGTTCGGCCCAGCGGACTTTGTATGTGGCCTCTTTTTTTGTTTTGTTCATTTCCTTTTTTATATTTGTTCATTCCCCGAAGGCTGCCATCGAGTTTCTCCTCCGCCCTCTGATTTCTCATATTTTGCGTTTTTTCCCGGTTTCCTGCTGCGTAGCGCAGCGCAGCGCGGCGTCGTCCCGGTCTTTTTCTTTCTGGTAATGGGAATGAAACCCACGTTCTCGTCTTCACGCGCGAGCGAAGCAGTGACGGTGGTCTGGGTGGTGTGAACAGTGTTGCGCCTTATGTTTTCGTCGTCTCTTGCCTCTTCTCTTCCCTTCTCTCTCTCTTTCTCTCTGTCCTTGCTCGTATCTCGCCTCGTCTCTTCTCTTCCTTTCTCTCTTGTCTCCCTCCTCCTTTTATCTTTTCTCCAACTTCCCTACGGACGGGCGCCCGGGCGGCTTTGGTAATTTTGCTTCACTTCTAACGGGCGGGCGGCTTTCGTAATTAGCCCTTGTTCTGTTTATCTCCAAAACCTCATCATCGTTCACTGTCTTCCGCTGGCTGTCTTGTCTTTCATTACGTGTGCGTGTGCGCTCTCGGGTTTGTCGCACAGACACGCACACAGAGACAGAGACACAGAGACAGACACGCACACACACACACAAAGAGAGAGAGAGAGAGAGAGAGAGAGAGAGAGAGAGAGAGAGAGAGAGAGAGAGAGAGAGAGAGGTCTTCAGACAGCACAAGAAGAAGGTAGGTGAGTGATGTGAAGCGCTTTATCGTCCCCGTGTACGCTTATGGCGACTTTGTCGTTCTTTTTTTTTTTGCCGGTGGTAGACGCTTCGTTTCGTTGTTTTTTTTTGTTTTTCTTTGTGTTTTTTTTTTGTTTTCTTTTGTTTTTTTTTTGTTTTTTTTTGCCGGTGGTGCATGCCTCGTTTCTAATGGGACTTGTGTGTGTCTGATTACTTACTTTGCCTGCGGTGCATCGGATTGATTGTGGTTTCAGTGGCGACAAAAAAGCTCCGTGGAGGAGAGAAGGCCGCCGAAGCGGAGAACGAAGAAAGGGGCGTCTGTCCTGCGGGGAGCGGAAAGACCGCCTAGTGAAGGAGTGGAGGCTCAAGCGGTGCTACAAGACAAGGGGGGGAAGAGAGAGAGAGAGAGAGAGAGAGAGAGAGAGAGAGAGAGAGAGAGAGAGAGAGAGAGGAGATTCGCCGTTCTCTTCCCCTCGAGACCGGCGCTCCTTTCTTCTCGCACTTTGAGCTTGAGAGTCTACAATTATGGATTCGGGGCCAACAGATAGCAGCGGTAGGTCTCTCTTATTTGTTCCCCTACCTCGTTCGTAATTGATTGATTTTTGCCAATTGCTTTACCTTTTCATTTTCACCGCTTTTCTTTTCCCTCCGTTTGTATTCTTCCAGCATCCAATCTGTTCTTGTTCCTGTTTCGATGCTCGCTTGACTGCGTTTCTCTTTCTCTCTCTATCTCATCAGCTTTGGGCCTTTGGCATTGTCTGCTCCGTACCTACCCCACTTCCTCCGCTCTCACTTTTTTTCTCCTTTCTTTCACCCTATTCAAGGTGGGGACGTTTGCTGAAGTAAATAGTGGTGTCTATTGACCTCTGGTATTGTGCCAACTTGTGTATAGAAGATCTAACGTTGGCGGAGAGAGAAGGGGAGAGATCGGGGGAAGTGAGGTAAGGAGAAGCATTGTCTTTCTGGTGTATTGATAAAGTAGGGAAGGAAGTATGAAGAGCATAGAGTTCTCACATCGGTAACCGTCTTCCTGTTCATCTCCCTCATCGTGAATGCATTCAAGCAAACTTTCGGGTCGGATACAGGCATGATATATGGTGGGTTGTGTTTCTTCTGCGGAGATGAACAGATGGTGTGCTTTTACGCGATCAGTAAAGGATTTAGCACCACGAGGTATACAAGCATTTTGTCGGGGACGTGAATGTATACGAGCAATCTTTCTGGACAGATGTAGTCATGATTGAGGAGAAGAGCTGATGATCAATATATGTTTGACTTTCGCCCGTGGTTGCACCAACGCTACTGTTTCCGGCGAGGGGGGGGGGAGGAGAGAAAGAGAGAGAGAGAGAGAGAGAGAGAGAGAGAGAGAGCGTCTGCACCAACGCTAATGTTTCCGGCGAAAGGGATGAAGAAGAGTAAAGAAATGTCCGGCGAAGG
>BFEA01000230.1:315329-326454 GCA_003427395.1 Chara braunii
ATGATCGAGGCTCAGATTAAAGCAGGGGGAAGAGCAGGGCTGGCGAGGAGGATTTTGTATAGGTGCACATTCGCACACAGCCTCTACTCGTTTATATGTATAGCTGCCACGTGTTGTCATTTACTATTTTATAGCTGCCACGTGTTGTCATTTATTATTTTATAGCTACGCCGTGGTGTTAACGACGGCTTTGAGGGAGCAGGCAATCAATTGCCCCCGTTCTGCGAATCACTAATTGCAAATTGCATTCGTCAGCGTTCCATGAGGTTCTCTTCTTCGTGTTGCCGGATTAGGCGATTCGTTGTGGTATTCGAAAGCGTGTACTTGGACTACTACGTCGGCGTATACACTCCCACGTTCGTACTGTATTTGCTTCTCGTCGATTGAGTATATATATCATTGCCGATCGACTTTCAAGAGTGAATACTTTTCGCTTCTGCCTGTCGTTTATTCGTTTTTCTTTTCTTTTTTTTTGGTTATATTTCACTCTTTTTTGTTCTCGTCACCTCTTTCTTTGTAGGGCAATTTCTGACTGTATCCCTTTCCTGCCTTCGGTTGTGATCGCGGCCGTGCGCTCATTTTTATCGCCGCCTCGGTGGTCTGCGTTTTGTATTCGTGTTTAACCGAGAACACACGTATGTGTATGTTTTGAGCTATATATTCAATGATCCGTATTCAGAAGCACGTTTACGGTCATTGCTTTCTTCCTTCTTTCTATATCTATGTCGTCTTTCTTTGTTTATTATATCTATGTCGTCTGTTTGGATTTTTTAAATCCGTATCGTATATGCAGAATCTCTATTCTCCAAAGGATGACATGGTCACCACCTCTGAATGTCGTTGATTGTGGCTGAATGTCGTTTTCTCTGATCTCTCTGCCTTGCTTCCAAAGGTCTTTTCTCCTTGACCATCGGTGTGTTAGGTGCACCATAAAGTTGAGCGTGACACGACGGGTCGGGTTGTATTGGCGACAGCTGTGACTTCGGTCCCGACAGCTATTTGCCGATGTCCCTCGGTCGTATGTCTCTCGGTCGTCCGTCTCTCGCGGTCGTCCTGTCTCTCTGTCGTTTGCCAATTTTTTGGGTGGGGTTTCGTCCTTTTGATCGTCTCTCTCACGCTCTGCGACCTTCATCGCGTGTTTTTCTTTTTTTCATGTTTCAAGTGTGTCCTCTACTTTGGAAGCAGTTCTGCTGTCGTCGATTTGTGGAAGATATGCGGATATCTCGGAAAAAGGGTAATCTGTGCAAGCAACGATGGTTGCTGTCTTGTTCTTTCTCGTGTCAGGATCATCGGGTTTCTTCATCTTTCTTGTGTGTCAGTTTTGTGTTTACATTCTCTTCTCGATCCTTGTCTCTCTATATCGACGTTTGGGTTCATAATATTACATTATGTTTTCTATCTTTGATTTGTTTTTGTCTCTTTCGTGCCCTACGAGTACTTGGGTTGATTCTCTCTCTCTTTCTCTCTCTCTCTTTTGCTTGCTCGTTCTTCCCCCTGTCTCTTTTGTCCCCTCCTTTACGTTCTCTTCTCGATCCTTGTCTCTCTATATCGACGTTTGGGTTCATAATATTACATTATGTTTTCTATCTTTGATTTGTTTTTGTCGCTTTCGTGCCCTACGAGTACCTGGGTTGATTCTCTCTCTCTCTCTCTCTCTCTCGTTTTTGCTTGCTCGTTCTTCCCCCTGTCTCTTTTGCCCCCTCTGCCTTTTTCCCCCGTCCTTATCTTCCCCGCCTCTCTTTCTCTCTCTCTCTCTCTTTTGCTTGCTCGTTCTTCCCCCTGTCTCTTTTGCCCCCTCCTTTGCCTTTYCCCCCCGTCCTTATCTTCCCCGCCTCTTTTTCTCTCTCTCTCTCTTTCTTTCTTACATTCCGCGCGCGCGCTCTTTGTCTGTCGATTTCCTGTTCGCTGTAGTGATTGCTTTGATTCTTATTACAGTATCTGTTTTCTCGAATTTGCATCCAGCTTGCTAAGATATTCCTCTCGCCTTCCACCCTCTTTCAAGATTGAATTTACTCTGTTTCGTTTATGCTTGATGTCGAAGTCGGGAAAGTAAAATTGTTTTTCCTGCGTTGTTTGTGGTTTTGTATGTCTTTTCTCGTCTTTTTTCGCTCTACATTTCTTGCCGGTCACGTTCCATTTCGCAATTGGTGTTCCTTTCCATCTCCCTGCTTGGCTTGCTGCGCTGCTGACTTGCGCACGCGATTCATGAATCTTGACTACTGCTGTGGGGCTTCGCGCCCGCGGCAATTTCTGTCTCGCTTGTGATGCCTTTCGGCTCTGTCATTCTTGTTCCCATCCATCCTCCCATGTCGTCGCTCTCTTGTCCCCTCCCCTTCGTTCTTTCTCTCTCTCCTCTCTCCTCCTTTTCCGACTCTCTCTTCCGCACTCGCCCCCCGCCCGTCCTCTTGCTCCCTTCCCCCCCAGTTCCCGCCTGTTCTTATTGTTTTGTTTTCTGTTTGCTATTGTCGTCGTTTCTGTTTCTCTCTTCCCCCGCTCTCCCTCTTTTCCCCCCTTTCTCCCCCTTTCCCAGCTGTTCGTATGGTTTTGCTCTCTGTTTGCTATTGTCTTCGTTTCTATGTCTATCTTCCCGCGCCCCCCCCCCCCCCCCCCCCCCCTCTCCCCCCTTTTCCTCCCCCCCCCCCCCCCCCTTCTTCTCTCATTCCTTTCTTCGACTTCTGGTGTTTTGCGTTAGGCGAAGCTATGTTATGGGTTTGTTGTACGCGTTTTCTTCCATTTTGTAAAGCCGTGTGTGGTTTCTCTTTGTCATCCATTATCTTTGGTCTGATTCTGTAGCTGTCTTTGCCCGTGTATGTTTGCCTGCGCCTGTCTTCTCTAGGGTTTTTGCGTCGTTACGTGCAATATACGTTTATGACCCTCGCTCCACTACACAACACACTCTATATGTATCTGGAGTTCAAAATCGTCTTGGACTCCTTAGAAAGCACCTGGTCCACGAGGGTGCGCAGATGCATGTGCACTTTTGAGTAGTGGAGCGAGGCCTGACATTTGGGAGGGCGACAATTGATTTGTGACCGAACATCGTCACCTTCCGCCGCTTTGCCTTCCCGTTTAGTTTTTGGACAGTACGTATAGGCGACGGGCTTGATGGGTTGCCATTCTGCCGCCACGTGGCTCTTGTTGTATAACTTCTCTTGCAATTGATTTTCATCAGGTTGTGGTGGATGATGTAGTCCTATCGACGACGAACTTGAACTTGATGAAAGGACTGTAAAGCCAATGGAAGGTGAACAAATGGTGCAAAGGGATTGGCTGACGGTAATTGGGGGGGTGTCACGTGGAGATCGTTGAGCAAGACGCCTTTAGATAAAGCGAGGCAACTGTCCTTATCCTTGGTGTCTGACCTGAGGGTGTTGGGGGGCGGGTGAGAGAGATGGGCCGGCGGAGGGGGTGTGGTGGGGTGGTGGCGCAATGTGTACGTACTGTACAGGGTGTTGGGGGGCGGGTGAGAGAGATGGGCCGGCGGAGGGGGTGTGGTGGGGTGGTTGCAAGAGCGTGAGCGCAGGGGAGAGGTGGACTTTTCGCTTTGCGGCGGCGCGCAGCAGTCTTGAACGGATCTTTCAAGCTATCACCACCCCGGGAGAGAGAGGCTGATGAACATGTAGGTAGGTAGGTAGGTAGGGGAAGAAGTCGAAGCGAGCGAGCTCGTTACACGCGCCAGGCGGTTCTTTGAGAGGCATGGACGGTCGTAATACATCGGCAATGGTGAGCGCAAATAAACGATATTTTATTTGCTCTCGTGAGCTGTGTACTGTCGCCCTGCTGTGGATGAAATCAGCAACGACGTGCACAGAAAAAAAAACTGTGTTCACCTATTCCCTGGGGAGGGAGGTGTAATAACTCCCAGCAGTTGGAAAACACCAGCATGTGAAAAACTGACACGTGTATGAGGCTCCTACAGTCACTTGAATGATCTGGGTGGGTCGGCTGGTGGTGGTATCACTGTGTTTCTTGATTTTTCAGCTTCGCATTGTTGCAAGAACTTAAAGAGTGGTGTGCTCTGGAAGGCTGGAAGGTTCGGAATCCAGTGCAGATGTAGATGTGATTGTGTCCGCTGCTAATGGTAGATATGGATTTGTAATTAGGTGCTGATTTCTTAGTCTAAGTCTACTAGATGGTGTAGATTTTGAGCAGTTTTTTGGGTCGTGGATGGATCTGTATCGACGGTTGACCGTGTCGTAATCCGGGCCGTGACAGGGCCGCTCCAGAGAGAGCCAAGTCTTTTTGGCAGACAATGGCGCCAGTGCGGATATGTGGAAAAAATTGAAATGATGTGCACATTTCATTTAACCGCTCAGATCTTGCTCGTGTCCTCTGATAGATCTTAGGGTCATCATATCATCTGTATATAACCTGAAATTGGTCTGAATACGAGCACCTCCTGTTCTCGTCGAAGAGGAAGACTGTACTGTCGCCTCAGCTGGACTCGCTCTTTTGTATGCATTTTTCGATGTACTTCCGAATACGTGCGTACAGAGCAAATGAAGAGAGAGAGAGAGAGAGAGAGAGAGAGAGAGAGAGAGAGAGAGAGAGAGAGANAGGAGAGAGAGAGAGAGAGAGAGAGAGAGAGAGAGAGAGAGAGAGAGAGAGAGAGAGAGAGAGAGAGAGAGAGGTCGCAATGGTTTACTGGGGTTCGCTCATCTTGGTAGTATATACTGGGTTTAACGAGGTGCATGATTTGTGAATGAGGTAAAGTGCTTAGCTGTCCCGATGAGAACGAGATTTAATTAATTTTAGGATGTATTTGGTTGTGATCGATCTTCTCTGGCCTCCACGACGGTTGTCATCATCCTGGCAATCTGGTCGCGTCTGTACTCTTTTTTTCAAAGAAAAGCCGAGCGGCTCCAGTATAACGCTGTGGAATTCTCTTTAACATCTTCAAAGAATGTCCACGATAGGTAGCAAGGGGTTTAAGCTGCGGTAAGAGGAAGGAAAGGGAGGAGAGAATAGGAGAAGAAGATTGTGAGCGCGAGCAGCTTGAATTGGATCGGACGCGGGTATTGCTTCTTTGTCCTACAGCGGTAGTGATGGGATCAAAGCCGAGCGAAGGAGGAAGGAAGGATGAAGAATGAAGGTGGGGATGAAAGTGGGGATGGAAGTGGGTGAGAGGAAGTCGCTGAAGAGATGAGGAGGAAAGCAGAGGAAATGAAGTGGGTGGAGAGGGAGGAAGTTAGGAGAAAGGGGTGGAGAGGAGAAAGGGGTGGGAGAGAATGGGTGGAGGGGAAAGGGGCACGCAAGTGAGGAGGGGAGAGGGGTGAAGAGAGCTGAGGAGAGAAATGAATGGAGAGAGGGGATGAGAGGATCAGAAGGCGCGGAGGAGAGAACTGAATAGAGGAAGTGAAACGGGGGTCGAATGGAGGAGTGGGAAGGTGAGAGTGATAAATGGAGGTGTAAGGTTGGGAGGAATGTCAAAGGGTAACTAAGTGAAGAGCTAATGTATAATGTGCTTGTGCATGGGCAGGTACAGATGATGATGGTATTCTCCCATTGCCCGAGCGTCCTACTCGAGGTCTGCGCACAAGTGGGAATGGAAGAGGCCCCGCCAATTATGGAAGGCCATTGCCGTCTGTGCCGTCTTATGAAGAGCAGCTGCGAAAGCTGGAGACGGATGCCTATCTTGCCGTGCTTAGTGCCTTTGTCGCGGGGAATGAAGCGATCTCATGGGTATGTTACAATTACAGTTTTGGTTAAGTAATGAGTTTTGGTTGTTTTCGAGGATGGCTATGAATGTGAATGGTGTTCCCTTAAAAGTAATTTGAGTTTGACTTGTGGCAGGATATGTGGAAACCTGATCGCTTCGTTTTGTTGCCTTCTTGATGCATGCATGATATGTGTTTGGGGAGGAGCGGCTGCGGTAGTGAATGGATAGTCCTGTGGGCGAGTCCTGCGATGGATGGATGTATTGCAAGGATGACAGATCGGTGCTGGGGTGAGAAAATGAAAGTCTGAACAGATCGAGTCAAGAGAAAGCAACTGTTGAACTGAAATCCTGTGTGATTGTGTTCCCCAGAAAAATTAGTCTACATATTTTACAAAATCGTTAGTCTTTATTCATCTGAAAGTCGTTCGGTCGTTGTTGTAATGGGACGGAAACCTTTTTTCGATGCCGTTGTCTCCGTCTGGACTTCCTTTTCGGGTCAAGGTGGGGGCCTTTTTCTGGCTCAGTGTAAGTGACACATTTGCTATGACTGCTTCTCTCTCTCTCTCTTGTGGATGATCAACGTCCCTCTGATTGAGGACGACTTGGCAGTTGCTTCTCTCTCTCTCTCTCTCGTACTAATCCACAGCTCCACACTCTTATCTTGAAATTCCATGTGTATCATCAGAAATGGTAATTGTTTCCTCTCTCTGCTTGGCGAATCCTCTATCTCTGTCTTTGGTTGACTGCCACGTAACAGATGAAGTTATGTCGCTGCAGTCCGCTGCAAATTGGCTTCCGATCCGCTGCGTGCGGGCTCTCACTTAATCTTTGATTCACTGAGGGCGAATACTCTGCATCTATGTGGAAGACAAACATAGGCATTTCGCAGCAGGTTGCCTCTGGAAAGTTGGTATGGGAGGGTTCATGAATTGTATCTGCTGTTCCTTTGTTTTATTCTATGCCCACACGAACACTGCAAGTTGGGTCTCCTCGTGTATATGTTTTCTGTGTGACCTTTCCTTTTCAATGTTGGAGCACGTGGGTCTCCGCTTGTTGCTGTGTTCCCTGATCCTTAACTACAGTAGTCATTGATTGGCAAAGCTTCATCCATTCCTGAAAGCTTGATATTTTTTGGCAGATGTGTTAGAGACCTGCATCGACGAGGTTGTTGGCAAGTCAGAGGGTCTATTTCTTTCAGAGATGTCGGGGAGAAATGCGATGTCTGGGAGAAGAAACCCCTGCAAGGCCCCTGGTTAACAACCGGGTCTAATTCTCCGCTTATGCTGTGTGCTATTTTGGTGGGAAGGGAAATGCCGACCTGTGCAGTTGATGCCGCCGCCGTCGTTGATCTGACTTTGTGTAATATTTGGTTAAGTGGAGCTAGCGACTGATTGTGTTTCGTTGCTCTGCATGTTTTGTTTTCTGACATGGCATTGCTCACTCTCAGGCGAAGGAGCGGCTAATGTGTGAGTTGCGTAAGGAGTTGAGGGTGCAGGATGAGCAGCACAGTCAACTTCTCTCTCGGGTGTTTCAAGACAACAAAATTATGCAAATACGGTAAGTAACCCCGTTGTCGGACAGCAATGACAGTGTCTGTGTGGGTTTTCAATTCTGCTAAAATGTCTAGCCCTGCTTAGAATCAACCCGACCTGCGTTGACGTGTTGCTGCCTCCAACAAAAAAAAAGAAACTGGTGCCTGGTTTAGTGCTGCCTCAAAAATGTGCAAAGGAAAGATTGAGTATGAAGCTAGAGTTCCGAGAAGGCTGCGAATTTCTTCTCTTCCATTCAGCCACGTGGACTGGGTTCCATGCGTTATGAACTAGTATCTTTCAGATTGGATCCGTGGGTGTCGTGAATGCAGGACAGTGTCGTGCGGTTGCCGATGCTTGTGGGGGGTGGGAGCATCCTCTTCGTGTGGTGCTGTATGATGATTTGTTCCTCAGATCTGCTGTATTGGTTCGGGTCTGGCCAGAGGAGGTTGTGCCTAAACTCCTTGGGAGTGGATGCTCTCCCGATGTGGGACCTAAGGCATAGGGCCTTGGACCTACTCTCCAGAGATTCCCACTGGAAGGGCCAAAGCAAAAGCATGCTATGGGCAGCTTCAAGTCTCCTGCAAACCTCCATAGATGAATGGGATGCCTATAGTGCACCGTTTTCTATGCTGTGCTGTATCATCTACCAGCTATGAACTGTACTACAAACTACTATCAGCTCTTCTCCATGTCCCATACCTGAGGCGGGCCTAACTACTATTGACTGTGGCACATGTACTACAACTTTCAGTGCTATTGGCGACTATGGTTCTTCGTCCGCTTCTACCAACGCTTGATGTGCTAGCAACTCTTGCCATTTTCTACTACTGTCTTCACCCGAATAGAATGACTGGTCATTATGGCTGTATATAGACTGGCCCAAATACAGCTATGATGACTGGGCGTTATATTCGGGTGGAAGACGATAGCAGTCGTATGTCAGTGACATTGGGTGTGTTATGGATGCTCAGTATACCCAGAAATAAGGCATTCTCAGTCAGCAGCACAGGACAAGGGTTACTGAGGTTGGCTCTTTTGCGGTTCTCTGGCAGGGGCGCTGGCAGCGGGTGGGGTGGGGGGTAGTCCGAACTTCCTAACGAAGTAATCGGCTCATGATATCCGAGTACCTCAACTTTTATCTTATAAGATTGTGTGAGAGCAGGGGTTTGGGAAAAAGAAGATTGTATTGAACTGCTGGCTGTGAAAATGGGATTTGGGCTAGGTTTGAGTGAGACAGGTTAGGTAGGCCGCTCAGCCATGTTGCAAAGGCGAGCTAATGCAGAAACCCTGGGGAAGGTGAACCAGTCTGAGGCTCCACTTCCTGCTGGCTGCCCCCCCCACCCCCCCCCAACCCCTCCTTCCCCCCTCCTCCTTTGCAAGGCGTGGATTTGTAGTAGCCTTCGTGGCGGCGGTATGATAATTGGGTCATAGATCATGGAAACCTCTTTGCAACTTTTCCCTGCATTGTTCTCAGCGGTCGTGGTGGTTGGATTACACACTCCTGGTTGCGTTTGAAACAGCGTGGAACTTAGTCCTTAATACTCCTTATGATCTTACGAAAGGAAGAATGACGTATCATTTACGTTACAAAAATACTTTGATTGTGTTTTCCGAGGTTCGTTAATAAGCCAGCACCTTTAACGACCACCGTGGTTACCAGGACACCTGCCCATTTTCAGATGGGTGATTCAATGGCTACAGCTTGTCCTTTTTGTCTGCAGGGTTGGCCCTGTTTCTCTAAAGGGTACTGCTGGCAGTGCTGGTTTGAAGATCAAACCGGCCAGCTTGAGAATAAAGGTTTGAACATTGATGTCTGTTGCTGTTGATGCTTAACATTTTGTATTGTGGCTTTTGCAAGGGCCTGTTTCCAGCAAAAGGCCGTTTGTTGCTATTGCCTGCATTGCTGACTCCATCTGCTACGAGTAGTACTTTTCGCACCGCTGCTTTTTGTTAATAATCAGTTGGGTCTGTGATTTGCGCATCTTTTTCTTGCCATGTCTGTCCAGTGAAAGAAGACAGCAAATAGAGGCTGCAGTTCCTCCGCAGCCACCTCCTCCACAAGTACCTATTGAGGACAGGTTCGGTTCAGTAGCAGGGACTCCCCAATCGAGAAAAAAACAGAAAACTGCGCACATTTCGGCCTCTCCTGCTCCACCTCTTCCGCCTGCTCCGTCATCCCCTCCGCCATCAAAACCAGCGCCGATTCCATCATTGCCACCTCCACAGCCGGCAGAAGCAGTGAGAAAGCGAGTGCCGTCTGTGACTGGAAGGGGGAAAAAGGGCAAGGTAATGTTTCCAGGTCTTTGCTTTTACAGTTCTGCTCCTGTGTCCAAGTACCTTGCCCTCCAACTCATCAGCTGCTTGCAATGCCTTTGTCTGGTCATTTTCTTCCTGTCGAGATTCTATGGCAAGAGCATTTGTTTGTTTCATCTCGGTCTCCTTGTTCCCCCCCCCCCCCCCCCCCCTTCCCAGCAGCAGCAGCAGCAGCAGCGAACAAAATATCTCCTCAGGTTCTCACTGCAACATGGCTTTCTCCGTTTCTACAGTCTTGGTTCTCTTTCTCCCACCTCGTTCTCAGAAGATGTGCAATGACTAATGTAAAAAACGATCTTCTTGTTTCTGGTGTCATACATACAGGGTGCCTTCCCTCCCTTTGCTCGATAAATGTGGCCTTGGTCCTTGATTGTAGGTATGGTGGTACATGCTTGGGTGGAAAGGTAATTTAGGTTTAGAGGTATTTTGACGAGTGGAGTGGTAACTATCACCGGGCCCCATATTTTGGTGAAACTGTGGTAAAATGCGGGGTGTTCGTAAAATTGGCGTTACTGACACAAATTAATTCAAAAATACACAGTATGCAAAATATTCTACAGATGTATCCATATGGCAACTGGTTAACATTTTTGTGGGTGTGTTTGATCCAGTGTGGATATTGTATGGGGAGGTGAAGGCAAGTAAGTACTTGATGATTATGCTTTCCATTCAGGCTGCTAGGCCATATTCCCCGGCGTGGCCTGACGTGTCCAGGCCGTGTTCACAATGTATGGCGAGCTCGGACTTTTCTGTTTTCTCGAATTTTATCTTCTCTGTTCCGTCGTTGGATGGTTGTGTGCTTTGGGGTCCTTAGGGGCATAGCGCCATTGGGCCTGCAACTTGCCTTGTGATAAGCATTTTCTGCTGAAAGGGGGCACAGAACCGTAGGGCACAGGATTGACGAAAAATGAGGAAGGGAAACGAGGACTGGAGAGAAATTGCAATGGGAATGAGAATGGCAAAGTTCGGCCTAGATATTGTAGTGTGTGAACTGTGCCTGACTGCTTGAGCGTGGGAAGTCTCATCAGGTACTTTCCCAAAGTATGGTGGGACAAGTGGGGACTGCCAACGGCTATGCATAGATGTGGACTTCTGTGAATGTGCGGACCAGTTCAGACAGCTATGTTCCTTGGCTGTATTTGATACCCCCTCCACAACTTTTTTTTTTTTTTTTTTTTTTTTTCTGCGTTTGCTATGTTCTTTACCTGTATATCATACCCCGCCCACAGCTTCGTTTTTTTTTTTTCCGCCTTTGCGACGTTTCTGATAAACGTGGAAAGCAAGCTATGTAACCATTCGTTTCTAGTCTAGGTTGATTCTGTTATGCACCACACTTACATCCATTCTCATCTTGGGTATTAACCCCCAAGGGCTGTGCTGGCACAAGGTCGCTGCTACCATAGATGACAATTTCAAATGGAGGAAAGGTTGACACAAAGCCTTGTCAGTCAATCATGTTATTTAGCCTGATGTGGCTGCGGGGATTAATGCTTGCCAGTCAACTGGCATCAAGCCTGAAGTGTGTCCAAGTAATCTTTTGCTAATGCCCCAATCTTTTCAACAAGCATGTGTGTGTGTGTGTGTGTGTGTGTGTGTGTGTGTGTGTGTGTGTGTGTGTGTG
>BFEA01000230.1:387577-406578 GCA_003427395.1 Chara braunii
ATTCATTTAAGTGAGGACCATTGAAAAGAGTCCCTGCAATGAACGGAGGGAAGGAGAGGAGGGGGATCGCGCCAAGTGAGGGAAAACGTGACTGGAATCCTGTGTACTCTCTCTCTCTCTCTCTCTCTCTCTCTCTCTCTCTCTCTCTCTCTCTCTCTCTCTCTCTCTCTCTCTCTTGCTGGGGTGGGTTGGTCATCACTACCGGTATGGTTCGCAATGGCTAAGGGGCCTGGCTGTTAAACCAGGGCCCTTAGCACGGAACGGCGCCCAAACAAGACCCCTTCGCACGGGACAGGGCCCAAACAAGGCCCCTTAGCATGGGGCAGGGCCCAAACAAGGCCCCTTAGCACAGGACAGGGCCCACCTGGGGGCGGGCGAAATCTAATGGCTAAGGGTTCACAATGGCTAAGGGGCCTGGCTGTTAAACCAGGCCCCTTAGCACGGGACAGGGCCCACCTGGGGGCGGGTGGAATCTAATGGCTACGGGTTCACAATGGCGAAGGGGCCTGGCTGTTAAGCCACCAGTACATCTGGAGAACCACGAACGAGCCTCTCCGAAAAGTGGGTTTGCAATGGGTAAGGGGACTTGGGACATGTCCCACAAAGGAGGGGCAGGCAAAATCTATTTTTGTTCAGTGCTACGGTACGCCCGGTCCCACCCCAAGGCACAGGACTTTTTTTTTCCCCCACCCACCCTTCAGAGGCCCTGTCCCTAGCCTCCAAAATTTTAGGAGAGGCTCAATCACGGTTCTCGACTTCGCTGGGGCCATGTACTATTGGTGCCCGACTACACCGGTTCCATTCCTTGCGGGATCTATCTCTAAAAATTTGGTACAAATACCACCTACTTTGCATGCATTTCAGTAAGTATAATAAAAAATATATGGGAAATTTTTCCAAATGCCCAATATCCATTTATTTGCCGCATGCCCCTGCAACGGCCGACTTACCCTGTTGTGCCCCTCTGCAACTTTTGAACCTGAAATATGTTCCGTATGCCCCTACCAGTACCGTTTCCTTACCCTGTCGTGCCCCTCTGCAACTTTTGAAGATTCCCAAAAAAAACTGGGTTCGTCTGGGACTGAAATATGTTCCGTATGCCCCTACCGGTACCGGTTCCAAATTTTCGGTATGCCCCTACCCCATACCCGTTGAGTAAGAGGCCAAAAACTTCCCATATGCCCCTACCGGTACCTTTTCTCTCTCTCTCTCTCTCTCTCTCTCTCTCTCTCTCTCTCTCTCTCTCTCTCTCTCTCTCTCTCTCTCTCTCTCTCTNCTCTCTCTCTCTCTCTCTCTCTCTCTCTCTCTCTCTCTCTCTCTCTCTCTCTCTCTCTCTCTCTGTGTGTGTCTCTCTCTCTCTCCACCCGGATAACGAAACAGGCAGGGTCAAGCAAGGTCTAGGCTACGTGCGAACCAGCTCTGCGCGGTGCACTCTCAAAACGAGAGAGAGAGAGATGATCCTTTCTCCTCCTCCTCCCTCCTTTGGCCCCGACTCTCCATCTTTCTACATCCTGTCTCAATATCCGTCTTCACCTGCTTTCCCCATCTCTCTTTCCCATGTCGACCAAAGCTCTGGCTTCTTCAGCTCCCATCATTTGGACTCCCCCCCCCTTCTCTGCCAGCATGCCATTTCTTTCGATCTCTGGTTCAGTCCAGCCGGCCTGCTTATGCCAAGTTTTGTTGATTTGTGTTTGCCTCGCGCACGCGCACACACACACACACACACACACACAGAAGGAAGAGAGAGAGAGAGAGAGAGAGAGAGAGAGAGAGAGAGAGAGAGAGAGAGAGAGAGAGAGAGAGAAGGTACAGGTACGGGCATATGGAAAGTTTTCGACCTCTTACTCAACGGGTATCCGGTAGGGGCATGCCGGAAACTTGGAACCGGTACCAATAGGGGCATACGAAACATATCTCAGGCCCAGACGAACCCGGGTCTTTTTCGGAAACTTGAAAAGTTGCAGAGGGGCACGACAGGGCAAGTCGGCCGTTGCAGAGGCATGCCGCAATTAAATGGAGTTCGGAGGGGCATTCCCAAAATATATACATATATTTTTTTTTCCCAGTACTAAAACCTCACATCATTCCCATTATCGCTTCGCCGTCGATAACGTCTAGATATATATAGTATCATCGGCCCCTGACTCGAGTAATAGGACCTCGTTCCACAACCCCGTTACTACTACTCTCGCTCTCACGTCTAGATATATATATAGTGTCATCGGCCCCTGACTCGAGTAATAGGACCTCGTTCCACAACCCCCTTACTACTACTCTCTCTCTCTCTCTCTCTCTCTCTCTCTCTCTCTCTCTCCCTCCTCCACCACCTCTCTCTCTCTCAACGAGGCGAACGAACGACTCCCCTTTCTCCGCGAATCTTTTTTTCTTTTTTTTTTTGGGAAAAGTCTCCGCGAATCCCCTTTCTACTCCCGAAGGAACATTCTCAAAAAACATTTCACAGAAAAGTCTCCGCGAATCCCCTTTCTGTCAAACTGTAGCTAGAGGTACCCCCGTCCTCCAATTAAAACTAGATCCGGCGTCATGGGAATGGATAATAAAAGGGGATAGAGGAACGAATGCTACTCTTGCGGATTATTCAATCAGGATTGGATACGCTGTCAATCGACCAATGAAAGTGCCACAAGTCGTGGCTCGAGAAAGATGGGCACAACTCCTGCCTCTGGACTTAGAGGAGATAGACAGAGCACTGGCTTCATGTTGGAAACAACTAAAGTTAATTGCGAATCAGAGGCATGCTTCTTTGTTATGGTTGGTTTCGTTAGTCTCAACTCCATCAGCGGTCTGGCTTGCGGGAAGAGGAATGGAAATTAACCTCACTTGTTTACGGTGCCAATGGGCTTTTGAATCCACAGTACATCTGTGGTGGGACTGTCCTGCTTCAGCTCGTATATGGAAGTGGTGGATAAACAGGTGGGAATCCATTTCCAACAGTGCCTTTCAATGGACAAAGGAATGGGCTCTCTTGGGTGGACTCCCAGCTGGTGTCCCCAATTCCAAAGGTTGGGGATTTGTGGCTCAATCTGCGAGAGCAACATGCTTTGCTGTCATTTGGCAGTGCAGAAACGATAAAGTCTTTGACAACAAGGACTGGACCAACAAACAAATCCGCCAGACTTTCAAATCCCACCTTAGACATGCTATTCAAGCAGATTGGAGACGGAAAGTAGTATCGAGCTCAAGCTCCCAGGCTGGGTTACGCTGGTTCAATCAAACTTGGGCATTGAATGGCAAACTGTGCAGGGTAGGAGAAAACAACCAACTGTGCCTAGACTCCTGGCTGCTTTCCGGGTAATGGCAAGCTGAATTTCTATCTTAGGATAAAATATCTCAGGAGGAATAGTTCTGTTCATAAGGACTGTTTATGTCCATTGAAATGTGTTGGATATAGGAGGTACCTGGTCACTCGGTTATGCTGCCTCAATAGGCAGGCAGAGGGAACAGTAGGAGGAGGGAGTGTACAGGCTGGTTGTTTGGAGCTCTGCTCCTCCACCGTGTTTAGGTGGATATTAGCTAGTTGGTTTAGTTTAGTTTTGAGTAGCAAGAGTTCGATTCAGTAGATTTGGGGGTGATACAGCTGAAGCTGGGTGGTAGGCGTTGTAGGTATGGGAGGCAGTGTGGTGTTGTGCTCCTTTTTTTGGAGGTTTGTGTTCGGTTCTTCTGGGCCATGTTGGTTTTCTTTTTTTCCCAGGATTGGGATGTGTCAGGGCAGCGGTCGTGTTTTGGCCATTTCTGCTCCTAGACCACAGGGTCCCAAGGCCTGCACCTAAGCTGGGTAATGGTCCCAGTAACAGTTTTATCTCTTTCCGGGTTGTTTGTTGAGGTATTCCCGGCCTCCCTATTGGTGTGGTAATAAGTATGAGCAGAGTTTCCTTTTGAAAAAAAAAGGAAAAAACATTTCACGATAATTAAAAAAAGGGCTCCCATACAATGAGCACAGTAAAACAAACAAACAAAAAAAAACAGGAATGGTAAACACACAGAGTAACAAACCTCAAAGCAAAGAGAACCTTGCATAATCCAACACACACACCTGTCCTCTCTCTCTCTCTCTCTCTCTCTCTCTCTCTCTCTCTCTCTCTCTCTCTCTCTCTCCCACACACACACACACACACACACACACACACACACANAAAGAATGAATGACAGAGAGGGAGAAAAAGATAGGGGACAAAAAAAAAAAAAAAAAAAAAAGTTGTTAATATTAATCCAGTCGAGCATTTGTACATTTTGGCTATTTTCCTGAATTACGAAAATTATATTCCTCTCAGTACACACGCATTCATCAGACAAACTTGATTGATTCATCATCAATCAGATCACAAAATCATCGACTTAGATTGAGCGAATGACGACCCTTGATTGGATCCCTTTTGATCGATCCCCACACCCCGATTGATTGATCGATTGATTCTAATGTGATTGATTCATTCATTCATTCATTTATTCATTTCATTAAGCAATTGAATGCTTTTTTTTTCTGATTGAGATTGTATCGTTTATGAATTCATTCATTCATTGATTGGTTGATGATTCGTCGATTAAGATTAAGTGAGAAATTGATTGAGAAAATCTGCGAGTGACATGATTCATTCATTCATTCAATCAATCATCGCTAATTAGTGGTGGCCGTCATGGCGATAATGATTGGTGGTGTGAACTGAATATCACACGCTGACGACACGTGCACACCCCTTTCCCCTTTGCAAGTTGGCTAATCCTGGTTTAAGATTTCAACGCCTGCCACACACACAATGGTGACATAAACAGAAAATTAAATAGTAAAGCACCGTCCAACTAAGACAGATCATTCCTCCTCCTCCCTCTTTATAAAAAACACAGACACGGTAATAAATTAATACTAGTAATTATGACAATGAATACAATCCCTCATTCTACCAGGGGAGTGTTGCGAAAGCAAGGAACAAAGAACGAATTGCAAAAAAAAAAAAAAAAAAAAAAAAGGGATGAAAACGAGGCGCACGGAGAAAGGAGGAGACTGGAGAGGCAGGTTCAATTCACCGCTGAGTCGATCAACCGCTACAGTCACTCCACAGGAAAGTCAGCTAGAGAGAGAGCGCTGTCTCTTATACACATCTAGATGTGTATAAGAGACAGCCCACACACACACACACATATTCCGCGGAATTTAAGTAGGAGGGAGCAAAAGGACGAAGTTCACGGACCTGGAACAAGAGGACAGATTTACCAAGCACCAAAATAAACCTGCCTGGCATGTCAAAGTACTTCACAATCCATCGCATCTGTGCTAAGTACTTAACTATACTTAGCACACCCAGACCTAAGTACGTACTATGTGAGCAACCTAGTACACTCAGACTTAAGTTAAGGACTATGTGAGCAACCGACCTTTAGTACGCAGATAGATGTAACATATTGCCGTCTTCCCCCGAACATAACGCACCCTCATTACGACTGCATCCGACCGGAAAGATGGCTTGTGTACATTCACAATCAGGGTGCGTTAGGTTGTGGCGAAGACAGTGGTAGCAAGTAGGCGGAAGAGAACAAAAACAAAATGGATCACGTCAACACATAACGTAGTATCCCGATCTCTTAGTGAAATACGACTATGCGGACGGACGCACCTGCCGTCTTCACCCGCATAGAACGCCCGGTCATTATCGCGGTATCTAGACTGAAAGCTGCCCCAAATACAGCTATAACGACCGGGCGATGTACTCGGGTTAAAACTTAAAACGACGGTAGTACAAGCTGGATGACGTCAACACAATCCCATCAACGTAACATATACCCTCGCCATCACGCGAAATCACTACCACCAAAAAAACAAAAAGAAGAGGAAAAAAAAGGAACTCTGCCCCCCACGCTGCCCTCCCTCCTCCCTTCCCCCCCCCCCTCCCAATCTCCTCCGTGGCTTTTCCCCTCTTCCCCCTTTTCCTCCCATTTTGCATTTTTTTATTTTCTATCCAGTGATTATATTACTCAGCGTCCCGACCCCAACTATCAAAAGCTCAGATGAGAACCTCTCAACGTCTCAAGCATCCCCGATAGCTCTTTTTCTTTTCCTTAATACAATTGATAGTCAAAATTCACGTTACGAAAAAAATAAGCCCCCCGGCCAACCCCCTCCCCCTCCCTCCACCCTCGACCACCAACCAGGTCGAGAAGCTCTCCCAGGAGAGGGGTTATATCTACATTCACATCTCATTTATTACAAAAAAGAGTAGTCTCCGCCTACGTCCGCCACCGTGCGCCCCCCCCCAACCCCTCCGCCCCGAATCAAAATTAAGGCCCCAAATATACTAAATAGAGATTTTAAATTTCAAAAAAAAAAAAAGCCAATCCCCACAATCAGGCGACATTGGAACCCCACCCAATGACACTCCCACCCCAACCTTATCTGAAACTTCTCTTATGCTTAATTTTCTGCTTTTTTTCCGCAAGTTAAAATTAATCGGTCAATCCTCCACAATGCTAGAGTAATCAATGATGGTCAGGGTTCCTTCGACCAGACGGAATGAAGCGTGAGTTTGCCGCATGATTTTTTATCATTTTTAGTATTATTTTTTTTAACAGGTCCTTACGGCCCTGGCTCCATTCCAGTCTGGGGACCGTCAGTCCGGTTCCTATTCCGGTTCCTAGTCCTGGCGCGAGTCAGACATTGGCAATGCAGTGGAATAGGAACCGGACTGACGTTCCCCAGACTGGAGATGGAGCCAGGACCGTAACGACCTGTTAAGAAAAAAAAAAAAAAAAAAAAAAAAAAANAAAAAAAAAAAAAAAAAAAAAAGTTGTTAATATTAATCCAGTCGAGCATTTGTACATTTTGGCTATTTTCCTGAATTACGAAAATTATATTCCTCTCAGTACACACGCATTCATCAGACAAACTTGATTGATTCATCATCAATCAGATCACAAAATCATCGACTTAGATTGAGCGAATGACGACCCTTGATTGGATCCCTTTTGATCGATCCCCACACCCCGATTGATTGATCGATTGATTCTAATGTGATTGATTCATTCATTCATTCATTTATTCATTTCATTAAGCAATTGAATGCTTTTTTTTTCTGATTGAGATTGTATCGTTTATGAATTCATTCATTCATTGATTGGTTGATGATTCGTCGATTAAGATTAAGTGAGAAATTGATTGAGAAAATCTGCGAGTGACATGATTCATTCATTCATTCAATCAATCATCGCTAATTAGTGGTGGCCGTCATGGCGATAATGATTGGTGGTGTGAACTGAATATCACACGCTGACGACACGTGCACACCCCTTTCCCCTTTGCAAGTTGGCTAATCCTGGTTTAAGATTTCAACGCCTGCCACACACACAATGGTGACATAAACAGAAAATTAAATAGTAAAGCACCGTCCAACTAAGACAGATCATTCCTCCTCCTCCCTCTTTATAAAAAACACAGACACGGTAATAAATTAATACTAGTAATTATGACAATGAATACAATCCCTCATTCTACCAGGGGAGTGTTGCGAAAGCAAGGAACAAAGAACGAATTGCAAAAAAAAAAAAAAAAAAAAAAAAGGGATGAAAACGAGGCGCACGGAGAAAGGAGGAGACTGGAGAGGCAGGTTCAATTCACCGCTGAGTCGATCAACCGCTACAGTCACTCCACAGGAAAGTCAGCTAGAGAGAGAGAGAGAGAGAGAGAGAGAGAGAGAGAGAGAGAGAGAGAGAGAGAGAGTAGGACAGGCGTCATGACGCCGCGACTGGTAGAGTGGTTTGTTCTATAGCGTCATTTATACGGCGCCAACGTGCCACGCCACGACTCGCAGAGGCTTAAAACGATCGCTCGGATGAAACAGAAAGAAGGAATACGATCGAGAGAGAGAGGGAAGAAAAAAACGGAGGGCGATGATGTCCATGGCCAAACAGAGGGAAGAAACATGTCCCCAGACGAGATGGGGCTAAAGACGACGCCAAACTCGCACGCAGACACACAACGGGAAGGGGAAAACGAGACCCGTCAGAATTCAGCACCGCCACCAAAAGGGCGTCAGAAAACGAGCAACAGAGGGAGAAGCAGAACCGGGGACACTTGCTGGCAAGGGAGAGAGAAAGACAGAGAAAGACAGAGACAAACAGACAGAGAGAGAGTGAGGGAGTGAGGGAGTGAGGGAGTGAGGGAGTGAGGGAGCAGGGAATGACAGAAAGAGAGTGTATTAGAGGATGGTCGAATCGAAGTACTGTTGTGTGTGTGCGTGTTGTCATCTTCGCTATACACAACTCCACAAAAAACGCATGAATGTGCCAGACTGTTCCATCCGACTTTGACCGACTCATCAGTGTGTGTGCGTGTGTGTGTGTGTGTGTGTGTGAGTGAGAGACGAAGAGAGACAGAGACAGAGACAGAGACAGAGACAGAGAGACGGAGACAGAGAAAGATGGGGAAATAGGCGAAGGAAGGGAAAGGGAAAAGAGTGGGGCAGAGGATAATTACTTTTTAAACATCGCGAACGGCGACAATAACGGGAGCTGGTGGCTTGGATTGACGAATAGTACGATCGGATCGAGCAGTATCCAAAGCTGGCTGGCTGCCTGAAATTTTCGAACGGCTGGCTGATATTTTAGGACAATGCGGCGGCTCTTCCTCTCGAAACAGTAGCACCAGCACCAGCACCAACCGCAGATCTCGGACAAAGAGCTTTCGCGGAGGTTAGCACTCCTGCACGGTGAATGGCGCTCTCGCTGTCTTCTTCAGGGCGGGCGCGGCGCGAAAGCGGGAAAATGCCGAGGTATGGCGCCGAGCCGTGGAGAGCGCAGTAGGCGCGATCAACTCAAAAGCAACAAGGCTGGAATGAGTGAGGACCCGCGATGAGAACCGCGATTAGGACCGCGACTGGACCAGACCGCCTGGATCACGTGCCAGAAAGACAGCGGAGATCCTACCCGGGGTTAGGTCCCACTTACACGAATCAAGCAATTTTGACCGTAGACAGCAAAGATCAACGGCCAAAATCTCTTAATCCGTGCAAGTGTGACCTCGCCCCCGGAGACCAGACCGGGCAGAAAAGACCTCCAAGTCTGGAAGGGGCGCCATGTCCGTCAACTGTCCGACCCTCAAGTCGAGCCTACGCGCCCAAGCCTCGGGGCCTGCCTCGGGGCATTCTTTCGACCCCACCTAGGAAGCCAAGGCCAAGAGGCGAGTTCTGAAGTGCCTACACAGGTCTGCTCCAGATAAATAAGGAAAAAGAAACTCCGTAGATGATGTCAGATCGCACAGAGGTGAGTCATAGAAGTGGGCCGCAGGCCCACACACTGTGGGAAAATCAAGGGCGGGCGGGACTGCTTCACCAAATCAAGGCGAGGAAAAAGGACTCGACCTCTGAAAACACCTGACCCTTGTGTGGCATGCGCGCAGGTTCGCGTTTGCAATGAATGCTACGAGCAATCGAGGCTTGAAAGGCGCAGGTCGGGAGAGCGCTCAAGCTATCGTGGTTGGGCAGGCACCTGTGACTTATACTGTCGCAGGACAAGGCAGCGGAACCGGACGGGCTAGTGAGGCCGTGGTCCAACATGGGTAAGTTGTCACATCAAGATTAGATGCCCGTAGATACTGAGTAGATGCCTGGTTGCCGTGGATGAAAAATACCCAAAATGTTGAGTACCTTAGATCTTGCAGATCCATGCCTATGGTTTAAAGTCCCAAATAAAATTGTTGTGGTACCGAGTTCCAACCGCCAGTCGTGTTACCAGTTTTGTTACCTTTGTTGATGGAGGCCGAGGATTGTTGCACGAGGGAATTTGGTCCATCCTGCTTGCGCGCGACCGGGTGCAAGGTTGTCGGCATAATGTTACACAGGTCAGCCCCAGATAAATAAGGAAAGAGAAACTTCGTAGATGATGTCAGATCGCACAAAAGTGAGTCGTAGAAGTGGGCCGCAGACCCGCACACCTCCTAGAACCGCCCAACTCCCTCCATCGTCCCGCAAGTGACGTCATCGTCTTGCAGGGAATGGTGGAACGAACGCTTGAGCGATGGTGGCCGGAGGCAAAAGCGGAGCACACCTGACTTTGAAGGTGGATACGTGGTAGGACTTGAGTGGAGTAGTGCCTTGGTTAGAGAGTACAGGGCCGGATGGAGATGGAGACGTGGAATGAAAAAACTTCTTTTTGCCCTGAATGAGTGGTTCGAACGCAACAACGTTGGAAGAGATTGTATAAGCTGCAACGATTTGGATGTCTTGTCCTTTGTGAGCAGCCAATGGCTTGTCGAGGTAGAAAGTCGATGCCAAACTTCAGATGTTGAAGGATTGCCGCTTGTATCACCATCGACCATTGATGAGGTTGTGAACTGCTTAAGTGTTTGCTTTCGGTTGCTTGGGAGAGATGGTGAAGGAGATCCATGTCAAAGCAGCAGGGTGAGATTGTTTCACAAGGCATATCGTGAGTATTCTTTGCAGAGAGGTGTAGTTAAGGAATCAGCACGCCCTTTGAGATGGTTGAAGTTAAACAAGGTGTTAAAGCATATCAAGGAAAATGTGAAAATACTAAAAGGTTATCATGAAGCCCAAACATATAGAGATGGAGGGGTGCTCCTGTATCTGTGGGAGAGTTGGCAGCTATGCGGGGAAGGATTGAGATTGCAATACAAGGAAATTGACTTTGAGCAGAAAGTTGTAAGGCCAGAATACAGTAAGACTGACCGTTATGGAGGGAGATTTATGATAAGACTGCGAGATCCGCAAGGCGGGGAAGAGACGTTCCTAGGTTGGCTTCCTGAGTTGTGGGTAGTTATGATCGGTTAGGGCGGGATATAAGGAGGGGGTAGTTGTTTCGGCCAATGCGAGGTGATGGTCCAATGAGTGGGGGCGGGTTTAATAAGCGCATAGAGAGGTGGTTTGAGAAGGTAGGAGTTTACGAAGGAGAGAGCGGTCACAACTTTCGGATAGGGGGGGTTCAGGCGGGGATAGAGGAGGGGTGGAGTCTGGGTGAAATGATGTAGCAGGGTATGTGGAGTAGCGTTGGGACATTCATGAGGTATGGCTATGAAATACGTTCCGGATGAAAAAGGAAGAGCGAAGAGAATTTAGGTGGAAAAGAAGATTGTCGTGAGACCGAGAATAACGGGGCTAGGGGTGCTGAAGTGCACTCTAGGGCTGGCGAGGCAGGAGAATTTAGACTTGGGTATGGTGAAACGGTGGATGATGTTGAGGGGGAGAATACGGGATACAAGGAGGTACGTTGTGATGAAGGTAGAATGAGGAGATAAGGACCTGGCCTGGCGATTGCTTTGGAGAGGGTATGGTGCAAGAGTGATGGTGGGAGGAAGATCCAACGGTAGGGGAAGGATGGAAGGAGATTACAATCTAGTGAGAGTGCATCTAGCTCAGATGCTTTGTTTGATCAGTTCCTGGAGACAAAGGTAGGACAGACATGGTGATAATATGAAGCAAAAAGATCTATTACTGGAACGCCCACCTTGGAGAAAATTTCAACCCTGATGTGACCAGCCAATCCCCAATCAGTATTGTCTCCAGATTTGAAAATTGAATCGACTCTTGTAGTTAAGGTTTTTGGATTCGAAACGGGACTGAGGAGGAAATCAAAAGTGAGTAGAATGGAGGCGATGCTTCGAAGCCAAAAGTTGAAGGATTCGTCTGTTGATTTCATGCGTAGGAGCAGGGTTGTGGCGGCTTGGCTATCCGAGTGAAGTCTGATAGAGGCAGAGGAAAGAAGGTGAGGATGTAAAGAGGCAAGGAATCTGAATGTTTCAAGGATGGCGAAGAGTTTCCTATGGTTTGAGGAGGAATTGAGTAGAGATTGGGGCAAACACTGGTTGAGTGTGATTGTGTGCTGGTGAATAGGTTGAATTACTGCTTCGATTTGAATTGCGGAGGCATATGTGAAGATGGACAGTCCAAAGTTTTCCCGGTACGTTGGGTAGGTGATAGATCCACCAAACGAGGTCACGGATAAGGTCATCGAAAATACGGATGGGGGAGTCCCAATTAGCTGGCGCGATGGCTTTGTAGAAAGACGAAAGGTAGAGGTGGATAGGTAAGAAAGCATTGGAGAGGGAAGCTAGCTTTCCCGCGAGCTTTGCGATTGTTCTGCTGGAGGGATTTGATGAGGACTGAATGAGGTTAATTACCTTAAAAATTTTATCGTTGGGAACCCTTATGCGTTTATAGTGAGAGTCTAAGGTGAATCCAAGGAATATGATGGATTGAGAAGGTAGGAAAGAGCATTTGCTGGAGCTAAGAAAGAAACCAAGGTTGTGGAGAAGGACAACATAGTTGAAGGATTGTCATAGAAGCACGGGTAGGTCCTTAGTGTTGAATCATCGATGTAGGATGTGGCAAAAATATTACAGACACGTAGTTCAACCATGATTTCTTGCATGACAATTGTAAAGATCCAGCAGGCGGAAGATAAGCCGCAACACATAGTTGTGAACTGGTAATTACATAAATTCCATTGAAAAGCTAGGTACGAACGTGATTTGGGGTGAACTGGGATATGGTAGTACCAATTCTTTATATCAAAACATGTTAGGAAATTTCGAGTTTGAGATCCTGATAAGTGGGCGGTAGCATCATCAGTGGATTCATAGTGGAAAGGTGGGAAGGTAACAAAGAGGTTGACAAAACGGACATCTAGGATGGAACGGGTTTTGAAAGAACTTTCCGTTGCGAAAACAGGATTGACCACCATAGGATTCGGGGATGCTTCTATTACTCCAGTAGAAAGGAGTTGAGAGACTTTGGAAGAGATAAAATTAATGTGTGAGGAGGATTATTGTGGTTAGGTATAATGAGGAGGGGGGGGGGGGGGGGGCTAAGCTTGAGGGCTTGTTTAAAGCGAGAAGCAGGGAGGACTGACTTTACCATTCTTCTTGCTTCTACAATCTTAGTAGTTCGGATGTGAGAATTGTCATTGAATTGAAGTCGGACTCCGTGATGTATCCATTGGAGCACTGAGTGTGAGTACCTTCTAGAGGATGACGAGAGCAAGATAGACCAGTTATGATGCGTGCTCGTGCAATGCAAAAGTGGCGAGGCGAAGATCAAAAATTGAGGGAGGTGATAGAAGATTGGATAGGATGGTTGGTATAGAAGGAATAAAAAAAAGAGAGGGGTTATTGAAAGGTGCTGGGTGAGTCGGCGGCTGCAGGGCGGGGTTGGTTAAAGTCTGAGTGGAACTTCTTGATGGCTCTATAGTAGTCGTCGCCCCTTTCCTTGTCCTCCTCATAGTGCCTCTTGGATGACGTCCTCTTGGTGTCCTCGGTCTTCGTGAGATCTTCCTTCTTGCGGTATGAAGAATGTTTTCACTCCAACATGCCCAATTTGCAGGATTACACAGGATAAAAGACAAGCCCTATAACGCAGACGGCGTGGACCTATTAGCAGTCCGAGGCGATAAGTACATTTAGTCAGGCGACGACCATATTCTTACATTTGAGCATCCCGTCTGACGAGGCTCATGCAGTAGTTGTATTCCGACTTGATGAGGGGTACAACCTTGTCCATGTCTTGCCTGATTGCCTTGTCTAGTAGTTGTTTAATGGACTTGGCGATGAGAGGTTCTACGTAGTCCTTTGCAACTGAAGCTACTCTTGCTAGTAAATCCACCGCGAAGGCCTTCCTGATGGGGAAGTAAGAGTAATTCATATTGATCTCCAGGAAGCGAATGTAGGCTTCAATTTGCGAAAAATAGCAAGGGGAGGTGAAGGTTGACTTCCATGTTGCAAGTCCCTCGTAAGCCGGCTGGGACTTGCCGTTGAGCTTCCGCTGAATGTTGTTCATCTCGGACTGCAGGTTTTGGTACAGTTGGTTCAAGTTGAAACTTTCCTCCTGCTTTTCAATGAATTGCTTCTTCAGGTGCTCGATGGAGAGACGATTCTCTTCCAGCTTGATGGTCATCTGCTGCTTAAGTTGCTCAAAGGCGTCCATAGCTGCTTGGTGGACAAGTAAGGAGGAAGAAGACGGGATATCCGGAAATGTGGGGGGATGGGAAAATATGGGGGAGAACGGGGTATTTGGGGGTGGGGGTTGGGAGGGCGACGGTGCACCTCAACGTGGCTATAACCCATTGGCCGGAAAATCTTGCTATAAGTGTGGGGAGGCTGATCACTTTGCCAGTATGTGTGCGGAATATTGGCAGGCAAAGGGAAGAGGTGTCCCATTTGTTCCGCCCCCACCGAAGCGCTCGAGGACCGGAAGAACAATGATTTAGGGTACAGAGAGAAGGAGCCATTCAGCAGACACAACGACCATGGCGGCGTGGAGCGAAATAAATGAAACGAATACTTTGCTGAAAAAATATATTTTGCAGATGGCCCAAGAGCGACGTGAGAGGATCGAGAGAGAGGCAAGGGAGTTTGAGCAAAGAAAGGAGGAAGAGGCGAGGACGGCAAGAGAGCGGAAGAAAGCGGAGAAACTATAAGAGAAGAAGAAATACGAAAAAGAAAGGGACGTAAGGTTGTTGAAAATGCTGCTCGGTGAACTAAAGAAGGATAATGAAGGTGAGGGAGAACGGAAGGCAACAAGAAGGGGGAAGTCGGTCATAAGAAGGAACCAGTTTGGAGAAACGAGAGAAAAAAGAAAAGGAGAGGTTACTACGGATGATCACGATCCAGGAGCAATCCGACGAAGAAGACGAGGAAGACGAGGAACTAGTTCTTTTACGGAGGCGCGCAGCGGGGATGAAGATCAAAGAAAAGAGGAAGCGAGGACTCGTGGAGAGTCCGGTGGGAAGCAGCCCACCCATGGTCATACCAACCAAGGGGCAGAAGACGGGGTTGGGGAAGGAAGCGATGACACGCATTGAAGAAATTAAGGCCGCGGATAAGGGTAAGATGGAGGGTACTTCTACCTCGACTCGAAGAGATCTATCGAAAGTGCTGGAGCCAACCGACAAGCTTGGGATATCCCTGAACCATGTGGCTGCGGGTCCGGGACCGGGGGCAATGAAAAAAATTGAAAGGGATCTGAGGGAGGTGTTTGAAGCCTTGACAGTTGATGAATTGAAGGACCAATGCAAACAGGAGAATATATCGTACGACAATCGAGACTTGGCTTTAAAAAGGTTGATCATGAGAAGGAAGATCCAAGCATACGACCCGGTAAATGTTCCTTTGCCGAGTACCCCGGGGGTTACGACGCGAGTTGAGGGACGGAAGACGGAACTGAAAGAAGATGCGGAAGATGAGGAAGAGACTTCCGAGGAAGAATCTGACGCAGATCAGAAAGAGTGAAAACCAGACGTTGATGAAATATGGCAAGAGGTGCGGAAACTAGTGGAACAAAAAAATAGATATGATGGTAAGAATACTAAGTGGGAGGATTATCGTATGCGATTGTTGACCGTAATACTGACTCTGATTGGGAAAATTGAGTGGGTCAAAAAATTTGTACCATACTGGAGAGACGATTTTGAGAAAGGTGGCCTGGAGTTACGAAAGCCTAGAGGATGTGTTTATGCCTTAGTATCGCCATGGAGTAGAGAGACGTACATTGGGTTTACCGAAAGAGACCTATGGGCTAGGTGGAGGGAGCACGTGGCGTGTAGCATAGGCGGTGACTGTAAGAAAAGGCGTAATCTATATAACTGGTTGAATAAAGTCGGGCATAGCAATTACGTAGCTATCCCAGTGTACAGCAGCAACGCCCGTACGGAACTCGAAACCGTCGAAGCGACACTGATCCGAACGTGGTCTCCATCCCTCAACGTGCGAGGGAAGAAGAAGAAGTCAAGAAAGAGAAGGCGCCAAGGGCGTAGAGAGAAAAGAAGAAAAGAAAGAAAGGATCCAGTGCGGTTTAAGAGGATTGGGGGACCCGAAGGCAACAGGCGGATACTGAAGTTAAGAATCAAGGATGGGCAAGAAGAGGAAGAAACCATCCGGATTATCTCTCTGTTCTGGGGTCTGGTGAAGCACAGTCGGGGCAATCAGGTCGAGTTGCTTAGCAATGGTGGGACTATTTGGGCGGACGGGTGGAGATTGGTGTGCAGACTGTTCGGGGAAACAAGAGTAGTAACCGGAAAACGTACGCGCCCCCTGAGGAAGTGTAAGAATTTGTTTGAGAACGTTGGGAAGGTGATCGTGTGTGATGTGGTTGAAGCAACACCAAAGAACCTGCGATTGAAAGAAGAGATAGTGGCGATGTTCAAGAACAAACGAAAGAAGGCGGGATTGAACAGCAAGAAACTCGGGGAGCTAGTGAAGTTTTATGGCGGAGTAAAATTGTTCTCAATGAAGAGGAATAGAAGTCGGGCTAAGAGAATGATATCTGATGTGATTAAGGTACGATATGGGATGAATGTCAGAAGACGAGTAATTGTGCGGGTCCGCTTCAATGCAAGAATCAAGAAAGGGGAGGTTTGTAGGCTGGTGAAAAAGAAGGTGGGAGAGCTGAGACTTGAGGTCGCAACGAAGGAAATGGTGCGAAGACACATCTGAGTTGTTTGGACGAGAAGCCCAAACGTCGGGGAGATTATCCATAATCATCGGTGGTACAGCCGATGGCGTCACCCAGTGTACATACACCGGTAGAGCCCTTCCAATGGTGAATGGGCACGCACATTTCCGACTCAGCGAATGAAGTCAAAACTCGAAAATCTCAAGAAACGCGAAGAATGTGCCAAGTGAGGATGACGAAGACGTACAATCAAGACGGGTGAATGAACTAACGGATTCGATAAACAGTGTGAATTGGCTAGGAAGTGAAGTGAGGCTGAGATTTTGGGTTGTTTGAGTGAGGTGCGGGTCGGAGCGAAATCTGAAATGGAGGAGATCCGTAGGATGAAGGAAGAATTAAAGGGGCTTGTGCTATGCCCATTGGACAGGAATCCGGGAGAGATATTGGTGATGTGTACGGAGACCTATGGCAGAGGGATGAAGTCAACTTTTGTTGAGAATGAAGGGTACGTACCTTGCAATGTGTGAATTGGATCTGCTTAAGGAAATAGAGGAAGTGTATAAGGAAAACGGTTTCACGCATTTGGCAAGTGGTGGAAGGACGGAAAACTGGGGCGGGCCTACGCATTGCCGAAACATAAAGACACGAGTAAGTACCGACCCATTTGCCCAACGTACTGTGAGCCGAGCAACAGGGCCAGTAAGATTGCGGCACAGAGCCTGAATGAAATGTTGTTTGGCCTGCCTGAGTATGAGCATTTCAATCTCAAAGTGGTATGTCAGATGAAGGAGCGTTTGTGGAGAATCAATAGGAAGATGGAGGGAGCCTGTAGGAATGCGGGAGTGTTAACAGCTTCCTATAACGTGAAAGACATGTTTAGTAAGTTGCTAAAAAGTTCGATCGTGTGCGAAGTTGACTGGTGTATGTGGTGGTATGGAAGAAGAGGAATCACGGGAGTGCATGTGCAGAGGAGAGGAAAAGGGGCAAGAATGAGTCGGGCAAAGAATATTGAAGGATACAGATCCGTGAGCTTCGAGATTTTGATGAGCTACATTAAGTTTGACCTGGAGCACTATTACATTGTTGCAGGGAAGACCGTGCTTGGGCAAGTGATTGGTATCCCAATGGGCAAATCGTCCAATCCACCATTGACATTCATGATGTGTGCCAAAGGGGAATGAAATTTTTTGACGATGCTGGGAAACCAACGGAGATACATAGCCGGCCTACGGTTTGTTGACGATGTATCATGTTTCGTGGCTTACAACGCAAAGAGGAGAGATGGAAAGAAAAACGCGCGAGAGATTTTGAGAAGGTTTGAAAAGTGTTACGAGGCTCTGACACTTAAAATGACAAATGGGAGGAGCTTGACGTTTAGTGTTTTCCAGGACTTTGGGTCATGGACCTGCAAAAGAGTGAAGTTAGCAGTAATCGTTAGTGCGCTGCATAGGATCAATGCAAACTCCTTCCCGAGCTCAGGCATAATTAGAGCAGTGATCATGGTAAGAATGAAACTGCGGCGGAGGGACTACCCGAGTCATTATTTTGACCGGGCCATAAGGAATTTTTCGCGCGGTAAGGGAAATACGTGGAAGATGATTGTTGAGTTGCTGAGAGAGGATACGGGTGAAGGGAACGAATGGTAGTCGGGAACTGTAGATGGGGTTGTTCCTACGTATTTATCAGTATTCGGTGTTTTATATTTTTTGTATTTTCTCTTTGTTTACGCCAAGTAATGCATGTTGAAATGTAGGAACCAGGGTGACGCCCACATCACGAGTCAATGAGTTCAGTGAGTTCAGTGAGTTAAGTGAGTGTAGTGAGATGTGGTAGCACCCAATCCCGTGGCCTCGCGATGGTCAGATGCGGTGTTAACCAATTCTGTGGCAAGGCATGATGCATGAATGTGACCAAAAAGGAAGGGAGTCTGCTACCAGTGGCAAAAGTCAGACATTGGGTTTGACGTCGTCATAGTCCTTTACCGGACTATGATTCGGTCTTGTGACCGGTTTCTTGTTCGTCGCTAGTGTACTGTTTTTCGACTAGTTTTTTGGGTCTGGGATCTGTAGACTGGAGGGGGCCTGGTTCAATGGATATAGACTAAGACTTAGGAAGCGAAGTGGTAAGGTTGACGATTCGAGAATGAGCTCAGTTGGTTAGGACCGGACGGACAGGGAAATGACGATAAGACCTTGTTTAGAATCCTGGCATTGAGTCAGGATCAGTCCTCTTGGCATTGGCTCGTGGGACGTGCGCTTGTGTATAGTCGCACAACCGGATGACGATGCGGTTTGTCTGACGGAGGGATCGACGGTTTCAAGGGATGTGGAGCGATGGCGACGCGTTGATGTTTAACTGAGTTGATACTCCACACATCTGTTGTCCAAGCGTTGTTATGCTTGTGTATGTGCTGATATGCGCTTTCTCCTTTCTTTCCTTTTTTTTTTTTTTTTTTTTTAACGTACGGTGCGGTTGATAGGTTTGGAATAGATATGTGACCGATGATCGAGATGGTTTATTGTTTTCTTAATGAAAAGTGGTTCGTATATAAGCAAAGTGTTGGTTGTCCCTACTTGTCTGACTCCTTTCTACTTCCCCTCT
>BFEA01000230.1:406669-419000 GCA_003427395.1 Chara braunii
TCTTATACCCCTTCCTTCATTTTTACTTTTTTTTTTTTTTTTTAACGATCATTAAGCAGTATGAAATGGAGAAGTATTACAATGATGCATAAAGCTTTTCCGCGGGGTTTGATTGATGGTGATTTGGCATGGTGGAATGTGGATGTAGACAATCGAATGGTAGAAATAGTAAGATGATTGCTCACACTGTTCTCGTTCGCTCTTGGTTTGTTGCTTCATGTGAGGTCATTCCTGATTTCTCTCCCATCCCTTTTCCTCCCCCTTTTTTTTTTTTTTTTTTTTTTCTGATGAAAGTAATGACCTAGTAATGCTGAGGGTGGCGACGTATTAGTAAGGCGATATGCGTGTTGTAGATGGTCAATAGAAAGGAGAGTGATAATGAAGTGCTTCCGGTGATATAGCGGAGACAAGATTAGTCCCAAATGATGATTTGAAGGGATAGTTAATTAGTTGATTGATTGTGCAATGAGGCACAATAGGATCGTAAGTTGTCATTGATGCGGATTATTGACATAGCAAGAGGAAAGAGGAGTAGATTAGTTGCGTAATAAAATAGGCTTGGCCGATTTGAGGGTCGAGCTATGTCGGGTTGGTGGTATGATTAGGGTAGCTGATTAGGAGAGGGTGACCCATATGATGATTTGAAGGGATAGTTAATTAGTTGATTGCTTGTGTGATGAATGTTATCAAAAAAACGAGTAGGCACAATAGGATCGTAAGTTGTCATTGATGCGGGTTATTGACATAGCGAGAGAGAAGAGAAATGAATTAGTTACGTAATAAAATAGGCTCGGCCGATTTGAGGGTCGAGCTATGTTGGGTTGGTGGTATGATTAAGGTAGTTGATTAGGAGAGGGTGAGTTTTCCTTCTTCCCATCCCCTCTTTGTTCTCCCCTTCCACCCCCTTCCTTTTTTTTTTTTTTTTTTGTTATCAGGAGGTATTTTTATGATGTAATAAAAATACGAGGGTCGATGTTGTAGTGATAATAGTGTCAGACGGTCACGTGTGCATATTCTTGAGAGATGAGATGACGTGGCGGTGGTTAAAAACGTCGGGTCCCCTTTGTCTTTTTTTTTTTTTTGTGGTTAGTACAGTGGCTTACAAAAAGTGTAATTACAATTTGAGAGTGATCTAGGTATTTCTTGAGTAGTTGGTGCGGGATAAGAATTATCCCCGCTTTTTGTCTCTCTTTCTTCCTTTTTTTTTTTTTTTTTTTTAATATGCAGACTTCAGATTTCATGGTAGGAGGCAGAGTTAAATAGGTAAAGAGAGGGTAATAGTGCGAAAAACCTATGCGCTTAATCTTTGCGGAGAGGTGGTTCAGTTTTGGAGAAAAAGTAACATTAGAGTGCCTATAGCTCTACTTTTTTTTTTTTTTTTTTTAACAGTTTAAGGTGAAGTGTTTTTTTATTGATGGTTAAGTTTGCTGATGATGGTTGCTGTAGTAGTGACTTTCAAATGCATGGTTATGCTTTATGCCTTGCGTTTCTCGTTTTCGTTTTCCCCCGCCTTTTTTTTTTTTAATTAGTTTTAATCGCTCATATGAATTGGCTGCTTTGAGCGGGAGTGAAGATGTTTGATTGATAAGTAGGTAGGCTTTCTAGAGAGGTTTGAGCGCGATAAGGATTGGTCACCTTCATCGTTCTTGTCCTTCCTTCATGGCTTATTAGATCAAAATTACCATCTTAATTGCTTTGATTGAGAAGTCGCCGTGTATTTTCTTCCATCCCCCCCCCCCCTTTTTTTTTTAATATTCGCAAGAATGTCTGTCTTGCGGAGGATACTTAAAGGAGAGAGGTACACGAAAGAATTGGAGGTGCAAAAGAGGAGGGAAATAAGGGCAATCTGGGAAAAGGATAGAGAGGGTTGAAGGTCGGATTGATTGGAATGCGTGTGTTTTTTTTTTTTTTTTTTTTGGCGCCGACTTGGATTGGTGGCCTTGAAGGGGTGGTAAATGATTGATGTGGTTGGTTCAAGGTTTGATGGAGATAGAAGAAGATAATGGCTGGTTGGGTATGAGGTGGTGGGTTGGTCGTAGGTTTGTTGCAGTGCTCTCCTTCTACCTTTCTTGGTCTTTCTCTCTTGCCCCTCCTCTTTTTTTTTTTTTTTTTTTTTTTTTTTTTTTTTTTTTTTTAAAGCAAGTGAGCAGTGAGCTGCTTCAGCGATCTTTTGATTGATGACAAAGATAATGTACAGTAGATGTTATATGAGATTGGTCGCGACTTAACCCTTCTTGATTTGTCTGTCTTGATCTTCCTTGCTTGCTATATATAAATATAAATAATTTATATTTTTTGCTTTGTCTTTCGCCCCCTTTTTTTTTTTTTTATAGATTTTTAGCAGGGATTGGGATAGAAAAGGTGTTCATCCTTGCGTCTTGCGTTTTTGCCTTCTTGGGATGAGGGGACATGCATTTCACCTAAAATGTTGAGGAAACAATGGTGGGATAAACTTTGTGGTAAGGAAGGAAAAAAATGAGCAGAACATGTATTGTTAAGACAAACTTAGCGGGAAATCGAGCAAAAGTATGCATTGTTAAGAGTCTTAAGACAAACATAGCGGGGAGTGATGCACTGACTTTATGATTGTCGTTTGCGTGCTCCCCGCACCTTTTTTTTTTTTTTTAATGAGTCCATTCCCTTTGTGCGGGTTTACTTTTCTTTTCCTCCTATTTATGTCATTATTCGTCTTTTTTTTTTTTTTTTTTGGGAAAAAAAAAAGAAAAGCCTAAAAACAAGTGGAAGAAAGAGCAAAGGCAATCTTAAAACGAATGCAATTATTAAAATGACAACCCGAAATGAGTCAACCGATAATTGTCATGCTCAATGAAAATTGTCAAATTATTGTTTCGTAACTATTCCCTAAACAGGGAAAATGTTTCTTTACTCAGTTTCATCCCCTTGTGATTTGGGGAGGAGTGAAACTGGGCAATGATGAACAGAAAAAAAAGAGGAAGTAAATGAAAGAGACTAGAAGGAAGAGGAAGAGTATACAAAAAAAGAAAAAATAGTCAAATCCTCTGAAAAATTTTGGCCTTCTTCGTGGTCTCGGTGTCTTAGGTGCAGGGGGGGGGGTGGAGATGGGAGATGGGGATTGTGGTCTGTGCTGGGGGGGTTGTGGGACTAGAAGTAGCTGTTGCACTGAGATTGGTCGCGTGGGTGAAGGAGGATCAGATTCGGAGGCATAGTCTGAAGATCTTCTATGAGATCTTCTTCTAGGGAGGTGGTCATCAAGTTTCCTCTTCTGCGGCATCCTCGTATGCTACGTCGACGAAAGTGAAAACGTGAGATGTTTCCTAAAACTTGAGAATCAAACGAGGAAGCGTCTGTTGCGATGGATAGGAAGCCTCTATAGGGAAAGTCGGTGCCGCTTGGTAGTTGATTGTAGTTCCACACGCCAGTTGGGTGAGCTGCTTGAACCAAGGTCCAAGACCTGACTTGTTGAGTTGAAGAAGGAGATGATGCGAAGTGTCCGCAATGCTCGCAAGTTCACGTCCTCAATGAATCCTGCGAGCAATTGAGGCTTGGAAGGCGCAGGTCGGGAGAGCGCTCCAGCTATCGTGGCTGGGCAAGCACCTGTGACTTATACTGTCGCATGACAAGTCAGCGGGACCGGACGGGCCAGTGAGGCCGTGCTCCAACGAGGGTAAGTTGTCACATCAAGATTAGATGACCGTAGATACTGAGTAGATGCCTGGTTGCCGTGGATGAAAAATACCCAAAATGTCGAGTACCTTAGATCTTGCAGATCCATGCCTGTGGTTTAAAGTCCCAAATAAAATTGTTGTGGTACCGAGTCCCAACTGCCAGTCTTATTACCAATCTTGTTACCTTTGTTGATGGAGGTCGAGGATTGTTGCACGAGGGAATCTGGTCCGTCTTGCTTCCGCGCGACCGGGTGCAAGGTTGTTGGCATAATGTAGCCCCGTTCTATTCGGGGAGATGACAACCAACCAATTCTGAAAGAGCCTACCCTGTGGGTTAGGGAGAGATCCGGGTTGGTTGGTGCTCCCCCGTATTGTACTGTTATACCGCGTCGAACGCGGGGACGCAACTATTCGGGTAGCATGCTTTATGTTGTAGACGGTAAGCTTGGCAAAAGTCTTATGAAGTGGGGGATGGGCAGCCTTCTGGATGGTAGTGTGCAAAGCCAACACTCTCCCACACACCACATGCAACCCTCTCACACGCGCACTCACACTCGTGTTGGCTAAAGACCTTACTGATACCGACTGGGAGGATCCAACTCACTATCTCAGTTGCATGGCAACATGATTGCCACAGCCGTGGGGATTGAACCCACAACCTCTTGAATGTCACTTGCGTGCCTCACCAATTGAGCTAGGACACTGGATGAAGCCCAGATTCTTCTATCGCAGGAACCCCCCCCCCCCCCCCCCCCCTGAAAAACGAATAGCAAGCTACTGAGGGTTGTACCGCCCCACACGCGRCCAGGAAAAAKGGCATTTCAAGCTCTAAACTACTAGCAGTGTATCTACATGTGTTCTACCAAACAATTCATGCTCATGTTGCACATTTGGTTAGTAGTGGGGCAAAACCTTCGATCTCCAGAACTCTCAGGGCAAAGGTAAGTGTGTTTTCTTCTTCTTTTTTTTTCTTCCGAAAGTCAATACTACTTTTGTTTTTCTTTTATTTTATAGTAAGCCCTACCAACGAGGTAGGGCAGTCCGTTTTAGATTTCGTTACTTGGGCGTAGTAAATAGAAGAATGCTTCGATACTGTATTTTTGGAAAGATGCAGTAGAAGAGAAAAAAAACAAAAACGAAACAGCCCAGACACAAATTGTCCGCCCAGACCCATATCGCCCACCCCCTGTTTGCAACGGAAAAAAACTTTATCCCTAAATAGGAAAACAATGGACGACGCCCTATACTAAATTGCAACGACCTTGACAAGATAACGTGCCCTACGACTGGTCTTAGGGACGACTTCGACCGGACCCTATTTTCTGTTGTCGGAGACCCCAAACGAAACTGTCCTAA
Source organism: Chara braunii (assembly GCA_003427395.1). Classification (NCBI taxonomy): domain Eukaryota; kingdom Viridiplantae; phylum Streptophyta; class Charophyceae; order Charales; family Characeae; genus Chara; species Chara braunii. The sequence continues at coordinate 411,673 of BFEA01000230.1, forward strand.
CAAAGTTGTACTACACAACCTTACCGAAAATAGAAAGAAATGAAATGACGAAAATGGAACCCACCCAAGCGCAGCCTCCTGGCTGCGAACATAGACTAGTGAGACGATGAGATAGATGAGTACTGATAAGAAGATGGGATAAATGAGAAAACAATATAGCAGTCATTATGGATGAACCCTGAAATAGTTATCTGGGGCAGAGCCTACCCAGGGAACTATTTTATTTTAGGTTAAGGGTTCATCCATAATGACTGCAACCTTTTTCAGAACTGGGTGGTTGTCATCTTTCCCTGAACGGAACGGGGCTGGCACGTCAGAACTGGCCTCTTGGCCTCAGCTTGCCAGGGTCGAAGAAACAATATATTTACAAAAAACTCATCTCACGAAAGTTGTTCCACACAAAGCAACAGTTTGTTTGGTTCGACGACATAATGTAAAACTATTTATAAAAAAAAAAAAGTAGTTAAAGGGGAGTTGGCAGTTAGTTATCTCTCATCTCCCTCTTGATTCGGGTCAATGTGAAATATGATTTACAAAAAGGTAAATCGTTTTATAAAACAATTGTCAATCAGTGGGAAGATACTTTACATAATTGTTGCCTATGCCTAAGATACTCCAACCCAAATAATGTTATTCCCACATATAACAAACCCCCCTTTCTAATGCTTATACATTTTTTTTTTTATTATTTTTAATAAGAAAAATGTATCTTTTCCTTTAATTGTTTGAAACCGGGTTCGATGTTCCCATCCTGACAACACCCAAAAAGACCCATTTTGAATGGTTCAACAAATAAAAAACAGCAACAAGAAACAACAAAATCTAACAACAAAACCAACAAAATCAAACGAAAACGATATTGCTTTCCACCTTCACTTGGTGTTCATTTGTACCTAGTCCCAATATCCCAAGTATCCTAAATACATTTGTAAGTCTACTAGATAAAGAGGTCATTATTGCCCCACTTTCAATCTAAAAAAAAAAAAAAAACTATACAAAAAAACAAAAAACTGCAATTATATAGTTTTATAAGATAAGTTGACCATATTCTTAGATACGTAAATGAATAAAAGATTATTCAATCAATGAGAATATCTTGACCTGTGCAACCAATACTAAAGATTTAATGCTAATATATTTTATCACACAAATACAGGGGGTATTCATTTATCATCATTGATTTTGGGGTGACTCGGTAAAACTTTGTTCTAGTAGGTTAGTAATCGATCATGTTTCATAAATTTCTTCTGATTATTTTCCTTGTTCTCATTAAAAGTCGGATAATGTCTAAAAAAAAATAAATGCAGATGCATCCTTCACTCTACACTGTACCAAAATAGCATACAAGTACCTCTTCCTCAAGTTCAACCATTACTACCCTGATACGGGTTTGAAACGTATTTTAGTCAGATTCGTGATTTTTTTTTTTCATAGTAGAAACAATCACAAACGTAGAATTGAACCGTGATCAATAGCTCAATGGTTAGAACTCCGGTGTCGAATGCGCATTATGGTCTTAGGTTGCAGACTCAAATTCTCGGTCCTGCACTTCGGCCGGCGGGTGTCGACCGACGTAGACTACGGATGCACCGAGCACACAAGTACAAGTGTTGAGGACCGTTACAAGCCTTAGCTCAGTGGGCAAAGCACCAACAGGGAATACGCATTGTGGCCCCTGATCGCAGGTTCGAATCGTTGGACTTACAACCGCGCACCCAACCGGCAGAGCGTCCTCCAAATGCAAGAAAAGATTGCAACGAAACATTTAACACACACCTGGTCTGATGGTCAAAGTCCGACCTCGTGCAGGGGATTACATTGAACAGGCCGAGTTGTGGTATTCTAGTCATAATAGTTGTTAAACCAAATATTGTGCCCATGTGTGTGTTATGAGAGGTTCGTTGGGAGCATCATACAAGACCATTTGCACCTCCCGTTGGGTTGTACGAAGTCATGGGGGAATGTGGGAAATACTAAGGGTGAACTTAGTGATTCATAGACCAATGGCAAATATTTATCCTATTGCAACCATTTTGATTATAAACACAAAAAAAACGGGGGGGAAAGGGGGAGGGGGAAGAGGAGGGGGAGGCTAAGGTTCACCATATTCGTAGAAGAGCTACGACAATTTTGCTCGGTGGCATGTGATAGTGGTGCCATGACCTCTCGTCGTGTAACCTTAGGAACCCTGAAATATGAGTTTGAGTATGGCGCTGCTAGCGACCAAGTAGCACCACTCTCGGTTGATCCCCCCCGAGTGAGCGAGTGTGAGGTTTAGAGTTCTCAACTTGAGAGTCCAATGTGTGAGTGGTGAGTTCGCTATACCGTTAGAAGGTTGAACCCGGTGTGTCCAGCCTCCTAGCGACATACCCCATATGAAATCATTCCCGATGCCCCCACAACCCTAAAAAAAAAAAAAAAAAAAAAAAAAAAAACGTAGAACTGACACTGCCATTGATGTATTATGAGTTTTTCTCCTGTCTTTTCGTTTTCATTTCATCATTTTTTTTTTAATCTTTTTCTGTCTTTTTTTTTCTCCCCGCATGTCTTCTTTTACATAATTCATATTGTTTGTACAAATGAACGCCCACCTAATCCACTAATCTAAGCCCCCAATTTTCATATCCAGAGATTCGGGTCCGTCGGGATTTAAATCGTGCTAAACCACTAGTACTTCAATAAGACTTTCCTCCGACCCTAAAAATGCTCAGTGAGTCAACCTTTTGGCTTGCGTCGACCTCTGTTTTGCTTCGTTGTTCGACCCTAACAAGTTATGGCGTTACATTGGTGTATGCACGAAAACACCCCACAACCGATGTATGAACCAAGTACTCGTGGTTTACAAGCTAAAAGTATATTTAAAAACTGGTTGCATAAATGTTCAATTTTGAAAAATGAAGTGGTTTGATGTCGATCATTTATCAAATAAAATGCAAAACTCTTGTCAAACAATCCTTCGTTGTCAAACGCAAAAAAAAACATATGGATTTCAAACTTGAAACAATTCAACATCGAGGTGCTTCATTGCAATGCTCGTGGTTTCCTCCACCCCCCGTTGGGGTAAGCCACCCCTTCCATTAACACCCATAAATTGATATTCTTGCAAGTCAACCCGGGTTTCCGAAGGGGGGAGGGGGGGGGGGGGGGAGGAACTGTTCGTTACCTGAGGGTTGGAGTCCTAATTTTCGAAGCGCCGACTTTGATGATCTTAGCACCCATAAAAACTTATAGAAAATTATAAAATTTTAATCATCCTCAAAACGGACGCAGATATAGAAAAACAAACAAAAGAAAAAAAGTTATTTTCCTTTCAACAATGGATGCCCTCATTTCTGGAGATCTATCGACTTCCAAAAACGAGGCGGGCACATCTTTCAATGGGTGCTAACATTATTTTTCTTTCCTGCCTGCCATCTGACATTAAATATTTTGTTTGTGTTTTTTATTTGTGTTATTTTTATTCTTTTTTTGCGCTCGTCGCTGTTTTCACATATGTCGATGAGCCAGCACAAAGATTTGTATTCCATTTTCCTTCCCCGATGGGCCCACTAGTTGTTTTTCCCATTGCACTACAGGGCCTTTCCCGAGATCCAAAATTTCATCGTGGCAAAAAGTTTATTTCTCTGCAAGGTTGGGGTTGTAGGGTAGTGGTTGAAGAACCTTCATATCTTTGTTATCTGTTTGGGATTACGTTTACCACCTTTTTTTTACTTTCTTTTGTCATTGTTACATTCTCTTTAGGTTACCTATGGACGTTTTACCAATTATTACATAAAATAATGAATTTGTATTAAGTTTGTAAAAACAAAATCTCATGTAAAAAAAAACAGGAATCTCGCACTTTAGGTTGTGAGAACATCCTCGTAGGCTCGTAAAGTATTGATTCTGCCGCACTTCTTATGTTATCATGAAGGTGATGGGACTGCAAACCTTTATAATCCTCAATTCGTGTATGGAATCCACATCAACCCAATAATTTCGTTAAACCACTCGTACCTCACTCAAACAAACTTGATAATTGAAAATACAATAATTTGGGTCATCGGATGAACAATGCCACTAGACAAAAATGACAGATGACACTAACCAATCAAACCACCACTACCTTTCACAGGCAAACGCGAAGTCCATCTAGTAGCCTACTCGTTAGAGTCAGACGCCTCGGGGCAGGCAAGGGAGCCTTTTCTGAAATGGGGAAGGCCCTCACGGACGTGGAAGTCATACCAGTGCTTTGAGGAATATATCTGGCCAGAACATGTGGAAAAATGATTTCTGATGTTTTCGTTTTTCTTTTTGTTGTTTTCTTTTCCTTACGTGCCCTGCCAGTGAGACAGCGCGGATTCCACGACAGACAACTAATTGCCTCACTTCTTCATAGTATTGTAGCTTCCTGTATCTGGCCGCAATCACAACATAAAGGATGTTTTTTTTTTTCTTCTTCTTTGTTTTGTGTTCAGTGGACAAACCCCCTCACTGAGGGCGCAGTCATACTGACACCTCGTAGAATGTATCTGATGGATATAGCGACGTTAGGGAAGTGGTTTTTTTTTTTTTTTTTTTCCTTTTTTTTTTTTTAATGTTTTTTCGCAAACGCAACTGCCTAGGCTCGGCAAAACTCGGTGCGCAATACAATTCAGGTTCGACAAAAAAAGGTCGGCGGTAGTGGTGGTTTAACAATAATAAAACAAAAATACTTTCGTGACGTTTTTTTTTTTCCCTTCTTGTTTTGGGCGTATGGAAAGTCCGCCTGGGCAAAAAATAGATTTGGAGATACTAATAGTTTAAACATGAGTCGTAGAGCATAAGGCTATAACCCCTTTTTTTTTTTTTTTTTTTTTTAAATGAAAATAATTTCATTCGTGATATTTTTTCTAATCTATATGAGTTAGTTGTTACAGAATTGTATTACATTATATAATGTGTTTAAAATAAAAAAAAGTTCGAAGTAATGAAAACTGAACTAGGCTACGAACCGGGCCACTCAGGTTACCCAATTTGCCCGGGCGGCCCGCCCATGCAAGGATCGAGGAGGGTTCCGCCCCAAAAAAAAACTATGCTATGCAAAAAAATAAACTGACCAACTTTTGCCTAAGGGTGACATCAATTTTTTTTACCAAATTTAAAATTAAAAAAAAATAACTAAAAATAATTTTATTTTATTTTATTATTATTTTTTGGCCCGACCAGGCAAGTGGTCCCGAGCCACTCTGGTAGCCTAGGAACTGGACTAATAACAAATTTAGAAAGTTAATATATCAAGTATTTTATCATCTTACAAGCCATGTTTTTTTTGTGAGCATTATTTTTAATGAACGTTGTGCGCTCCACATATTTCATTTTATGGTATCTTTTCGTGATTTGTATTATCTTTCCTTTCCACATTGTATTGACTACGAATTAATTTGTATCCTATGACATAGTCTACAATAGTTTATACATTTATGATATTTTAGTTAAAATGATAGCTTAATGTCAGTATGATAATTAATTTTTACCTTGGTTTGTATGCTTTATAGCTTTTCTGCTTATTCAAATGATGGCATATATGTCCATTGGTGCACTATAATTTGTTAAACCTTCGTGGACTTATTGATTTTTCGCCGAAGTTTTTGGCCTATCGTTTATCTAGTAGTTTTTATTAACAATGACATATTATTTTTAAATCATCTTCCTTGAATGGATAGTTTTCAATGTGATAAACAAATATAGCTCAACCTTTAAGTGAACTAATATTTTCAGTAAATCATTTATATATTATAATAACAAAAAAATGTTGCCGCACTAACCAACAATTCTACAACTCTTTTATAATGTTTTCAAAATTTATTACAACAAACATTAAGGCATTTAACTTTGATAAGATAGTTTTATTGCTAAGCAACCCGTAAGAGTTGAGCTTTGAGCCATAAATATTAACTCGCGTGTAGCACACCAAACATTGTCGGGGGTTTTCCGAACACCAAAACACTGTCGGGTCTCCTGAACTGTTTGGTTAAACTTTTTTTTTTGTAATGATATTTTTTCTAGGCTATCGGCCGGCTGCCCGGGTCACCTTGTTTTCCCATGCGGCCCGGTCGTGCGAGGACCGGAGAAGGTCTCAGCCCAAAAAAAAAAAAAACCCTATATAAAAAAAAAAAAAAAAAAAAACTATGTTATGCCAAAAAAAAACTATGTTATGCCAAAAAAAACACTGACCAACGTTTGCCTCAAGGTCACATCGGGCTGTTGTAGGGCTAGGTTTGGCCGATAGTGCCTTGATTAGCCTATTTGAGCGTAGCAAATGATGAAAGGGACACCGGACCCGTTTTTCGATTACATGTCGTGGGACAGGTTTGGCCGATAGTGCCTTGCTTAACCCATTTGACCGTAGCAATTGATGAAAGGGACACTGGGCCCGTTTCCCGGATATATGAAATCTGCTTTATCCCTAAGCTACCATATGGGTCCGGGCTCACTTGCCCAGCCGGGCCAAAAAAAAAAAAAAAAAAAAAAGTATTAAAAACCTAGGCTACCAGAGTGGCCCGAGGTCACTTGCCCGGCTGGGCCAAAAAATTAAAAAATAATAAAGATAAAATATTTTTTTTTAAGTTTATTTTTTATTCTAAATTTGGTGAAGAATTTCGATGTGACCTTGAGGTAAAAGTTGTTCAGTTTGGGGGCGGTGCGTTAGCGCAGCGGCAACGCTGCGCTAACACGCCGCCCCAGTGGCAGCGTTCGGGCGTTAGGGGATCACGTACGGGGTCGACGAAATTTGTCTGCTTCGATTGTCAGAACCTGGCGTTGGGATGGCCATGGTGGCACAGGGAGAAACACTGGGTTGTTAGGGGGGCGTGTCGAGGGAGCCATGAGATGCTCCTGGTCATTGCTGATCTCACTTGACTTTGTCAGGAATCCTAGTTCGATGGAGGAAGGAGAGAGCGATATGTGGGGGCCATCGGCGGGTGGGATCCGGATGCTGCACTATACCTGACGAAACTGATCAGGGGCTGTGCCCCTCGATCTCTGATACGGAGGTTTTTGCGGGGGTGTCCTGCCCTGACAGCTTGTCAGCTGACAGCTTGTCAGGGTCAGCCCGTGGATGTGATGGGGACAGGAGTAATGGAGATTGCTGCGGGACTTCCCACTTTCAACGCATAGCGGGACTTCTCACGTTCAATGCACAGCGGAGGTACATGGGGATTCTGCTTACGATCTCCAGGAGCGCTCATCGACTTCTTGACTTCGGAGCGTTCACCTGTTGTAGCCCGTGTTAGGGCATATAGAGAGAGTGTATGCGTGTGACTGTGTGTGTGTGTGTGTGTGTGTGTGTGTGTGTGTGTGTGTGTGTG
>BFEA01000230.1:500964-524835 GCA_003427395.1 Chara braunii
TATGGAATTTAATAGAGTTAATATTCAAAATTATTGTAAAACTATTTTATTTTTGTTTTTTCTATAAATATTTACAAATTATAGTTCCATGTATTGGTTTAGCATTACTTAGCTTGTACATTTTTTACTTAGTTGCGAAAATTACCAAATTCATTACATTTTCTCTGCTTTTTTATATATATATATATATCGTCACAAACAGACATATATATATATATACGGTTTACCGGGCAGTTCTATTTGTGACGATATATATATATATATTTATTTATTTTTATATATACGAACCGTTTGCCAAAAATGAGCCGTAGTCGGTGCCAGAGATGAAGCTTGATGTCTTCCAGCGTCTCGCACTGACAAAGATTGTTGTAGTCCGCTGCTGTCAGCAGTTCCGACCGGTATCCTCTCACCATCGCCTCCAGATACCCATCCTTGACATTGAATGTCATAGCCTCAAATCCGTACATCCTGCCCCAGACCCCTCTCTCTCTCTCTCTCTCTCTCTCTCTCTCTCTCTCTCTCTCTCCCCGTGCACGCACGATCGCGAGGAAGGAAATAAAAATAATGGAGGACGCCAATCAAGGAGGAGCCGGAGAAACGATCACCACGCGGCGCCTACAATGGGAAAGAGAGCATCCGGCTGGTAGAGTAGAGTAGCAGCACAGGTCTCCAGCTCCATCCAGCTCTGAAGGTCTCGGGATATGGCAGCTCAAGCTTGAATACCACCCGACCCACTGATCTCGGCGTGCACCCCAGAGTATTGCACGCTCAACCGTGTGACCAGACCAGCGCTCGAATTTCCGTGCGCACACGCTGTCTCTCACTCACAGCCAACTGCCCCCGCGTTAAATTAAGAATTTTTCAAGGTCTCCAATAAAAATCGCACCAGAACCGTCAGTATTTCCGAACCTCGTTTTTCTATGGCGATTTTGTTGGTTTTTTTGGAAAACCGAATTTATATCGCAAGCTGAGAACCGGGCCCCGGGCTGATAATGAACGAGGCATCACTACCATCTTGGCCCGAACATAACGCATATGCGTTGCAAGCGAATACAAAGCATACCGTATGTTGTATTCGTTTACAACGGATATGCGTTTTGTTTGGGTGAACTAAACCAACTTTACCTGCACAAGGGGGTCGGGTCCAGGCTGAGTAGGCTCAGTTCTGGACCACGGCTGGGGGCCTGAGAGCCTATGCAAAAAGGTAAAAGTGAAGTAGGGTCTCGCCGCACGGCACACGAAACGAAAACGAAACGAGGGCATCTGTCCACGAAAGGTGGCAAAATACACTCGGTAGTATTGATAGCAAACCCATGAACCTGACCATTTCTGCAGGAAGATGCACTCATTTCGTTTTTCATTTTGTGTCCGGTGCGGCGAAGCCCGTAGCCACGTACCTTTCTATGTTCTGGCGACGCCTTGGTGAGTGGCCTTCTGATTTTTCCACTTTCTTGGCTGCGCGACATTTCTGGCTATCAGAAGGGCCTTCCCGCACGGGCAGGGAGAGAGAGAGAGAGAGAGAGAGAGAGAGAGAGAGAGAGAGAGAGAGAAGAGAGCAACTTGTCAGTGGCAGGGAGGGCAGTTTCTTGCTGACAGCAGAGAGAGAGAGAGAGAGCAACTTGTCAGTGGCAGGGAGGGCAGTTTCTTGCCGACAGCACAGAGAGAGAGAGAGAGAGAGAGAGAGAGAGAGAGAGAGAGAGAGAGAGAGAGAGAGGTGGGGCAAAAAAAAAGTTATATTCGAATACAACAATTTTCTCTTCGTGAAATTCAAATATAACGCATATGTGTTTTGTTCGAATAAAGTTATTATAAAACACATGCGTTATATTCGAAGTGCTCTTGTATTCGAAGAAAAGGGTTTCACTTTTCAAAAACCCGTTTTTTTGGAAAACTCGAATACAATGCATATGCATTATGTTCGGAGGAAGACGGTAGCCAAGTTGAGAAGAAGTCATGGGGCCAAGTCCCACTTACGCAAATTCTCAATTTCTCAATTTTTTAGTATAGATTACGAGGATCAACGGCCAAGAATGAATAGTCAGCATAATGTGACCCCCGGATGAGCCATAGTTTATCACATGTCCCAGTATCCAGCAAGAGTTGTGGAGCCATAGTTTGTCCCATGTCCCAGTATCCAGCAAGAGTTGTGGAGCCATAGTTTATCCAATGTCCCTGTATCCAGCAAGAGTTGCGCACCTAGTAGGAAATTGATTTTATTTTGGTTGGTGCTGCCAACCTTTTTGTTTCCCCGAGCCCTAGAAATGTTTAGCTGGGGAAATCACTGCATTGTCCCCAACATTATTTGACCCCGCTATTTGTTTTTGGTCCACGACCGCCGCATCTTTGGGGGCTCGGCCACCGGAGCAAACTGTCTGGCAGTGCCAGCCCAAGGAGGTATGTGTCGATTCTTTCCTTTTGGTGCTCAGCGTGTTTTCAGCCCCAGCGAATGTGCCTTGGAAGTACTGGTGGTTGAATGATGTTGTACTTCATATTTCGATCCTGGCCAACTACGCCAAAACAATTGGGACAGACGGGTCTAGTACCCAAGGCTGAATTATACAAATCATGTGACGGACCTGATGTGCCTCACAATAGGGGACGACCAACTGGCTATCAGTCAAGGCAGTCCATCCAAGCCAAGCCGTGGTTGTGAGGAAGGAAAAAAGCACACCAAGACATCCCAAAACCAATGACCGAAAAATTAATAGCAAAAGCCTACTTAAGCAGCACACACAAAAACAAAAAGAATTGAATGTCGTCGTAACCTTCACCCAAGAAAACAAAACAAAAGTGCCACGGTGTCGGGACAGGTAAGTCCCGGTGTCAACCGATAGAAGTGATCTGCCCGCACGCCGTCCGACCCTGTATCTCGCGCCGTGTCTGTCACCCACGGGAGGGTCGCTCGGGGCTCTTGTAACCTATTAAGTAGTCCTGCCTCCCACGCCAATAAACAAGTCAGCACAACGAGTGGGGACAACAAAATCACAAAACCTGTAGACAAGTCGCAGGAAGGAACAAATAAAACATTTTACTCATCCAAAATAATGGGATCAGATGCACTGCATCCAGTCCCGGAAACAGGTACAATGTCTGTGTCAGGAAAATCTGTTTGAGTCCCCACTGACCACACAAACAACCTACAACATATTCTTCTACCTATCAGGTGTCGCCGATAACGGCCCCACTGATCCCACGAGACCGCACTGGAGCTCTCAATATCTTATGTAGACTCTCGGGCCCATTGGGGCCACAACTCGAGATCGAACTTTACCATATCGTGCCAAAAATCTCTTGTCACCAGCGGACTGGGGTTCTGCCCAAGCACGACTTCAGGTAGGTTCCCAAATCAAACTCGGTTCATCCGGGTCCATAATAGTCTTCACTGCTTGTCCAGCTATCAATGAAGTTCCTGCTCGCCGTTTTCCCTAGTCCATAGAGTCCCGCAGCCCTATCAATAAACTTGCGGTTCCATTCGAAACCCTAGTCTGTGTCTCGTCGAGTCTGAATTTAGTGGTCCGGGTCTTAAAGTCACGCTGCTCGCCTAGAGTCCGACTTTTGTCCCTGTTATCTCTGTCCCAGTTTTAATGTCCCGGTTTGTCCGTACTCGAGTCCTGTAGTCCGGGTCTATTCCCAAAAAGTCCCTGCTCGGTCCAAAGTGTCTTGGCATGGCCTAAATTATCCCGCCTTGCTTCAAAGGCCCCAGTCTCTATCTGCAAGTGCTGATTAGTCCCGGCTCTCTTGTGCCAAGGCCCTATGTTCTCGGTCTGCACCCAGATTCCTAGTCCGGTCCGCGCCTAAAGTCCTGATCCGTTCCCAAGTCCCGGTTCAGTCCATGTCTAAAGTTCTCGCTTGCCTGTGTCCGGGCCTCGTGGTCCCGGTCCGATCCAAAAGTCCGGCTTCCCCTGTTGGGGTGTGTGTGTGTGGGTGCCAAGCGAAACGACTGTTCGCTATAGCGCCCCTTATGCGCACGTGACCATACACCCGTGTGTGCGCTGATCGGTCCGCGCACGGGGTTTGCGCGAGATTGCACGCTCGTGCGGGGGGATCTCTAGACGTGAGCGGTGCTTGCACGGCGATGCACGCCATCTCTCACCTGTGCGCGCAGATCCCGACCGTGCTCGGTGCTTGCGCACTCTCGCACACCCGTACGCGCGGATCCCGACTGTGCACTGGTGCGCGCAGCTCCGCGAGAGTGTGCTGGTGTGTGGGGGTGTAGCCTCTCGGATCTCCACTGTGCGTTGGTGTGTGCAGCCTCACGTGTGTGCGTGCACGATTTTCTGCGGGTGTGTGCAGACGTGCGCAGCTCCGCACGTATGCGCGCGCGGCTCTCCGCTGGTGGGCGTGGATGCGCGCAGATGGGCGCTACCCCACGCGTGTGCACGCGCGGCTCTCCGCCGGTGGGCACAGATGTGCGCTACCCCGCACGTGTGTGCGTGCGGCTCTCTGCCGGTGGACGCAGATGTGTGTGACCCCGCACGTGTGTGCTCGCGGCTCTCCGCCGATGGGTGCAGATGCGCGCAGATGTGTGCTTGCGGCTCTCCGTCGGTGGGTGCAGATGCACGCAGATGTGCGCTGCTCCGCGCGTGTGTGCGAGTGCGCGCCCGACCTCGACATATGCCCATATCCCGACTGCATCAGGTGTGCGCGCGTGCGTGCGTGGCTGCTCGCCCCTCCAATCTCGATTGTGTGTATGAGCGCGCACGTCCTTCCCCGATCTCGCGCAGGTGCGTGCTGTTGCATGCGGCCCAACGCACTCTAGTCTCGATCGCGAGTGCGCGCACGCTGTGCACATGACTACCCGCGCCTCTACCTCTTTCTGTGTGTGTGGGCGCAGTGCGAGTAGGCGATCATGGATGCACACACGATATGAGTGATCGCCCACGAGCGTGCGTAACCCCTCGCATGTACGAGCGCGTGTGTGCGCCGAGTTGCTCGACTATCCCGCTTGATTGGTGCGTTGTTGTACGCAAGTTCCCACTCACGACGTAGCTATGGCGGCTGTGGCGCGCACGCCTCACCCGGCTCCACGCTCTTTCCTTACCTCCTTCCTCGCACGTGCACCCTTCGTCCCCGTCATCCTTTTGCTGGTGCGCCTGAATGTGCCTTCCTCCTAGTATTCTCTCGAGCTCCTCCTATGCGCCTGCACGTGCGCAAGTGAAAAGTCCCCCGGTTGGGCTTTAATACTTTGTAGGGGCCCTTTTCGGAGTGAGTCTCAACACCCTCATACTCTGAGGCTGGCGACAAGTTGCAGCGCCCCGGTACCGTGGCTCCGCTGAGCCTATGCCCGAGCCTGTTTGAGCCCCCAAACGGTTTTTAGTAAACGGAGTCTTTTTGTCGGGTACCGGGCCTTTTGCAGCGCCTTGGTACCGAGGCTTTTCCCGAACCTAAGCCCGAGCCTACCTAGGCTCTTGTGGTCCCCTCACGACAAGTACCAAGGCTTTGCTAAATTTCGCAAGGCTTGGATCCCAGGAACAAGTCCCACAGCTTGAGGGCCCTCTTCTCAGCCTCTGGCCCCATAGAACCCCTTTTAGTGTTACTTAGGGTCCGAGTGTCAAGGCCCTAAGCGTGCCCGCACATTAGTTCCCTTCGCATTGACCCCGTGATGAACTTCTATGCTACCGTCGCTTAGTCCGCCTGACGGCCCGTTTCAAGAGCCCTTTGCCCTCTCTCGTTTGGCCCATCGCCCAACACTCAACGTCAATTCGGTTTTCTCGTTCTCGTCCCTCATCCGGAGCCTTTGGCGTTTCTTTTGCAATTGTCATGGCTTTATATTCTTTACCGCGAAGGTCTCCACAACGTCCATGAAGGAAAGTTCACTCAGATCTTCGTGGTCTCCCTTTTCCCTAACGCGTCGGCCCCGAATCACGACTGAAGATCGCGACTGTCTAACGTGGCATGTGATGTGCCACGTCCTAGGATCTGGTTGCTGACATGGCAAATAACGTCGCGTTAGTCTCTGACATGCGACCAGATCCTGCACAGAAGCTGACGTGGCTCTTGGAGGTGATGATTGCTGACGTGGCAGGGGAGGATTACCGCACTTGTCTTCTGCTGTGGTAATCACATGGTGAGGTGGCACTATTCCTTGGGCTGATGTGGCAGTAGAGGGCCGCCGTGTTCACGATGAGTGCCCTCCTACTGACGTGGCATTGTTCCGATTGGCTGGTCTGAGTACGGTGATATCACAGCTCCTCGATATCGGTCACGGTCCCACCCGGTAGAACAGGGAGATCCGGTACCCGTCGAGTGTAATCACCAAGAAAGTCAAGGGCGGCGTAAGGCTGGAGCCACCCGACACCGAATCAAGTCTCAACCCTTGAGAGACGAGATATGGTCAGAATGTGCACGACAGAGGAATCTGGAAGAAGGGAGCTAAGAAGATAGAAAGGACGGAGGGCTCAGGCAAGAGCGCCTGCGCAAGAGGCCTAAAGGGCGCCGCAAAGTCTTCAAGACTAATGGACCCGTAATAGACTAAAGGAACGACAAACAACAAAATACCGCCTGAAAAATAGTAAGGGAGACCCTCCATCTTCAAGAGAAGGAGGATTGCCGAAAAAATAATACCCTGGGCTAAGAACCGCAGGATGGAGGGGTCCAACGACATCAAGAAAATAAGTGACGGAACGTGGGCGCATGAGAGCATAGCACAGGGTCAAGAGGGTCACTTGAATCAGTATGGCAAGGGCCCAAAGGGACCGTGAACTTAGCAAGCAGGACGCGGCGGACTACAAGAGAATGTCAGGTCGTGAGGAAGAAAGCCTCGATGTCCACAAGATGCTAGAAAATAAGGGTCCGGGCATGGGGGCCACTAACGACAACCAATGGTGGCCGCAAGATCAGAGGTTTCACGGCCGGGAAGGCCGATACCCTTGGAACATGAGAAAAAGCGAGAGAATGGGGCCACCATGGGATGAGGAACGCCAAGGGAAAATCGGGATACCGGCGGGACACGTGTCGAAAACCGTGTGAGACTAAGTAAAAATAATGGTGTCTTGGGACAAGTGTCGGCGAGATACAGGCAGGACATGTAGCTGGGATCGTGTGAGACTAAGTAAGAATAATGGTGCTTGGGAGTCGGGACGAGTGTCGGCGGGACCACTAGAGGAACGAGTACCGGCAAGCCCACCGACGGGACAAAGTGTCAGGGACTAGCGCGGGACAAGTGGTGATGACTTGGATTGTCCCAAGAAAAAACTATGAAGGGTCATGAGAAATAATTGTTCAAATTAAGGTGTGCCGTCAGGATCAAGATCTAAACGACAAAAAATATTAGCTCCACTAGTGCAAGGCTGCAAACACTAGTGGATGCAAATGGGAAGGTCAAAACTAGAAAAGAAAGCAAAAAAAATTGAGGAGAGATGCATGGCAGCAATCCGAAATATCTCGGATCAGCCACCATTAAGGAAATGGAACCTAAAGAAACTTCATGTCAAAAATAGGCTCCCGGGGTATAATCAGAGTAAAGGGGGTAACAATTTGGAGAAAAGAGAGGCAAAAAGAGGCTCCCATGGGCATGGGGGAGCCTCAGTTGAAGTCCGAGAAATAACGGAATACACCTTAGGCATAGGAAGGGCCAAAACCAAGAGGTAGGGCCTAGAAACAACCACAACGCCTAGTTGGCACTTGACATGTTCGAAAAAAAAAAAGAAAAAAAAAAAGAAAAAGWAGGAAAAAAGGAGGATGAGAGAGAGAGAGAGAGTTAGCCGTCAGTAGGGACTGACACAAATAGGGACTGGTAAGTCCCTACTGTTCGGAAATAGAGGGGGAAAAAAGAAAAGAAAAGGGAAAAGAAGAGAAAAAGAAAAAACGACACTAACGGTAAAAAACGGTCACTTGAGGAGATACATCCGTGACCAGATTCATCCTCGGATATGTCGGTTACAAAGTATCTTGATTTTCTCTTGATTTTGCAGAGAAAATCAAGAAAAATCAAACTCTCATGCAACCGAGATACAACGGATTGCATAAGGGAAGGAAAATACATATTTTAGATGCATCCGGAGCCAACATTGAGCCGAGATACACTTGGGAGTTGACCGCTTGTTTTTGTTTCAGTTTGGGGTTAGTTGTAGGACCATGAGACTATAAAAATGACCACCACAGCAGTCCGAGAATTAACGGACTACATGGGGATGCCTAGGTCAAGAGAAAAAAGGCCTTAGCACACCCAAGACACTAGAAAAGAATGTCTTGGGCTTGGGCAAATGGAGGCGGTAAATGGTGGTTCCAAGATGATGGATTTCACGACTGAAAATATTTACGGCATTTGAGGCTCATGAGAGGGAAAGAGTGAGACTGTCGGGGACCAGGAAGCCCCAAATAAAAATGGGACGTCATCGGGAACGATGTCGGGGACTAGATGGGCCGAAATAAAAATAGTTGAAAATTAGGACATGCGCCGGCGGGACCACCACCGAGACTAAAAGTGAGACTAGCATGGAAAAAATGGCGGGGACTTGAGTTGTTCCAAGAGAACCATGAGCCAGCAAAGAGATGTACGTGCAAAACAAGTGGTGTTATCAAGATTAAGATCTTGACGGTGAAAATCCTTAACCATTGTTGGTGCAATAAGTGAATGAGCCAAGGGAGAGGGTGTTAGGAGGCAAAAATGAGAGAAAAAAATTAATGGAAGGACTGCTCAGCAGAATCGAGATATCTCGGACTAGCAAGGCACAAGAAAATGATGTCCCAAGCGCCTGTATGCATAAAATAAGCTGCCAAGGAAAAATCGGGGTAAAAGGGGGCTCAAATTGAGAAAATGGAGGCAAAAGGGAACCCCCATGAGTATGGAGGCTTCATTATTGTAATCCGAGATGTAAAGGTCAACTGTTGGGTATGAATCTGACCATGAATGAGGATCTAAGACCTAGAAAGAGAGTGCACAACGGCTTGACACTTGTCACAAAAAAAAAAAAAAAAAAAAAAAAAAAAAAAAAAAAAAAAAAAGGTAAAATGAGACGAAGGGAGAAAAAAGAATGAAGGAGAATGTGTCGGTCAGTTGGGACTAGCACAGTAGGAACTAGCATGTCCCTATTATGACCTCATCCCTTCACATTTGGTGGAGGGCAATCTAGATTGCAGAGATATTATCTCAGCAATATCTGAATTAAAAAGGACAAAAACTAGATAAAAAACAAAAATGAGTTGACCTTTTTTTTTTGTGGACTATGGATATGAGATTTGATCTCATGGAGGAGAACATATAGCTGTTTTTTTGTTGGGCAACTCAAACGACCAACTCCAGAATGAGTTGGCAACCCAAAATGGAAATAAACAAAAGCAAAAAAAAAACGAAACAGTGCATTTGGCCCAAAAAGGGGGCCGAATGTACAAAAAATTGAAAAAGTGAGCCTTGAGGCTCGAAATTGAAGCAAGGACCACTTGGGGGTAACATGGAATATTGTTGGCCTTGGATCTCAACCAGATCCAAGGCTGAGATTACATTGAGGCATGTGCAAATATCTCGGCCTACCCCAAATGGGGTAGAATCAACAAAAATTAAAAAAAAGGCTCACAAGGTCTTTTTCCTTCAAGAAAGGCTACCCCTTGGGCATTTGGACTTAAGGGGGCAGCATTTCAAATGAAAAAGTGGCTTGAGGAGGCCCAAGAGGCAGGCTGAGTTGGTATCATCCACTCGAACTGCATGTATTTGGCCAAAATAAGATCCGGGTACCTCCGGAAAAATTGACCTTGGGGTTACCTCGGTTCACTTGGAGCCACATGGGGAGGCCCATGGGTTGACCGGCGTGTTGGTTTCAGCCTACATACTCTAAGGAAACAGTCCGCCACACTCACATTTGCATGAGGAGTGCCCATGTTGCCGAAGTGAACTCATGAGAGCATTCTACTCACTTGGAGTGAGAGGAGGAAAAACGATGTCAGTTTGGAGGTTTGAGGGAGACTGTAAGCTAGTGGGAGTAACTATTAGAGCTGGTGAGAGTGGAGCTGACCCAAGGAGGTGGTCCACCATAGCCCCATGCTGTGTGAGAGAGAAAAAGGTTTGGTGGAGTCCCATTACCCCTCCTCGAGGGGAGGACTCCATAGCCATAGTAATAGTAGTTTGTCATAACTAGGAAAGACTGAGGAGATAGGTTGGTGAGAGCTTGAAGGAGAAGGCAGCCATAACCAAGCAAAAAAGAGTCTCATCAAGGTTGACATTTCAAACTCCAATGGCACTAGAGTAGGTAAGTGAAAAAGGAGGAGAAAAATTTTGTTATTTTTGTTCTTCTTCTTCTTTTTCTTTGTCATCTTCTCCTCCTCCTCCTCCTTCTTCTTCTTCTTATTCTTATTCTTCTGCTGCTGCTGCTGCTTCTCCCTCTACACATTCTTCCTCTCCATTCCCCTCTTCTCCTTCCTCTCCTCTCAAACTTTCATGACTCTCTTCTTCCTCCCCACTATCTCTCTCCCTTTCTCTTCTTATCTCCCTCCTCATCTTCTCTCCATAGCTACATTCTAAAGCATGGGAGAGGTAGCAGGTAGCTTCTCCACTAATGATGACCTTCTGATTAACTTTTCCCTCATCACATTGTAAATCTTCACATAGTAAAAGGTGTTTTCAAGCATAAGAATGAGCTTTACTCACCCCCGTTTTACTTTTTGTCACTCTTCCTCACTTGGCTGTAAATCGTCACTTTTCCTCTAACTCATTCTAGTGTAAGTATTATTTTTATTTCATGCTTTGTTCATTTGTGCACTTTATGATAGCTTGATTCTTCCTTGGTTGTTTAACTAGTCACATGCTTGTGTTTTCTCTAGTCACACTCATGCTTTGTCCATTTCATGCACTTGGTGATAGTCAAAATTTTCCTTGGCTGTTCAACTAGTCACATGCTTGTTTTCTCCCTAGTCACACTCATGCTTTGTCAATTTTCTGCACTTGGTGATAGTCCGATTCTTCCTTGGTTGTTCAAATAGTCGCATGCTTGTGTTTTCCCTACTCACACTCATGCTTTGTCCATTTCATGCACTTTGTGATAGTCTGACTCTTCCTTGGCTGTTCAACTAGTCACATGTTTCTGTTTTCCCTAGTCACACTCATACCTTGTCTATTTCATGCACTTGGTGATAGTCCGATCCTTCGTTGGTTGTTCAACAAGTCACATGCATCTATTTTCCCTAGTTACACTCATGCTTTGTCCATTTCATGCACTTTGTGATAGTCCGATTCATCCTTGGCTGTTTAACTAGTCACATACATGCGTTTTCACTAGTCATACTCATGCCTTGTCCATTTCATGCACTCGGTGATAATTTAATTATTCCTTGGTTGTTCAACTAGTCACATGCATGTGTTTTCACTAGTCACTTCATGCTCTATCAATTTAATGCACTCGGTGATAGTACGATTCTTCCTTGGCTTATTCAACAAGTGACATGTTTGTGTTTTCCTTAGTCACACTCTTGCCTTGTCAATTTCATGCACTTGGTGATAGTCCGATTCTTCTTTGACTATTCAACTTGTCGCATGCATGTTTTTTCACTAGCCTCACTCATGCTTTATGCATTTCATGCACTCGATAATAGTCTGATTCTTCCTTGGTTGTTCAACTAGTCACATGCTTGTGTTTTCCCTAGTCACATTCATGCTTTGTCCATTTCATGCACTTGGTGATAGTCTGATTCTTCCTTGGCTGTTTAACTAGTCACATGCATGTGTTTTCATTAGTCACACTCATGCTGTATCCACTCATGCAATTGGTGATAGTCCGATTCTTCCTTGGTTGTTCAACTAGTCACATGCTTGTGTTTTCCCTAATCACACTCATGCTTTGTCCATTTCATGCATTTGGTGACAGTCCGATTCATCCTTGGTTGTTCAACTAGTCACATGCATGTGTCTTCCCTAGTTACGCTCATACATTGTCAATTTCGTGCATTTGGTGATAGTTCGATTCATCCTTGGTTGTTCAACGAGTCTCATGCATGTGTTTTCCCTAGTCAAACTCATGCTTTGTCAATTTCATGCATTTGGTGATAGTTCGATTCATCATGGGTTGTTCAACTTGTAACATGCCTGTGTTTCTCTAGTCACACTAATGCTTTGTCTATTTCATGCACTTGGTGATAGTCCGATTCTTCCTTGGCTATTTAACTAGTCACATGCATATGTTTTCCCTAGTCACACTCATGTTTTGTCTATTTTATGCACTTGGTGATAGTCCAATTCATGCTTGGCTGTTCAACTAGTCACACGCATGTGTTTTCCCTAGTCAAATGCATGTGTTTTCCCTAGTCACTGTCATGCTTTGTCCATTTCATGCGTTTAGTGATAGTCCGATTCATCCTTGGTTGTTCAACTACCCACATGCATGTGTTTTTCCTAGTCACGGTCATGCTTTGTCAATTTCATGCATTTGGTGATAGTCCGATTCATCCTTAGCGTTTAAATTAATCACATGGATGTGTTTTCCCTAGTCACACTCATGCTTTGTCCATTTTATACACTTGGTGATAGTACGATTCATCCTTGGTTGTCCATCTAGTCACATGCATATGTTTTTCATAGTCACACTCAGGCTTTATCTATTTCATACACTTGGTGATAGTCCGACTCATTCTTGGATGTTCAGCTTGTCAGATGCATGTGTGGTCCCTAGTCGCACTCATGTTTTGTCTTTTCTTACACTTGGTGTTAGTTCGGTTCTTCCTTGGTTGTTCAACTTGTCACATGCATATGTTTTCCCTAGTCATACTTGTGCTATGTCCTTTCATACACTTGGTGTTAGTCTGGTTCTTCCTTGGTTGTTCAACTTGTTTCATGCATGTGTTTTTCATAGTCACACTCGTGCTTTGTCCTTTCATGCACTTGATGATAGTCTGATTCTTCCTTGGTTGTTCAACTGGTCTCATGCATGTGTTTTCCCTAATCACACTCATGCTTTGTGCATTTCATGCACTTGGTGATAGTTCGATTCATCCTTGGTTGTTCAACTAGTCACATGCATGTGTTTTTTATAGTCACAGTAATACTTTGACCATTTCATGCACTTGGTGATAGTCCGATTTATCCTTGGATGTTCAACTAGTCACATGCATGTGTTTTCCCTAGTCACACTCATGCTTTGTTCATTTCATGCACTTGGTGATAGTCTGATTTATCATTGGATGTTCANTTCAACTAGTCACATGCATGTGTTTTCCCTAGTCACACTCATGCTTTGTTCATTTCATGCACTTGGTGATAGTCTGATTTATCATTGGATGTTCAACTAGTCACATGCATGTGTTTTCCCTAGTCATATTCGTGCTTTGTCAATTTCATGCATTCGGTGATAGTCCGATTCATCCTTGGCGTTTCAACTAGTCACATGCATGTGTTTTCCCTAGTNTAGTCATATTCGTGCTTTGTCAATTTCATGCATTCGGTGATAGTCCGATTCATCCTTGGCGTTTCAACTAGTCACATGCATGTGTTTTCCCTAGTTACACTCATGCCTTGTCAATTTCATGCACTTGGTGATAGTCCGATTCATCCTTGGTTGTTCAACTAGTCACATGCATGTGTTTTCCGTAGTCACACTCATGCTTTGTTTATTTCATGCACTTGGTGATAGTCTGATTCATCCTTGGCTCTTCAACTTGTCACATGCATGTGTTTTCCCTAGTCACACTCATGCTCTGTCCTTTCTTACACTTGGTGTTTGTTCGTTTTTTCGTGGTTGTTCAACTTGTCACATGCATGTGTTTTCCCTAGTCACACTCGTGCTTTGTCCTTTCATGCACTTGGTGTTAGTCTGGTTCTTCCTTGGATGTTCAACTTGTCACATGCATGTGTTTTCCCTAGTCGCACCCATGCTTTGTCCTTTCATGCACTTGGTATCAATCCGGTTCTTCCTTGGCTGTTTAACTTGTTACATGGATGTGTTTTTCCTAGTCACACTCATGCCTTATCAGTTTATGCACTTGGTGTTGTTCCGGTTCTTCCTTGGTTGTTCAACCTGTCACATGCATGTGTTTCCCCTAGTCACGCTCATGCTTTGTCCGTTCATGCACTTGGTGTTTATCCGGTTCTTACTTGGCTGTTCAACTCATCACATGCATATGTTTTCCCTAGTCAGACTCATGCTTTGTCCATCCATGCACATAGTGTAGGTCCGGTTCTTATTTGGCTGTGACGTGAGTGACCTGGCAAATCTTTCCCGTGCGTAATGTCAAAGTCCCACTTTAACTTGTCGTATGGGCTTGTAGGGGTATGTGTTGTATTTATTCACAGTCCCCTATGCTCCATGAATCCTTCTTCACCCTCTGTGCTGTACTTGGATATTCGCCTCGCACACCCCGTGCTCTAATCCAACGAGGTAAAAAAGAGGAAGGTAGGGGACTGTAACTACTGTTGAGACTGCTACTGTTATTGTTTGCTGCTGGTAAGAAAGAGTCTATTGTTGTTCCTGCTAATGCCTGGTCGAACTAGGTTGCTGCTGCTGCCGAAAAACACTAGCTGGTCCCCCGGAGCAAAGGCCGGTCCAAAAAAAGGTCAAGTCGTTGGTGCGGCCGAGGGGTGCGGACAACCAAAACCGTTGTCGAGCGCATTGGTCCCGCGCAGGGCGGGACCCTCCCGACCGTGTCACGCATGAGTTGGTCTACCTCGTCGTGATATATATGGAGTTTCCGGAAGCCGCTCCGGCCAAGTGCGCTAGCCATACCTCTCGGGAGCCCCTATGACAGGATAGGGTCAACGCGAGGTACAACTTACCCCCACCTGCGGGGGCTGTCACCTCCCTTCCGTGCACGTATCTCCGTCGAGCTACCATTCCACAATACGAAAGTCAATTAGTTGCAATCGCAGAGGTGGACCAGTCGAGGGCATTTCTCGTTCGCTGTAGCATAGGGGGTACACGCAGTCCCAGTCCTGTATCGAACCCACACGCGAACCGACCCGTTGGGGGGCCGACGTCCTAAACACGATTCGACACCGGTCGAGTAGGACGCATTCCACATACCACGCGTTACGCCACAATACTCATATATATGGAGTGACATGAAACAAACAACACAACAACAATCCTGACCTTTTTTTAAGCCATCCCATAACCTTCCGACGTGGAAATCAGATAGGCAACGCGCTCGATGCTTATTATAAAAAACTGCGCAGATGTTAAGTCTTCCCATATCGACTAACAATGCATGAATACGCAAGCAGTTGCAGTGATGACGTACTATGTAGTGCCCATAATCAAGCGGTCCTTCGTGGATCCGAACACTGCTTATGACACTCAAGTATCAATTTGGAATTATCGTAAGGGTCGACCCCTTCACCATATTGCACGACTGAAGGAACAGCCGTTCGGCCTCCGCGACACCTTCGACCCTTAGGTTGAGTGTTCCGGTGGGCAGGACAAATAGGCTCTGCTTGGTGGGTGATCCCTTCCACGCGGAGTTTAGGACCTACGATATCCTGGACGTGGACCTCGAATCCAGACCCAATACCAATGTCCGACTAAGAAATTTTAAGAAGCAAAAACGGTGAAGGAAGCGAGTCTCCTTTCCTCTCTTAATCTCAGCCTCAATTTAACCCTTAAGCGTGGGCTCTTCAGGCCACGCGAACACTCAAACATGGTTGCGTACATATATATAAAGAGGATAATAAATATGTGATGGTCACTTCTCACAATCACAGTGGGTCTCCTCTTAGTCTTATATATGTATGTGATCGCAGATAGTCAATTCCAAAGTCGGAACCACAAAACATACATGCAATCACATCAAAGAATCAGCTAAAATTTCACCCACTACACTGGCCAACTTGAACCATTCTCTGTACTCATACCCCTTTCTTTAGTCATGCAAACCCCAACCTTTGTCCAACCTTTCAAAATACGTACTCGGTACCTTTGTTAAATAACCATTCAATAAAAGTCTTTGTGAAAACCTTACTAAAACAATAGAAACCATCAGGGCTAAGACCTTTTAGGTTGGGTAACGAGAATGGATTGGAGTTGAGTCGTAGACCTACGAATCGACAATCGACCTGTTATCAATGATAACAGAAGATGATCCTTGTCGGATCAAGCTGAACTTAGTCCAATATATCGAGTCAGAACGATAAAAAAAGACCATAAGAAAGGTCAACGCCCAAGCTAAATCATCAGTGTATGAGGAATAAATCTCCATAACACATTTTACTAAAAACTATTTGTCAATTAAGTCTAAGTCTACCTCTAAGTCTGTGCCCAAATAAAAAATGGTTGACCTTTGGCAGAGTCTCCCCTATTCAAGGTGGGTTGTAAAAATAACCACCTATCAAAATATAATCTAACTCCTCTACACTAAGAAAATTTTGGCATCACTTCCCGTAAGAAAAATGTATTTTCATAATTTATACCAGCTTAAATATGAATGGCTGAAATAATGTTCAACTCTACAAAGTCAAATTTTATCTAACTCCCCGAATTAATAAGAAATTCACATGCATCTCCTTTGGAAAAGTAGACTTCCCAGATTTTTATACTAAGCAGATAAAAACTCAAAGTAAAACTTCAGTTCAGCCAAGACAAAATTTAACTAACTTTTTAAATTTTTAAAAATTCTGGCAGCACTTCCGTAGAGAAAATAACTTTCCAAAATTTTTACAAAGTTAAGTTCAAAATTTAGGAAAAACTTTGACTTCTCAACTTTCAATTTTGTCTAACTCCCTGAATACAAAAATGTGGGCAGCATTCCCTTTAGAAAATGAAAATTTCCAAATTTTTACTAAGCCATATATAAAATTTAGACAAGTCGAATTTTGAAAAGTCAAAATTTGACTAACTCCTTGGTTTTTTAGAAATTTTAGCAGCGCTCACTGTAGAGAAAATAACTTACCAATATTTATACAAAACCAAGTATAACAAATGGTCCGTGAAAATGTGAGAATTAATCTAAGTAAAAAAAACTTAGCTCGAAAAATGCAAAAATTGATCTAACTCCTATGACTCTAGCACGTGGCGAGCAACTAAAGAAATTACCTATCAAACTGAAACTCAGACTAAGTAGTGATCTCACTAATCCACATACAAGGTCAAACCACATTGGTAAGTACTTTCACAATTCCTCAAGTCAAATCTCATGGATTAGTTCATGAAACCCTCAGATGATGTATCCTTTGTACCCAACTTACATATGGCATGGTGCTTGACCATTCAACTTAGAAACAATGTCTAGCATACCTTAAGCTGTACACAAATAAGTTGTGCAACTACTTTTATCTTCTTTGGCCATATGACTAGACCATTCAGCTTAGAAACAATGTTTAGTCGCCCTGAACTGTTTAATATCCAGAGTTTAGTAATTTATGACTTTGTCATAAAAAATAAATGAAAATATGGGGAGGGGACTGAGCCATTCAACTTAGAAACAATGTTCAGTTTGTCCACATTACTTTCAATTATATTATGTGTTTTTTCCTTCAAGTTCTCTTCTTAGTGATATGGCTTAGCGCTGGACCATTCAACTTATAAACAATGTCCAACTTCCAGTTCACATGTAATTATAAATAAGTTATTTTCTGTTATACTCAGTTTGTACTTATATGCGTGGTTTTCAGGCTAAACCATTAAACTTAAAAATAATGCTTAGCAGTAGACAAAAAATCCTCCCTCATAAATAAAACAAGAGGTTGAACCATTCAGCTTAAAAACAATGTTCAACCGATCATCAAATCATTAAATACATGAAGTTGAATTCCTTAGCCCAACTTAAGTCAGAAATCCCAAAAGAAACAGAAAGACCAAGCCATTCACTTAGAAACAATGCTTGGTCTCAAAGATCAGTCAGGCAAACCCGAAAAATTAATCACAGCAACAAGGTCATTCAACTTATAAATAATACCCGGTCCTTCAGAAAACAACCAAATAAACATAACCCTAGGCCATTCAACTTAAAAACAATGCCCAATCCTTTATTGACTCGGTCAAACGCATGCAAACCGCCTTCCTCCATGTTCCTCCATGTTCCTCCAGTTCATCCCTTAATCTATTTCAGTCAAAATAAAGAAGAAACTTAAGCTTCACTCTCACACATTCCTTCCATTTAGTCTGATTAGATTTTGAAAAAAAAAAAAATCATAAGGGAACACATGCATACAACAATCAAACTAGAGGGAGATGGTCAAACAGGGGTATAGTGGGGTGATATAGATAGAAGGAGATATACCTGATAGTTCCCTGCCTCCAGAACTCCTCCTGAGTTCTGGCAGAGCTCCCGGAATCGGTGGGCAGACTCTCACAGAATCTTATTGTGATCGTACGAGTTGCAATCCCGCTTGCTGCCTTTCTCTCAGAACAAGACTACACTTAGAGTAAGAAGGGCAAAAGGAGGGGTTTTCAAACTCTCGAGATACAAGAGAGGGACAACTCAACTCCTAGGACAGGGCCTTGAAATCTCAATATGCCTGAGGACCCCGCAATGGTGGTCAATAAATGCAGTAATACAGCTAGACTGAAGTTAAAACTGAACATTGTCCTCCAGATAGTCCTCCTAAACGCAATGACACTCCTTATGCAGATACTGACCACTCCTTCAAGTCACGATGTCGCTGCCCCTGACTATGATGCTCGCTTCGCAGCCTAGAAAGACCGCTTTCAGACAGAGCACCCTATCCCGAACTCAACTTCACTGCAAGCTAATATAGCTTAGCATAACAACGAGTTATTCCTCATGCAGCAATAGTGTCCGACGACTACAAAAAAAAAAAAAGGACAACTGTAGTACCAGTAGACTTCTCAGTAGAAGGTTGCAACCGTTCACAAACTAGCGCAGACCCTGCTGACGGGTAGCCTGTTAGTGCCACACAGTCCAATCCCCCATCAGTACGCCAGTTTGATCGATGACTGACCGATGTAGCAGTAGTCCATTGTCGCATTTTAGTAGTTACTGACGACCCACAGTAGAGGCAAGGCCTCACTTTCTCACACCAACAGACGAGTGCGCCTAAATCCTTATCAGTTGGGTCACTCGTACGTAACTCCCCTTCTCCCCAATTCCTTTTTGCTATTCTCAGTCTTTCATTTTGCCTCCCCTCTTCCACACCGTGTTGCTGTCCTCCCGACTTGTCTGATGCGTACAGCTAGACTGAAGTTAAAACTGAACATTGTCCTCCAGATAGTCCTCCTAAACGCAATGACACTCCTTATGCAGATACTGACCACTCCAGCGACAACGGATTTTATCGATTTTTGATCAGTTTAATTTTCTGCATGACATAGTTTTTTTTGGGGATTTTATCATTTTTTATTATTATTTTTTTTTTTTAAGGTCCTTCCCTAGTCCTTGCATGACCGGGCCGCCCGGGAAAATAGGGTGACCCGGGCGGCCCGGCTAGTAGCCGAGCTATACACTAAAAAAAAACATGACTCTGCCAGACTGTTTCGTCGGACTTTCACCGACTCATTAGGAGGTTGAACCCTGACAGTCAACCCAGGATTCATTTGACTGATGGATAAGGACTCACCACATCACCCGAAGTTAGCGACACCCTTGAAAAAAGTGGTCGACTTTTGTGTGTGTGTGTGTGTGTGTGTGTGTGAGAGAGAGAGAGAACATGTAAGTCTCCAATAGGATGAGCAAAATAGAATGAATCTACCACTAGAACATGGAAATATACACTGCTAAGTCTCCAACCTCGCGGCTGGCCTCATGGTACTTCCATCGATACGATGAGCAAAATCGAATAAATCTACCGCTAGAACATGGAACTATACACTGTCACACTGCTTTTTTTTTTTTGTCTCGGTCCCTCTTCCCCACTTATGCTCCCGGTCCCGCTCCCGATCCCGCTTCCCACTCCCGCTCCCCGCTCCTCGCTCCTGTTCCCGCTCCCGCTCCCGTCTCCCCCCGCCTTCCGCCCCCACTTCGACCTTTCCTGTTACAGACTCAGCCAGGGCTCGATCCCTGGCCCGCGGGTTACCACCCGCCAGACTGCTATTTTATTTTTGAATCACTGATCTCCGGTACCTGACTGTTGGCGCCCGTTCTCAAATCCTCCCCCTGGCACTTTCGGATTTTTATACTTGGCGCCATCCGACATTCTGGCGCCCAGGCTCAAACCTTCGATTTTCAGTTTAGCCCCGAGGCAAATTGCACTTCTGCCCTCCGGACTCAACTTGAGTCCGGTACTTAAGACCGGACTCCAGTTGATCTGGCTCAGTGGTTAGAGCATAGTTTGGAAATGCGCATTGTGGTATGAGGTTGCGGGTTTAAAACTAAATTGCAACCTTACACATGAACACCGACAGGGCGTTAGACTGATGCGCGACTGGACACACTCCCTTGGGCTAACGCATGGTACTATTGCAAACACTACCTGCGCACCACCCAAGGGTTGTTCATGGTGTTGTATGTTGGTTCTGGGTTTCACATGGGTTGCTTGGGGGTGTTGGTCTTCGGTGTTCTGTTGATCTCCCCAGTCTGGCATATCACACGTTCGTGCCATTTCCCCTAGCCGTTCACATGGTAGAGTCATACGATTACATGTTTTAAGGTCACGGTGTCGGAACAAACACCCTTACAAGGGTATTTGCTCATGATTTTGCATTCGATGCAATATCGACGCCGGTCGCCATGCCGAAGACAGGCTGGAGTAAAAAAGTGAGAATTTTTTTTGGCTTGGTGCTGTGAAGCAAACTTCTCGACCATTGAGGCCGAGATTTCTAGACGATTGTACGCAGTGATACGACGCATACGACAACGGGTAAAGGTTAGTAAAAAAATAAACGTCTCCGACCACAAGGTCCGGAGGGTTGGAAGAGAACGAGAAAAGGTCGTGCCGGATGCGTCGACCACGATCTAACTCAGTCAAAGGTTTAGGCGGTAAGGGAAAAACGAATTAGAGGGACGGGGCGTCGGACCGGCAGGTATAGGGAAGTCGGCAAGTCACACCGCCATAAAATCTAAAGTCGACTGAAAAATTAATACAACCCCGACCATGCGGCCGGGGCAGCCAAAAGAAGCATACTGCCTACCATAATAGGTAACGGCAGTCGGTACCTCTGTCTTTACTCGTATGCCGTGAGTGGGGTTGAAACTCCAACTCCGCCTCCCATATGGGGAGAGGAAGTCATCTCTCGAGTGGCGACTTCGTGTCCACGCAATCACCCAAGCAACCAGTGCTTTCGTCCCTTTGAGGGAGACACCACTGCAAGTCCTGATATCGTCCGCACAGTGCCCGAACTCAGGCTACTTGAATTGGTACCCGCCTACCTACCGGTACTGGGTCTCTGAAAAATGTCAACCTTTATTTTCTTCTGCTCGGCCTTGAGTACCGGGCACATCTGCCCCTACTTAATGTGGTACCGGCCTATCCGCTATTTGAGTATTTTCCGCTGCTCTGAAGTGTCGCGGACCTTTTTCCCCGCCACTTGTGTGGTTTCCCCGCCGCAACCCTCAAGGTCACGGCCGCGGGTAAGTACCGGCCGTCGGGCCATCCACTCAACCCAGTGCCCTTGCGGGTCATACACACACACGCTAACTTAGGTAAAACGGGCTCAATCCACTGGTCGGACTGAGCCCCGCTACTCTTATAAACCAAGCAGCTCCACTTCTACTTAAAGTGGGAGTTAGCTTAGTAGGTGTTGGTGCAAGGCTATCAAACACAGGGTATAGGGGTTGAATCCATCAAACCACTGAAGCTAGCTCCCTTTTGTCACGGAGCTCCACAAAGTTCTTCACCCGAGCTCAGCTGGCCGGGGCTCGATCCCGTGACCTTCTTACTAGAAGTTAGTGGCTGGTTGGAGCCGTTAGGCTCGGTGGTGCTCTATGCACGACAGGTGGCATAAGCAGTTAGTTAGGTAGTTAGTATTTAGTCATTTTTCTTTTATTTATTTAAATTTTATTGTTATAGTTAGATTCTTATTTATTCTTTTTATTTTTCGCCTATTTTGAGCCCTGGTCGAGCCCGCGGACAGTGCAGTCGAGAACTCACGCACGGCCAGCAGGTGTTAGCGGAGACCGGACGCGACCGCGACATCAAGGTGGGGATCGGAGCAGGGAGCAGCGCAAGAAAGCGGAAGGCGGGATGAACGCGCAAAGCGCGCGAAGAAGAAGAGGAAAGATATGTAGAAGAGGAAGAGAGAGATGGAGGACGAGTGAGCGGTGGAGAGGATGTGGTCGCGAGGAAAGGGGGTGTTGAAAGAAGAAGAGGAAGAAGAAGAAGAAGAAGGAGGAGGAGGAGGAGAAAGAAGAGGAGAAGGAGGAGGAAGAAAGGAAGAGCGGGCGCAGGGAGCAATGGAAGGACCGCGCGGAAGAAATGAGGTGGTCGCGCAGAGAAGAGGGAGGCGAAAGAAGAAGAAGAAGAAAAAGAAGAAGAAGGAGGAGGAGGAGGAGAAAGAAGAGGAGAAGGAGGAGGAAGAAAGGAAGAGCGGGCGCAGGGAGCAATGGAAGGACCGCGCGGAAGAAATGAGGTGGTCGCGCAGAGAAGAGGGAGGCGAAAGAAGAAGAAGAAGAAAAAGAAGAAGAAGGAGGAGGAGGAAGAAGGAAGAGAGAGAGAAGGGGAGGGGTGGCTATCGCGCAGGAAAGAGTGAGGGCGCGACTGGACAAGAACGAGCGAGGCATTATGGACGACATTCGACGTATCAAGAATAAGGAAGAAAACGCACGCAGATTCGGGGAGCGAGAAGAGGAAGACGACGACGAAGAAGGAGGAGGAGAAGAAGAAGAAGAAGAAGAAGAAGGAGGAGGAGGAGGAGAAAGGAGAAGGTGGAGAGGACCACTCACCGTGACCGTGCAATCGAGGCCGGCAACCTCGTGAGGCGGACTCATCATCCGCCAGGCTTCGTTGGAAGGCACGCTTGTGCCAATCGTGCCCCGTGTTGTGATCACGATATGCTGCCCATCGTGACGGATCGGGCTGCATTGGCGGAACGGGAGCAGCCAACTGTCTACTACGACAACGACGACAACAGCGGAAAAAGGGAGAGGCAATAGGTAAGTCCCCTACCCCGCGGCTAGCCGCGCGATACCTTTTTTTTAGAATGAGCAAAACAGAAAGAATCTACCGCTAAAACATGCGAATATACATTGTCATTCGTATGTGTTAGTATGAATGGGCATGTGTGCTCCCTACCTTGCGGCGACCTCACCTACTTTCTTCGATATGATGAGTTCAATCGAATGAACCTACCGCTACAACATGAAAATATACATTGTCACATTTGTTAGTGTGGCTGTGTGTGTGTGTGTGTGTGTGTGTGTGTGTGTGTGTGTGTAAGCGAAGATTTAACGGTTGTCATCACGGTAGTGTCATCGGTAGGATGAGCAAAACCCAATGAATCCACCGCTATAACATGGAATGGCTACGGGAGGGCGACGGGATGGGCGACGGGAGGGCGACGGGATGGGTGACGGGATGGGCGACGGGAGGGCGACGGGATGGGCGACGGGAGGTGGGTGACTCTCTCTCTCTCTCTCTCTCTCTCTCTCTCTCTCTCTCTCTCTCTCTCTTGAATCTTTTCCTTTTTTCCTTTTCTTTTCTTTTTTGCAACGGTATGGCCGACGGGAGGGCGACGTGAGGGCGACGGGATGGGCGACGGGAGGGCGACGGGATGGGTGACGGGAGGGCGACGGGATGGGCGACAGGATGGGCGACGGGAGGGCGATGGTATGGGCGACGGGAAGGCGACGGGATGGGTGAAAGGAAGGCGACGGGATGGGCGACGGGAGGGCGACGGGATGGGCGACGGGATGGGTGACGGGAGGGCGACGGGATGGGCGACCGGATGGGCGACGGGATGGGCGACGAGAGGGCGACGGGAGGTGGGTGTCTCTCTCTCTCCCTCTCTCTCTCTCTCTTTTCAAGTTTTGAATCTTTTCCTTTTTTTTTTCTTTTTTTTCTTTTTTTTTGTGAGGGTGGTGTCGGGTTACTCGTACTTATTCCGTAAGAGCTTACTCTCTCTCTCTCTC
>BFEA01000230.1:549086-560675 GCA_003427395.1 Chara braunii
GGATATTGCAAAGATTCTTAAAAAATTTAATCAGATTCTACAAGGTGTTTGTAATTATTATAGTTTTGTACACAATCGTACCACCTTCTCTGGCAAGACTTTCCAATCTTTTCTAATTTGCTTGGATGGTATTTAGAGCCTAATCCGCGTTCGCTCGCCACTACTAACGGAGTCTCGGTTGATGTGCTTTCCTTTAGCTACTTAGATGTTTCAGTTCGCTAAGTCAACTTCGTTGCGGTTTCCCGATAAGAAATCCATGACCGTCCAAATAATCCTCGTACCGACTCTCCCTTGATATCATACCGAGAACTCTAAGTCTGATCCACCACTTTGGCAGGTGTCTCCCTCTCCATCCTCGCTGCCATATCCTGAAGTTGTCGTCTCAGGTCCTGGATAATAGGGGCCTGACTGACTACCTGTACTCTGACCTCCTTGATCTCCGTCTCTGCAATCTCCAAACGTACTCCCTAGCTTACTTCCTTTATCTTCTTTTCAGCTAAATCGTCTTTCAACATCAAATACCTATGGAAAGATGTCTTAGGAAGAAAGCGGATCCTGTGATCAAAGCTCTCGTCAGCTAACCTCGCTGTCTCGAACCCCGCTCTCTCTAGTGTAGTGAGTCCCTCTGCTCTCAAACTCCAAAACTCTCTCCACATCTCAGAGACTCCAAGGGCTCTAGGTGGTGGTACACCTGGTGGCTGGTCTGGGAGTGCCCCTGCTGCCTCCAATCTTTATCTCTCCTGCAAAATCTCCTCCACTCGTTTACCAGTCATGACCCTCTTCTCCTCAACCATCTTTCTTGGTGCCGCTCTACCTCCTGTAACACGAATTTTCCTCACTGGTACGTCAACTTTAGCCTGTGCCTCTATCTAGAGTGGCTCTTGTGGTTGCTCAGGGGATGAGGGTTCCTCGAGATCAGGGTGTTTCTGGGCATGTGCTGCCTCCAACCTGTCATCTCCACTCTCGTGCCAGGTGAAAGAGCCATATCTGGAGGAGATAGTAATGTCTCTCTAGGCTGAAGCTTCTCTCCTGCCTCTTGGACACCCTCTGTTGCTGACTCTGTTCTCGGTACAGGAACTGGTAACTGAGAAGTATCCTCTTCAACCTCAATCACCTTCTCTGCTCGCCACTTACCCTGAATACTAGGCCCCGCCTCTCAATCCCCGCTGGCATGTGACACCCTCCATTGCAAGACGTCCATGTGCACCGCTAGGCTCTGCAGAGAGCCTACCATCGGCATTACATCCTCTGGCACCGGCTGAGGGGACTCTCGCAATCCTCCCTCCGTGAACCGCTGGAAGACCACTGACCCCAGCCCTCACTCAGGATACATTCCTGGTTCCTGCGCAGGCTGTGCTGGCTCCTCATATCGTCGGGCAAGCGCCTTTCGTCCTCCCCGAGTTGGAGCGGCTTCCCTAGGCTCAGGGTCCCTTTGTCTCTTACTTCTCTGCCGCCTCTCGACCCTGGGCTGGAGTGGCACTGACTCTGGCCTTCCCTCAAATATGCTCCTCATCGTCCTGAGTGACCGCCTAATGTTTCCTCTATCTCCGAGTTCCACTCGCACATCTATCTTGTCCATTTCCCTCTCTTCCCGTTGACAAGCCACCCACACTTCTTTCCATTTTCGTCTGTCTAGATAACTTGTACGGGACTAGCCCTAATGCCAAATCCACAACCATTGCATTCTATCCTTCCTTGGACAAGTAAATCCATCCCTGGGTCTCCACAGTCCCCCGAAATTCCAAATCTGTCAAGCTCGGCGCTATCCGGGTTAGGCTGGCCTTGGTCCACAACGTTTCTATCCAAAGGAAGGCGTCCCCTTCACCCAATATCACGGTTTGATATGTCGGCTCTACATCTGTCCAGGTCCCTTCTTCCAGTAGAACGACGGATACCCCGTCCTTCACATCTATTGACATTTCCGGTCCGCTGGAATAGATTGGGCACAATAGTCACCGCGCCATCTTGATTCCAGTACTCGACCCCTGTTTTTTTTTCACAACCAAGCACCGACCCCAGTTCTTGGGTCCGATCAGCCTATATCCTGGATGAGAATATTTCAGACCCCTCATACCTCCCCATTCTCAAATTCTAACCTCCTTCGGGTACCCCTGAACGGTCCCCTTTCACCCAAGCTCATTTTCTTGGTTCCTTCAAAGTTGACCTCTATTTCTTCCTCTCATGGTCTTCACTCACTCGTGCGGACTTAGGCAGGAGATGGGAATATACTAGAATCTTAGCCCCGCCTAACAACTCATGTCTCAGCTACGAAATACGAAAAACTCAAGCAATCTCACACATAGGCACGATCATCTCCTTACCAACCTTTTTCCAAAATGGTCACTCCACTGTTACTATCGGTAGAGTCTTATTTCATACCTCAAGCACAGCTCAACCGTCGTGAGCGTAGTACCTCAACTCCGGCACAGGGTATCACGCCTCTCTGTTTGTTTATCATACCCCATCCCGTTTTGCCTCCCTCGCACACCCCGTTGGCACCAGGAATCACCCCGCGCACCCCGGTAGGAGCAAAGGTCTGTTGTTCGGGCATTCACTTTCATCAGTCCGATAAGAGTTAATTTTTTCTATGTCGTACTTCGAGAAACTACTAACCGTCTCCGAGGCTCTCTCCTTGCCCCATATGCAGCGGTCCTACTCCGTTTGCCGATAAGCAGCCGCCCCGCCTGAGGAGACGTTTCGCATCCCCCCTGGGCAAGGTTTCAAGTCATGCTCGGTCCGCCCGGGAGAGAGTGCTACTAATCAACTGGCGAGACCAATTCCTGCCCAATAGCCCGGTGGCCCAACCTCCCACATATAAGACAAGGAGACACTTCAAAGAAACGACATTTCGCAACCCGCCTCAGCTGGTTCAGACCCACTCTTTCCTTCCGTAGGCAGAAAGCTCAATTTCCCCTCATGCAGATCACAAGTGAGACACACATAGTACAAGTGTATTTCCCATGGTGCATCCATCGCATCCTACCCATACCTCGAATTATCTCTCAGAACTGTGTGTGTCACTCCCCGCACTGTCCATACACAGCGGCTGGTTCCTTTCCGTGAGCATCTTCAAAGGTGAGCTAGTTTTCTTTGGAGTCTAGCAACTCCCTTCATTCTCTTTTCCTTCATAGGGCAGTATTGTTCTTTTCTCGATTACCGTTGTGTTCATGTTGGTTCCTTCAAGCATCCGAAGTGTATATTGCATGGGCCCAACAAAAGAAGGAGAGGGAAGAGCACCCAGGCGGTCGGATCACTCCGCCACGAGATTTTCATTGAACCCCGATCGATGCCGAAGCACCAAACGGATGCTAGGTAACCGGAACCCTTCTTTCACACGAAGAGGAAAGGTCGACCTGCGATGCTACCTTAAAAGATTAAGTGCAAAACATTATATACAACTTGGATATTCTAAACAGTTCAGGGTGACTAGGTTGGGTAGCCTAGTCATATACCCAAGGAAGATAAAAGTTGTGGTGCCTTCTGCTTGTGTATATCCAATGACTAAGCTATAAAGGTTCCCATAAGTTTGGATGGTCTAACTTTACGGCCTAAGTAAGTTGGGTATGAGGTACAAATCATTGAAAAACTTTGAACTATTGTTTGTTAAGGTTTGACCTTGGATCTGGTGAAAGTACTTACCATTGTGGTTTGACCTTGCATGTGACTGAGTAAGATCACTACCTAGTTTAAGTTTCAGTCTAACAGGTAGTTGATTTAGTTGTTCGCCACACGCCAAGGCTGTAAGAGTTACTTCAATTTCTCCATTTTCTGAGCAATTTTTTTTTACTTAGATCAATTCTCACATTTTATGGCAGCATTTGATAAACTTGGCTTTATATAAATTTCGGTATGTTACTTTCTCTACGGGAAGCGCTCTCAAAATATGACTCTTAATAGTTCAACTTTTGTCTAAGTTTTATGTCTGGCTTAGTAAGAATCTGAAAGACATACTTTGATAGGCGAAGTGTTGCCCAAATTTTACTAATTCAGGGTGTTAGACAAAATTTAACTTTGAAAAGCCAGAGTTCTTTTAAATTTTGAACTTAGCTTTGTATAAATTTTAAAAATTTACTTTTTCTACGGGAAGCGCTGCCGAAATTTCTGCAAAACTAAGGAGTTAGTTAAATTTTGTCTTGATTGAGTTCAAGTCTTATGTTTGAGTTCAAGTCTGAGTTAGTATAAATCTGATAAGCTTACTTCTCTAAGGTAGATGCGGGGCAAATTTTTATTAATTCAGGGAGTTACACAAAATTTAATTTTTTCAAGTTATAGATTATTTCAGTTTTCATATTCGAGCTAGTGTAAATTATGAAAAGACACTTTTCTTACGGGAAGTGTTGCCAGAATTTTCTTAGTTTAAAGAAGTTAGATTATATTTTAACAGATGACAATTTTGGCAATCCAACCTGAATAGGGGAGATTCAGTCATCAGTCTACCTTTCTTTGGGCATTGGCTTAGAGGTAGGCTTAGACTTAGTTATCAGGAGAATTTTGAGTCAGAGCGAGACATGAGGATTTATTTTCCATACACTTATAAACCTAGTTGAACATTGACCTGTCTTATGTTACATGTCCTTATTGATCGAATCGATTCAGGATTTGGGCTAGATTCAACTTGATCCTACGAGGATCATCTTTATCACTGATAACAGGTCGGTTGCCGATTCGTCGGTTTACGATTCAACTCCAAATTCATTCCTGCCAACTCAACCTGATGGCTTTAGCCCTTACGTTTGAATTGTTTCATTTGATTATTCACCCGAACGTCATTAAATGACCATTTAACAAAGATATTGAGTGTTATTTATTTATACTAGGTTAGACAAAGGTTGAGGCTTGTATGGCTAAAGCGAAGGGTATGAGTGCAAAAAATAGTTGAGGTTGACCCCGTGTAGTGCATAGACTTTTGGTTGAATCTTTGATGTGATTGCAGATATGTTTTGTGGTTTGGACTTTGGACTTGATTGTCTTCATTCACATACATATATATGGTTGAGAAGAGTCCCACTGTGATTGTGAGAAGTGATCGTTTCATATTATATACCCCTCTTATATATACACATACATATGCCTTTAGTGTTCGCGCGGCCTACCTTGACCTCGCATAAGGGTTAAGCAGATTATGCTTTGAGAGAAAGGGAAGATTCTTTTTTAACTTTGTTTTTTATAATTATTATGGTTAGACGTTGAAGTCCGTGACAATTGTTAAAGTCAAATCTCTTTATCTCTTTTCTGGTTCTGGATTATGGAGTTTGTCTCTACGGCCTCGAGAGACGACTGTTACCACAAGTATGAACCTGTGTACCACCCACTCTCCCGAGGGTGCAGAAGAGGGTATGGTGATCAACCACCTTAGCGGTTGTCTAACGTTTAAATATTAACCACTCACGGCGCATGTCAGTCGAACACTTGAGTGTCGAACGCAACCCTCGAGATCAATGAGGAGCGCATGATTATGGGTACTATATAGTTAGTCATCATTGTGACTGTCTACATATGTTTGCATTGCGAACCGATATAAGAAGGCCTTGCGGCCACGCACTTTTATACAAAGTCCCGCGAGTGTCGCTCAATCGGTTTCCGCGTTGGAAGGTTGTGGGACAAATATTAAACGGACTATGAGTATTTTGCTTTTCTTTTGCTTGTGTGTATGTGCGCGAGTTATTTGTTTTTGCTTTAAACGTGGTGTAATGCGTGGTGAGTTGGATGTGTCCTAGTCGACCGACAATGACGCTCGCTTGGGACTTCAGCCCCGCAATGCGTCGGTTCTCGTGCGGGTCCGATAGACACGTGAGATCGCGCGTTCCCCCGTATGCTACAACGTACGAGCAACGCCTTCGGCTAAATCACCTCTGTGATTGCAATTGATTAACTTTCGTACTGTGGACGGGTAGCTCGATGGGGATACGCCCACCAAAGGGAGGTGATAGTTCCCGCAGGTGGAGGTGAAGTTGTTCCTTGCGTAAGCCCGATCCTGTCGTAGGGGCTCGCGAGAGGTATGGCTGCCGCACTCAGCCGGAGCGACTATGGAAGCTCCATTTGTACCGCGATAGTGACCAACTCCTGCGTGACGCAGACGGAAGAGTCTCGCCCTGCTCGGGACCGATGCGCTTGACAATGGGTTTCTTAAACCGCCACTACCTCTAAGTCTGCGTTTGTCGAGCTTGATTTTCACTCTGCACCAAGTTTTACTGAATCGGGGCAGTTCATAGAAAATAAAACACAAAAGAATAAGGAAGAAGAAAAAAAAAAAAAAAAAAAAAATCAAATGTCTCGATAACCATCAGATACATTCATAGAGGTGCTCGTGTGACTCTACCCTCAGTGTGTTTCCGGATGGAAAAAAAAAAAAAACTCCCTTATGTTATGATTGAGGGTGGGCATAAGATGTTACAATGTCGAGATAGTTTATGTCACTCATTAAATATGTCATCCCTGACTGACGAGGCGGTACAGCAATACGGGAAAAAAAAAAAAAAAAACAATTCCAAACATAATCGTCAGATACATTCCTCAAAGCATTGTTGCAACTTCAGTCCTCGTGAAAGCCTTCCCCAGCATGCATTTAAAATTATATTTTTTATCCTTTTTTTTTCCCTTCTTCTTTTCGTCCTTCTCCTACCCTATCCTCAGCCCCATGTTTTAAGGAGTAGGCTACTAGATAGCCTTTGTGTTTGCCTGTGAAAGGTAATGGTGGTTTAATATTATTTTTTAAAACTTTTTCTAAAAATAAACAAATTCTACAAACTTTTTAATTTTCAAGGTGTTTGAGGCATTCTATGGGCAAAAAGTCGCAAAAGTTATAAGTTCTTTTTCTGTTTGCGCACGGGATGTACAGTGACTAAAATTAAAAATGTGACAAATTACCATGATATTTATTTTTCGATCCCACAAATTTATTTTTTTATAATAAGTTTTCTTCAAAACATCGCTATAATCTATAGCATCTCAATTTTCATATACTAATTATTTTATACGCAAACAATTGTTAGATGTAATGCTTGAAAATTGCAAAACTAAACCCGTTTGTGTCTGACGGTGTGCGCTCTGGAAAAAAAAACGTTCCTAACTCACACAAATGACAATTTATGAGTTTCGAGGGGAGTCGTGGTTTAAGTAATCTTACCTTCTTAGTTTGATATAAAATGTCACTAATTACTTCCCTACTATCTACATCGGTAATGCTATGTCAGATGTCATAAACTAATATTTGTTTACATACTTCAAACATATTTACGAATTTAATATTTATAATTTTGATTAAATACACCCTCATAATAAATATCATCGCAATATTTTGTATTGCTCCGACAACTATCCTTCCCTCTTGCAATGTTCCTTCCACAACCCACAAAGGATCATTATGTCCTTTCCTCCTTTGTTTTTTCATTCATAACGGAACTTTTATGGTAGAAGTTTTTGAAGCTCTTCAATGTCCTATCACATTTTTTAACAGGTTTCTTCCCAAACCTCTTCCATATGAAAATCAACACAATGTTTATTAATTTGATTATTTTATTAACTTTCTATTTGATGCCAACCCATTGAGGGCTTATTAAATTTATTTATAAGGATTCCCTCTCATTACCTTTTTTTTCCCCCTGTACAATACTCAATCAAAGTTATCAATGGTTATGCCTTACTCTTTAACATTATTAGATTCGATCCCACCCCCATCCTTTCATTTTGATTCATATTTTCCCTTTCAATTTACAAAAATAAAAAATAATATACCGTTTTTCTAATGGAACATCAGAGCAACTACTCAATATTTTTTAATATACTACATAACTTGTCCCTGTCAAATTTTGCCCCTGTCACCTCTTCTTTCCCCGCTTCCCTATTTATTAATCTCATTTAATCTCACAGTCAACTGGTCCACGTAATCGAAATTGAGATATATATTTTTTCGTTAGCTAAATAAAACGGTTCAGGACCTTAACCATTTTGTTACTAGCTTGTCCAAAGCTTTGAGCTCCCCTACGTATTTTCATTTTGATAATACGTACCTTCTTTCCCCATACAAATTTCTCATTTTTTTCCTTAAATTCGACAATCCTCGTAACTTGTAAGACTCAAGACGCTTGAATTTATCCCTCTTAAATCCATCAACCTCTTCTAAAAGTTTTCTTGTGCCACAATGTCTCCTTAATTTATTTCCCATAGAGTATTAAGCATATTACTAAGGTTTCAATAACATTCTTCCTAAGTAGACAACTCTTATAATTATTAATTTCATCCATTAAGCTAATGTTTTAGTTGCCCCCACAAAAACAACTTTTCCCCATCCTCGTAGCAAACATCCTACTCAAGCCACATTCTTCAACGGAGAGTCGTTAAAAAAGAATGCATCTTGCGCTATAATATGAGAATGAATTTTTCGCTATAATATGAGAATGAATCTTCCGCTATAATAACTTTTCACCAAATACGCAAAAAAACGTTTCACCAAATGTGAAAAATGAGAATGAATCTTCCGCTAAAATATGAAAAAATATGCATTGGCGTAGTCAGTCACGTCCCTCATCACTTCCTGCTGCTCCCTGGCTTTCCACTGCCCCGCTACCACTTTTTTTGGCTGCCATTTGTTAGACGGTAGGAGACAACCAAGAAGAGCGCAGGGGCCTCGCTCCACAACTCTCGACATGCGTAAAAGATAAAAATCATGGCAGTGCATTTTCCTATGTTCTAGCAAAATATTCACTCTCATTTTGCACATGTCGAAAGTAGTGGAGCGAGGTCCAAAGTGACGGACAGACAACACAAACACACATACATACACAGAGAGAGAGAGAGAGAGAGAGAGAGAGAGAGAGAGAGAGAGAGAGAGAGTGTGAACATTTACCTTGACCTAAACAAGAATCGGACAAAAGAAAAAAAATATTATGATTGAATATTTTTGAAATTTGCATAGAAGCATATGCATTTTCTTCAAATACAAAGCACTTGCTTTATAACCGAAGTGCCCTTCTATTTGAAAAAATTCAAATTATTGACACAATAGAAGAGTGTTCCTTCATTTTTGAGTTTGCACTATCCTTTATCTTTATTTTGAACATACTCTCATCATACTCAACTTGTGCCACAATCCTTTTCATATATCCAAACTTCTTCTCCATTGCCTGAATCCAGCGACATCGGGGAAACCCTCTCCGAGGCAGAAGTCTCACCACTGCCTGAATCTAGCTACTACGTGTGTCACATGAATGTTATTGTTTTTTTGCTATTTTTCCTACTTTTCGTTTCCTTTTGGCGACGAAGGGCAAGTACCTGCCTCACTCGCATCATCCTCACTCTAAAATTATAGCATCCTATCAGACCACGATCGCAACAGGAGGGTTACTTTTTCCACCCCCTTCGCCATTTTCGTTTCATTAGACGGACAACCTCACCGAGGGCACATTCACACTACCACCTCATAAAATTGCATCTCATGGTTATCACAGCGTCAGGGAAGTT
Source organism: Chara braunii (assembly GCA_003427395.1). NCBI lineage: Eukaryota > Viridiplantae > Streptophyta > Charophyceae > Charales > Characeae > Chara > Chara braunii. The sequence continues at coordinate 558,546 of BFEA01000230.1, forward strand.
TTTTCTTTTTCCCCTTGTTCTTTTTGGATGCAACTGCCATGCGTACCAGGAAAAAAAAAAAAAAACACCAAGACCCAGGCTCGACAAAAATTGGCATGCTGTGAAATTGAGGATCCAAGGGACTGGTGGCTTACTATCACCAAGGAGATAAATCAATCATTCTTTTGCGTGAAGGCTTCAAGTTCTTACAAGCCCATGATTGCTTTAGCTGATGGCACCATACCTCGTTCACCATCTTTCAGTGTCCATTCCTTGAAAAAAATGCAAGTTTCTAACCCCCTCAAACATCTTATTTAGCTCCAATTGTTTTCTTGTTTTCCCCAACACCACTGCCGTTGATTCCTCATAGCTTCATCTGTTTTTTCGTCACTCTTCACATCACATGTTTCCTTCACTGAATACACAACGTTTGTTGAGCTTACCCTTTACACTTCTAATAGTTAAAAAAATCATAGTAATACTGTAAACTTGTGTAAAGGAAACTGTTTTGTCTTTCTCAAATTTACCCCATCTTTTGCCTGCCTTTTCCCCCCCCATTTCATTCATCTTTTATTTCTAGCCTTCGAGTAGTTATCTAGCTAATCGTACTATCCTCTAAAGATTCCAACTCATCTTCAATAATAACAACAGGCAGCACTGCATAAGTTTTTTATCCCTATTTTCTTTATTTTCCTTACTCTTCACTTCTCAACAACTTTCCCGCTATGCTTTGCCAAACTTTTCTGCAAATGTCCAGTCTCTCTTGATGCAACATCCATACACATGATCACCGACAATCCTAATTCCTTTTTTCTATGAAAAGTATTTCGGGGCCTTTGCACACCCAACGTATTTTCCACACATACTAAAAATAACCCACAGTCAGGCTTTCTCCGAGATTTAATCAAATTCTTTGCCCATCCTGTTGTCTCCGAAAGAAGTTTCTTCTGGAGGTCCTTTTTCTCCTCACCTAGTGCTTACCATACTACCTACATGCCCGTTGCCCGCCCGTTGGCATCCTCTTGCCTCTGCAGCAGTATGCAATCCCAATTCCACTCGTTAGCCTATACCCTCTTCGGTTCTGTAGAATACGATCGTTGCTCCTCTACACATCTTCTCTGTGCTTTGATAGAAAGAGGTTCCTCACAACCTTTTATTACACTGTGGCTCAAATAGTGAAGCATTTAGCTTTTGGGATACCATCCCAAGGGTTTTCCCTTTGCAGGATCCTTTGCACTTGGACGTCCGCTTCAGTTTGCCTCCCTCCCCCTCGCTTTTGCAACATTGTAATCAGCACATGTTTTCCTTCTACCATTTCTTCATCCCTCCCCACTTTCGCGAGCATCCTGACTAGTGGACTACTTTCCACTGCTCCAATCGAGTCTCTTTCCCGACCTCCTATCCCTTCGCCGTGACACCACATCCATTTCTTTGGAACTTTTGATGATACACAGCTTCTCTTACCCCTTTTCCTTTGCCTTGGTTCCTTCACCTATACTAACAACTTTCATTTCATTTTCAGGTTAAACAACTTCTCCAGTCGCTGCCAATACTTCTCCTGCTGTTGTGCAAGCAATTTCCGTATATTTCCACCTTTGCAGCACTTCTTTTCATCCTTGTGCCTTTTCTTCTCCGGTCCAATTCACTTTCTTTCGTATGTACTTTCTCTTCACCGCCTCGTTTCTTCAACTCTTCAGCAACCTTTCTTTCATCCATCTTTTTTTTATTTATTATTTTTTATTATAATTTGGACCACTTCTCCATTTACGAGGGCCATCCTTGCCCAGGGGCCATGCTGATGTTCTTTGTATCATTCCAATTTTAACAGATGTCCGGAAGGACTTTTCTCCAAGGCTACATACCCGGTCCCACCGGGGTCTCCTACCCCCTCCGGAAGCGGGCCGGTCATACCAGCTGGTGGACCACGCCAGTTCCCTCCCAGTTCCCCTTTGCGCATTTTGATCGTGCCGGGGTTTCAATTTTTTGGGGGGCCGGGAAGCCTCCATGCGGGTCGTGGAGGCCTCCCAGCCCCTGAAAAAATTTAACAGGGTCCGGTAGGCCCCCCAGAATATTGAGAAACTGGCGGTCTATCCAGGCCGTTGATCTGGTGAGATCTGCGGCCCCGATAGGCCTCCCATTTTTTAACATTCG
>BFEA01000230.1:561200-571231 GCA_003427395.1 Chara braunii
AGATAGATAGAGAGAGAGAGAGAGAGAGAGAGAGAGAGAGAGAGAGAGAGAGAGAGAGAGAGAGAGGGGTACAGTGCAACCACTCCGCTAACCCCCATGCAGCCCCCCCTCGACCCAACCCCATGAAAAAAAAGCAGATCACTGTTTTTTCTTTTTCTCTTTTTTTTTTTGTTCTTTTTTTTTGTATCAGAACTTCATAAACGGGAAGACCCACTTAACGAGGTGATAAGAGCAGCCCCGTTAAGTGGGTCCCGATGTTGAAGGCTCCATCTATTGGTGGGGAGCTACACCTGCTGGAAATCGGGTCCAGCGTCCCTGTACAATAACATGTGTCAGCTGGAAATTGGGTCCAGAGTCCCTTATACAATGATTTGAAATGTTCATTAAGTTTGAATATCCCCCATATAGCAAAAGGCATTGATTACTTCCCAGAAGAAGGGAAGGATTGATCTCCCGCGTTACATGACGAAAACCTAAGTAAAAAAACATCTCCATCAAACACGCCAACAGCCAAAACACGCCCATGCCCAAAACCCTAAACAACCTACCCCTACACCTCATCACGATTGGGGATTGAGGGCCGGACAACCCCAATCACTGGAGGGTCATCGTTTATACCACTCCCACCCGCTGTGAAGCAAAGATAAGCGGATCAGCAGGGAGAGACGCCATGCACAGTGGTGGGAGGTAGTAGTATTAGGCATTGTTGTTGATGTTGTTGTTGTTGCTGCTGCCGTCGTCGTCATCTCTGCCGTTGTTTTTGTTGTTGTTGTAACAGTTGTTGATGTTGTTGTTGTTGTCGCTCTCATTGTTGTTTGTGGTTGTGCTGTTGCCACTATTGTCATTGGCATAGCCAACACTGCAGGCGCGGCGATCGATGATGTCATTTTTTTGAAGAGTATTGGCGTTGTGACCTTCTTTGTCCTCGCAACCGCCGATATCACCGGTGTCGATGTTGTTGTCGCTGTTGTTGTTGTTGTTGTTGTTGTTGTTGTTGTTGTTGTTGCTGTTGTTGTTGTTGCTGTTGTTGTTGTTCTTGATGCTATCACTGTTACCTCTGTTGCCATGTGCACCTCCTCACCATCAATATCGCCCTCCAACCGGTCCTCCAGAAGAGCACACTGATCGCGAAACTCATTGAAGAGGGTTTTGCAGACAGACATGATGCCATCTGCCCTCCTCCAATCGATGCAGACATCGAGCCGGGGATCCGTCCCCTCCTCCAGCTCCCAGATGATCTCCAACATGTCCTCACGTTTGTCCTTCAGCCAACCAGCCATAGAAATCGCTCCCCCTTCGACCTCTGGCTCCGCTTGCAGCAGCAAAGATATGTCCCTCACAATCTCCTGTAACCATCTGCATCCTTTCTCCAAGGTAATCAGCCATTCGTTCGGTCCAAGATGATGTAGCTCCCTCTCCAAAAGCTCCTCCATGGCAGCCATGGCTCGCTCAAAGAACAGAGCCGCTATTGTACAGTAACCTCCAATCAATCACGGATGCCGCTTCCCCTATTCACGGGTCACGAGGTGTCCGCGCCACCAAATGACAGGTGACACGTGGCAAGCTGAAAGCCACGGCCACGTGTCAGGCGCGTGCACAGGCCCAGCGGCCTGGGGGGAATCACCTCTCCAGGACGCTGGTCAAGCCGGGTGCGGCCAGGCCTCGCCGGTCGGCCGGCGTTAGGGCGCTAGAGCTAGCGCAGTTCTCTCCTTGCCTCAGCAGATCACTGTTTTCTCTGCGCATTCGGGGAGATCTCGCTTGACAAGCGCAATCCAACTCCATCATCAAAAAAAAAAAAAAAAAAAAAAAATTGACCCTGTTTTGGGCCCAACCAAATTTAAGGTTGGAAAACTGGGGTTCCAACCGGCCCCATTGGATCCAGTCCGGTCCAACCGGCCGGTGGCCGGTGCAGCCCTGCTTTTCTCATCCTTCTTCATATCCTTGTTTACAAAATACTTCACGAATCATTAATGCCATGCCAGCGAACATTTCCTCCACTTTATCCAAGGCGGTAACCTAGGAATGGCGAGGGGCATTTCCTCGTATTGGCTCTCCATACTTCGCCCAGAGGGCGAAACATGTTCTTAAAATTATATCGCCCTTACACACCATCATGTATCCTACACCCATGAGTTTTCCTGATTCTCTTTGTTGATGGTCAAAATTGCAAAAGAAGCTTTTTTATCCAATGCCTAGGACAGCTGACCCCCAGTAAATCGGCCGTTGCCAGTAGCCTAGCTGGCTACATCATGTATCCTAGATCATGTATCCTAGATCATGTATCCAATGCCTAAGGCAAGTGCTCTCGCAAACCGGCGGTTGCCAGTAGCCTAGCTGGCAGAGTACTGGTGCTTCAAACCCCTGCATGGATAAGGAGGGCCTACCAAACACCACCATCCTTCTTAATCAACTGCGCCAAACGGTGGCCCAAACCTTATTCCAGCAACAAGTTAAAACTACCAGTACACCAGACAGCTGAGACATGTACAAGGTTATGCAATTTGGCCTTGGTGCGTGGGATATGGGGTGGGCTGAGGTGGTGGGCAGCTTTTTACGAAATGTCGACTGTGCAGACTGAGTCGGGTTTTCATGCTCAGAGATTTTCTGACAAAAAGACAATCTGAAAACTTGAAAAACAAACAATGGTATGTCTTTTCACAAAAGTAAAAACATCCTCACAGCAGAAGTTTCTGGTGGCAAATTTACACATGTTTTTCTCTCGGTTGCTGTGAGCAAGGCCCACATCGTTCTGATTCGGTCGAACAGGTTTGGAAAGAAGATTGGTGGCAAGTGGCAAGTTTAGACGTCATTCTGTCTGTTGCTATCAGTAAGGCACGCATCTTTGCCATTCGGTGGGACAGGCTTGGAAAGAGAAGTGTCTGTTTGTTCAAAAATTGTCCGGCGCACTGGTGGCCTGACTGGTGAATGCACACACAGTCACTGGCCAGGGTTCTGGTAAATTAGGCATGGCAAAGTATGAAAATGTGTGCTTCTCTAATGGCACCATATGACGGTAACAGAGTCATTCTCTCTCTCTCTCTCTCTCTCTCTCTCTCTCTCTCTCTCTCTCTCTCAACCGCACCCCTTTTTGGTAAGTTCAGTGTCCTGATACAAACTAGAAACAGAACAGATTGTTCACACTACTGCATCAAAACAATTCTTTGTTTTCACTTTACCTCTGAAAACTTCTCTCCCCCCCCCCTTCTGTCACTCCGATCTCCCCCACCCCCCTCTCTCCTCTCTTCCCCCCACTCCCCTCTCTCCTCTCTCTCCCCAACCCCCCTCTCTCTCTCCTCTCTCTCCACGCCCCCCCCCCCCAAGGCCTTTGCCCTTTGGTAACATTCGCAGTGAACTGATAGTGTAAAAAACAGAAAGAGTTGCTCATCGCTAGCACCAAAACAATTCTTCATTTTCACTTGACCTCTCTCAAAACCTCTCTCTCTCTCTCTCACACACACACACACACACACACACACGCACACCCGAGCGTATGAGACCCATTCCTCGGAATGGGGAACGCTCTGATGGCCAAGCATACTATAAAACACAGAATTTGAGATATACCCGCAGTCGCTGCCAGAGTACACCTGACTCTTGGTAGCATCTGGTGCGGATTATGCATCTGACCACTGAATCTGCAGACACACATGGGACTGGGGATTGATACGTTTTCCAAATTTACCTGTCTCCGTCAATAGTAACAAGGGGACATGGAGACAAAGCAAGATTGAAAATCGGGACAACAAAGCATTCCCTTGCTCGAATTTCCTTCCCCCGCCCTCCACCCCAAGTAAACAGTGATTTTGGCCGATGTGGCATCAACATGGGATCATGGTAGACTTCAGCAGCTGCAGTCTCAGTGATTGCACTTCTAATTCAGGCCTCCAATCCATGGCAGCGATAACAGGAAAAGCGATAACATGAATTTCCATTGCTTGCGAAATAATGCATGTATCGGGCATACGAGAGCCTGACACAACAATGGGAAATGATTGCACCCACAAAACAAGTCATAGTCTGCTGCAGGCAAACACAGACGGTGCTAGTGCAGAGCACTGTGACGAGCCCGCTGCACCTCGCCCTTTCCCTCCACCGTGACTACATAAGCAGTGTTTAAACTTTGAACTTCAGACCATTAGTACTTGTGAGAGTTTTCTCCAGTCCTGGACACGCGCGGCTCGCCAAACAAAAGACGAACCGACACAATTTTCTTTTGAGCCGAGAAAACCCAGCGCGTTAGCGGACCAGGGTGGAAACGAATGGCTGGGCAATGTTGTGCTGCACCCAACAGTGTTGGCTACGGTCCTGCTAATGCTGGTGGGTTTAATACAAGCAGTGTTGTGCTGCAGCCAACAGTGTTGGCTACGGTCCTGCTAATGCTTCCCTGGGGGCCACGGAGCTAACTCTATATGGTAGGGCACCAAGCATGCCCTACCAAGGATGCCCTGCCAAGCACATGCGCTACCAAGCACATGTCCACGCACATGTAGCCAATGGGCACTGGACCATGTGCCTTGCCAACTGAGATAGGCCACTTGGCCTGCCACTGTTATTGGCTAAATCCAAAAGGGGCATATTTGCAACTACTACTTACCACCTGAGCCCGATGACAAAACCAGTCAGCTTTTCTGAATGAATCTGACTGTGAAGGCATTCCGAAAAGGGCAGTGACATTGGGATCCTTCGGCCAAACGGAAGGACGTGTGTTGCTCCGCAGAATAGATATGAAGCCAGGACCACAAGGGTCTGTTTTTCATTATTAACAAAAAAAAAAAAGGAAAGAAGTGTGGCAACATACTTTTCTCGGGCCTTCCGGCTAAAAGTAAGATCAAGTGCCGTATTTGATCCGCGTTTCATCAGGGACAAAAAAAAAAAAGATGCTGTGGCTACTCCCTCGTTGTCATCGCACTCCAAACTTTGTAGGCAGCGTAAGTTTTCTTTCCTTCTGTGCTCAGTTATGTAATCAATCGCGATCTCATCTTACTTTGCGTTCGTGGATGTGCAGAGTCCTACAGCGTCTGGTTTTCACCACTGGCAGGCTGACACGACTCATCTGATCTTTTGCACATACCTTTCCTGGTACAGATACGGGAAATAAAAAAGAAGAGACGCTATATTGGTTAAAAAAGAAAACACAAATCGGAACGGAAGTTTCAGTTCTTCGGGACATACATTCACATTGGACCGATACAGAGAAAGAAGATTAGCATGGCACCTACGCAAGGATATGACACACATAAATCGAGACCGCAAGTTTGACAAAGCACAAGACAAGCAACCTCCAGCGGACAATCGAAAAGACCAGGGTACATGCGAAATCAGAGAGTGGTTCTTTTACCGATCGTACACTACAGTCTCACTCCAAGAAGAACACAAGGGCATTGTAGCTGCATTTGTGCAAACACACACCCAATTGACCACCTTTCATTCCAGAAAAAAAGCAATAATGACTATAGTACTACACGTCTATTCACGAATTTCGGGGGAAGACCGTAGGCCAGTGTTAGCAGACAAACCGAGTACAGAAATAAGTAGCAAACGCACCCAAAGGACAAATATACAGCAAAGTGGAAGAAAAAGGGATTGCCAGAATACCGCCACGACAGACAAGCAGGGTCCACCAGCACTCATCGTGTGAATGTAAAGGACACAAGATCATTTGGAATGTGCTCACGAAAGAGTACCCTGGAAAGGGGTTGGGTTGGGAAAAGAAAGTGTGTCCTCAATTTCATGTCAGCACAATCTCAATACAGGAAGCTGCAGTACTTAACCATGACAATCTCTTCCTTTTCTTCTCCCTGTAGCAGAATTCTTGACATTATATAGTATACGTATTACATGAGGATAAGAGTAGTTCCTGGTGGATCCAGGAGCAACTACACGTCCTCTGTGCTAGTTGCAGGGTAGCCTTCCTGCCCGGTATGCTTAAGCTCTCAATTGAACGAGGCTGAGGCCCAGGTCTTACTACATGGCTAATGCCATTCCCATGGCGATACCTCTCTCTCTCTCTCTCTCTCTCTCTCTCTCTCTCTCTCTCTCTCTCTCTCACACACACACACACACACACACATAGACACTTCCCCTGCTTCCAAAAAAACACCAGCACATGCTGCACAAGAAACGCTGTTGAATCACAGAACGAGAGACGAGCCACAAAAGCAAACACGATAACAAACACAGAATTGAAAACTTTTACTGCCATCAAAACAGACAGACCTTCAAAAGCCTAAAAGATCAACAGGAAAACTTGCACCAGGACTTCTTCAACACATAAAGAACTTCAACCCAAAAAAATGATCTCGTGGAAGTCTGACAATGCAAAGAATTGTGCGGGCAACAGGAACAAATCGAAGTGCTCAGCAATGTGAATGAGCAACCAAAAGCACACAAAGTGAGGAGGAACCAAAGTTCAGTGCACAACAAGAAAAACAGCTCTGCTTGCTCATAACATGCTTCTGTGCCAACCTCATAACGCAATCACCCCCCCCGCCACAACAGCAGCAGAGGACCCAATCCCGTTAGCATCGCAGGCACCGCACTATGACCCCGCTCCGTGGGCATCAAAGGTGCTGCAGCATTACAGCCCTACTCTGCTAGCACCGGAGGGGGGCTGCAACCCGCCCCCATAAGCACCGGCTTAGCAGACTGCATTTACTCCTCTCATCGACAGAGCGAGTGCCAGAACGAGGGGAGCCAAAAGGGTGGGGTGAAAGCGAACAACAGGAAGGGATATGGAGGAGAGTGGGGAAAGAGGGGCAGATGAGCGGGAGAAGGCACAGGCTCCCTTGTTGACAACAACACATGCCGCGAAGCGGGCAGCATCACTGCTTCTTAAACTTTCGCCCATTGATGCATATGGGATATGCCTGCCACAACCAAACCAATAAGGAGAGGAAGGAAAAGGGGGGATGAGGGGGAAGGGCGGGGGGAAGGAGAAAGCGGGAAGGGCTGCCTAGTTGCCAACCAATTATTACCATCAAGCAGCACACATAACTGTTTTCTCCCATTCACGAATACGAGGTCTGCATGGAGTAACCAACCAGAGGAGGAGACCTGCCATTCTACGCATGCACCATTTAGAATCGTAAGAAATGAGGAAGGGCAATACACAAAGGCATCATGAGTTCAGGCACACCAAGGCCAAGCGAAGAGGCCAACCCTCTTTCTTACACCCTCTTCGACCCAAGGAGAAACACAAATCCGTGCGCACAAACCTCTTTCCGGATATACCACATTTCCTCCCTTCAATAACACAACGTTTACCTGCACAGAGTGATGACCATTGTCACAGTTCAATGTCAGCGGTGCGAGGACGGGGCAGAAAGTAGATCTCTCAAAACAGACTGACATAAGACCAAAGAACCGATGCACGAAACGCTACTAAGCGATGTGATCACACCACATCCGATGATCCATACAAGGAGAGTTACAAAAGCACAAGGGGTGGAGAGACGACTTCATGCCCTCTCGCCCAAGGTTCCCCGACTATCGAGTGAAATGTGTAAGTAATATGCCATATACATGCATGCATGGCGCTCACACCTGTCATCCGCTACCGCGCTCAACTAAAAGATGACTATTTTTTGCTCAACCATACGGAGAGCTATCCTCCAGATCCCCAAGACCCTGTTCAGCCTCAGCTGCTCGAGAAAAAAACACGGCGATGCGTGAGTACGACAGACAGCTGAGAGCGAAATATCACAGGCAAACCAAACCACACACAATGAAACAGTACAACAAAGCATCACGCCACAGTGCAATCGAGAGCTTGTGCTGTCTGATCAGTCCTCACAAAAAGACATGAGGCAGAAAATGCTGCAGAATCCTGTTTCATCCTCGTGGTGCGGGAGGTTGTTGAGAGAGCACATGCACAGAAAAAGAGCACACTGTCACTTCCTGTCATGAGCTACGCATTTGATCACAGACAGAAAAAGAGAAAAGATTCATGCACATTGAGCCATGCACATCCAAGTTCAAGTTACACCCTCTGCTTCATGTACCACAGCGCTTCATAAACCACCAGTTTGTTTCCTCGCTGTTTTTTTTCCCCGATAGCGCATGCCAGGGCTCAGCCTAACAAAGCTCTTTGGCAGGGGCCACCAGCCAAAAAGAAGAGAAGAAGAGAATCTGTGTCGCGCCGGATCATTTTTCTTTTTGGCTCGCAGCACAAATCTGCCTCGGGAAAAAGAGGCCCAGAAGTACTGGTGGATTTGACATACCAGCACCCTCCCATCAGAAATTCCAACTACCCCCTCTGGAATATTTTATACAGCACAGCCAAAAGGTGGCAGGCGCGGTTCATTCCCAATTCAAAATAATCTGGCTCCAACTTCTTGGAGTCCCCAAAGCCAGGCTGGTGGAGACTTACCCAAAATAGAAACAACAGCGTGCAGGCCGGTGGAACCTTACCCAAAATAGAAACAACAGCGTGTCAAGTCCTCGCCTGACCTGGCACCGTGGAGTTGTGGGTTCTTTTCTAACAAGTATGGCAAAGCGAGTTCGCACAAAAAAAAAATCACCTAGACCTAGGTGCACACGAGGTTGGCAAACTCCTTAAACCACCAGTACTTGGGCGACGCCTTAGCGTTAACGCTACGAGAATTTCGCTACCGGCGGGCCGTCGATAAATCGTATCGACAGCCCGCGCCGCTTCAAAAAAGGTGCGGCCGGCGCGGCGCGCAGTGCCCAAGTACTGGTGGTTTAAACGATTAAACCACCACTACCTTTCCAAGCTGTAGTCCCATTTGGGAAAATGACCTCACCCGAAAAGATCGGGAGTCAGAGTAGGATTGGCACGAAAGGAAAAAAAGAAAAAAAGATTGGGACCCTGTGGACCCCCGGGTGAAAAAAAAAAAAAAAAAAAAAAAAAAAAAAACACTCAGAACTTTGAATCCATCGGCGTAGGGGAAGGCCCTCACAGAGGTGGAAGTCACACCAGTGCTTCGAGGAATGTATCTGGCCAGTATGTGGGGAACGTGATTGCTGTCGAATCTGTTTCTGCTTTTATTGTTTTCCTTTCCTTCCCGTGCCCTGCCAGAGAGGCAAGGGCGGATTCCACGCAGGGCAGCTAACTGCCTAGCTCATGTTATACTCACAAGAGTGCTTTGGCATATCCTGTATCGGACAGTGATCACAGCATCAGGGAAGGTCTTTTTTTTTTTGTTCGTCATTTGTTTTCGAAGGCCCTCACGGAGGTGGAAGCTGTGATTGCAGATGTTTTTTTTTTTCTATTCTTCTTGTTTTCGTTGCCTTCTTTTCTTCTTCTTCTTCTTTTCGTTGCCTTTTTTCTTTTTCTTTTTCTTTTTCTTGTTTTCGTTGCCTTTTTGTGCCCTGCCAGCCAAAGGGCAGGGCGGATGCCACGCAGGGTAGCTAACTGCCACGCTCATGCTACACTCACACGAGTACTGTATTAAACTCCTGTATCGGTCGTGATTACAGCAAAAGGGAAGTTGTTTCTCTTCTTCTTCATTGTTTTCATCCGACAGACCCCCTCACTGAGGGCACAATCTCACCATCACCTCCTAGAAGGAAGTATCTGATGGCTGTCACGGCGTTATTGAAGTTTCTTTTTTTTCTTCTTATTCTTTTCTCTTCTTCTTCTTCTTTTTTTTTATGTAACGGCCGTGAGCACCTGGGCTCAGCAAAACTCGGTGCACAGTGAAACTCAGGTTCGGCAAAAACAGGATCGGAGGTAGTGGTGGTCTTACTGATGGTTAAAGTGAACCAAAAATTAAATGAGAGAGGGAAGAAAAGGCATGCATACAGTCCATGCCTCAGGATGCCCCCGTGATGTGATATGTTTGCAGCCTGATGGCCGAATTAACACTCACACAGAAAAAAGGGTCAGCCATCAGAGGGGCGAGTTACAGGGGTGTTCTGTCTGCCTTGTTTCAAACTTTTTCGGAAACCAGTTGGGATTGTGTGATGACGGAGAGCTGGGCACATCTTGGCATCTCTCTCTCTCTCTCTCTTGCCCGCGCACACACACAACAGCTATCCTCGTTTTTGTTACACATTGTCGTGCACATCTT
>BFEA01000230.1:575648-601458 GCA_003427395.1 Chara braunii
AGAAAAAAAGAAAAAGGACACGTTGATCCGTGGGATGTGTTATTTGCTTTGTGATAATTGGATTATCTTTTCTTTCCCTATCTTTCTTTCCCTATCTTTCTTTCCCTGTCAGGTTTGGTTTCCTCCTCCTTTTCTTTACCTCTTTGCCTTTTGGCTGCGTGCAAGTGGGTCCTTGTGACACCCGGGGATGGGGGCAGCCAGCGCTCAACCTGTCATCCACGTGGCTGGCCTTGTACGTAAGAGGTTATGAACAGGTGGAGCTTTCCTTACCTCTTCCCCTTCCCCTTTTTTCCTTCTTTTTTCTTTCCCCTTTTTTTCGCTTCTGCGCTCTGATTCACAATGTGACAATATATATCGTGCAACAGAGCTGCCCGGTGAACCAACCATAGGCTGAGAGGGAGAAGAGGACAACAAACGAGGGGATGTGACAAACTGTTCCGTCGCAGTTTCACCTACCTACTCATCAGGAGGCTGTATACGTTCCTTCCTTGGAACAAGTGACAATGCTTACAGTTCTTTTTTTTCCTTTTCTGTTTTTTTTTTGGCAACTTCTCCCCGTTGCCCCATCGGATCGTGACCCGAACGGATCAACGGAAGGAAAAAAAAAATGGAGGGCCTCATGGTAACCAGGGCAACCGAAAAACGTAGTAGTAGACAACACTGCTTTTATTTTATTTTATAGCTATTAAAAAAAAGAAAGGATGTGATTAAAATTTTAATTTTAAAATTAAAAGCATCAACCGCATGTGTATCGGCGATCAAGCACCTGACGTGATACATAAACAGAATCAGTTCTTTTTTTTCCCACGAATTTATTAATTTATTCATTTGTATTATATATATTTTGTTATATTTATTAATTTTATTTCATTAATTAATTTTAATTTTATTTATTTATGAACCACCTTACCTGAAACATGAAGATCTTAAGTTTTTCTTTCCTCCTCTTTTTTTTTTTAATAACCGTAAGAAGTCGGGTACTCGTTGCACAACAGCTGGCGGGTACTCTACTCTGACACGACGTCCCTTCGCGTTACATAAGAGGAAAAGAAGGATGCTATAACTTTTTCTTTCCCCGACAGCGTCCATCCCACGCTGCTACAAGTACCCTCCCACTCCACGTCGAAAAAGGTTTTATTAAAACAAATATAAAAAAAATAATAATGAAGTTTCCTGATTGCATCCATATTCATGCCTCTCCCTTTTTCTGTAAAAGATGCGTACTGGGACATTCTTCCCGCCTTTTTTTAATCATTCAGAACGACGAATCTACAGACTCTAGCTATATACGCGCCTATAGCTGTAGATTGATGAACAGACGGAAGGATACGGGGATGGATGGGTAAATAAATGAATTGACAGAAAGGACAGACGCGGTAGAAAGGGTATTGGATTTGATTGGATGTATACAGTACAGCATGAACGAGAGGAATAGGATATATGGATGGATAGGATAGGATAAGATAATCATAGGATAGATATGGAAAATCGGAGAGGATAGATAGGATGGATAGGATGGTGGATGCTGCATGGTGGATGGGATAGGATGGATAGGATGGAAGAGGATGGCGGATGGTGGATGGTGGATGGTGGATGGGACAGGATAGGATGGATACAAGGGGGATGAATGAGATGAATTGCGGGGATGGATGGATAGAATGGGTAGCATGGATAGGATGGTGGATGGTGGATGGGATAAGATAGGATAAGATAGGATGGGGTGGGGGATGGGATGGAATAGGGTAGGACGGATGAGCTGTAGAGAGTGGATGCACGCATAGGATAGAATGGCTGATAGGATGGGATAGGATGGGATAGGATGGGATAGGATGGGATGGACGAAATGAATAGGCTGGATGGATAGATGAGATGGATTGCATGGATTGCATGGATTGCATGGATGGATTGGATGGATGGATTGGATGGATTGGATGGATTGGATGGAATGGATGGATTTGATTGGATGCATGGAATGGATGGATTGGATTGGATGCATGGATGATCACAACAATTACTAGAGTTTGATTACCTGTTTGTGCAAGCTCACATACAAAATCCTGATAGTTTACCCACCTCGTGCAACCCCACCCCATCATCATACCGATCATTCCCAACAGTATCATCACCGTCACCGTCTCGGAGTTTCTCATCACCACCATACTCATTCCGATCATCTATCTATCGTTCAATTACACGGTCGAGCAATCAATCAATCAATCAATCGGCTATGGACCAATCATTGTCACGATAACATTCCTCGTCAGCTTGCTCGAGACTCAGGGCGGAGGCCCTTTTTTCCTTTCACCTTCTGCTCACACACGACTTAGGGCCTCGCCCCACCCACTCACCAAATGTGCAAAAATTACAATGAATCTTCCGCTGTAACATCGGAAGATACACCGCCGTCCCAATTTTTATCTTTTGTGCACGTAGTGAGTGAGTGGTATTGCAAGCCCTTATACTCTCTTTCCTATGCTTTCCCGGCAGACAAGGCCCTCTGGTTGCACGACTCGCCATCCGCCAACGTTTTGAACGCATCTGGACTCCAATTTGTCCAGATGCATTCAAAATGTTGGCGGATGGATGGCGAGTAGTGCAACTAGCCCCTAAGCTCGGGACCAAACCCCCCCCCCCTCGAAGAGAACGCACAGTTTGACGCGTTCGTAAATTACAGTATTAAGAAACGACAAAACCCCTCACCATGTTGATGAACATGAGCTCATCCGCCCCTGCCCCCGCCCCCTCCCCCTCCCCTCTTTCAGTTCGAAACCCTCTATCGCTTCTTGAATCTCCGCTGTGCCATGTGGCTTCTATGAGAACCATCCTCGTCTCTACACGTGGCGTCCATGAGGATGATCACCATCTACACATTGCCACGTGGCTTGCCGTGCCAAATCACTGTCACCGATTTTCATCATCGCCGATCGCACTCTTCTTGACCATTGGGCCACCACCGTATCCTCCACCCCTCACCGTTCATCATCTTGACATCCATACATCTCATCCATACATCATCGCATTCCGTTTCCTTCCCCCTAAATCATCTTGTCCCCTTTAGTAGATTGACCCCTCGTAAATCTTCTTCGTTTCCACAGTCTTTCTTACTCCCCACCCAATCGTCACCTTGGCCTCCCTCCCTCCCTCCCTCCCTCCCTCCCTCCCTCTTCTCCATCATCGCCATACGTATCCCCTCTCTCTCTCTTTGCACCATCACTGTAGGTACATTCCTGCGCCATACGTCTCTCTCTCTCTCTCTCTCTCTCTCTCTCTCTCTCTCTCTCTCTCTCTCTCTCTCTCCCTCCCTCCCTCCCTCTAATCCTTCGTGTCAACGGTTTACGCGAAACTAGAATCATCAACTTACTTCTTGTCATCAAACTCTACAACAGTACCATAAAAAAGTTCCTGAATCTTCTCAAACATCTCTCACAGACGGGCTACCTATCATCGCCCTCATAGTTACAGCAATCTGTAATTGTTCGTTGATTATTCACGAGTCCAAGTCCTGTGCAAAAGAAAGAAAGAATACGCTACATGTATATATATTGTCACATTGATACATGTATATATGTCTTATATACTATATATTGTCACATAATATCAGAGCGACTAAGCGAAAAAACCAAAAAAAACAAAAAAATCTTAAATTCGTTTTTAATCTTCTTCCTTACAACTCCCCCTGTTCAGAACCTCTTGCGTACAAGGCCGCCCACGTGGATGTAGGTTGAGCGGCGGCTGCCCCCACCCCCGTGTGTCATATCGACCCACTTGCACACAACCAAAAGGCAAAGAGGCAAAGAAGGGAGGAAGGGAACAGCCAAATGAAACAAATAGAACAGAGGGAAACGAGACAGTATTGTCACACTGGAAATCGGAGCGCAAAGGCGGAAAAAGACAAAACAAGAAAAAGAAAAAGAAGGAAAGCCCCACCTGTTCGTCACCTTTTACGTACAAGGCCAGCCACGTATATATATCATCACATAAATATGAGAGCGCAAAAGCGAAAAAAAGGAAAAGAATGAATTCGTTTTTTTATCTCTTCTTCCTTACAACTCCCCCTGTTCAGAACCTCATGCGTACAAGGCCGCCCACGTGGATGTAGGGATATATATATATATTTGTGACGATATATATATATCATATACATATACAAGTATATATAAAACATATATACCGTCATCATATATACCCGTCACCCATCCGTCCATCCACGTCCTCGTTCATGTGTGTATATATGATCCATCACCGTATTAGTATGACTATTTCATTGATTCGCCTTTTCCAGTAACACGCGTTCAAGTCCATCCTTCGATACCTATTTTATTCATTTTAACTACTCATGGTTCCCCGATGTGAGGTTGAGATTGCCGATGATCATTAATCATTAGTTGATCGATTACCCGTTTGATTGATTACCCATCACTACCGATGCGATGGTTGACGTCAGCGGATTTTCGTCGATTCGCCGTTTTTCGCTACCCCTTTAGGTATTTCACATTCGACGCGACGCGATTGGGTTTTCAGGTTCCCTCCAAAAAAGCGGAGAATCGACGCGATTGGGTTTTCAGGTTCCCGCCAAAAAAGCGGCGAACCGACGCGATTGGGTTTTCAGGACCTGACGGTTTCGGTTCAGAAAAGCGACGAAATTGCGGCCAGGAACGTCGAAGTTAAATGCCCAACGGAGCATTAATCACAGCAGTTCTTTTACTCTGTACTCTAAACGATACTATACCCCGTCTCCCGCGAATAGAACGCATGCGGCCTATCTCGTAAACTGTGACAGACAGAAAGTGGTGTCTGGGCCAACGTTCTCTCTCTCTCTCTCTCTCTTCTCTCTACATATATGTTTGATGACATATATATCGTCACACCGTGTACTATACCCCGTCTCCCGCGAATAGAACGCATGCGGCCTATTTTGTAACCTGTGACAGACAGAAAGTGGTGTCTGGGCCAACGTTCACTCTCTCTCTCTCTCTCTCTCTCTCTCTCTCTCTCTCTCTTTCTCTCTCTCTCTCCTCTCTACATATATGTTTGACGATATATATCGTCACACCGTGCATCGGAGCGCAAAGGTGAAAAAAGACAAAACAAAAAAGAAAAGAACGAAAGCTCCGCCTGTTCATCACCTCTTACGTACGAGGTCGGCCACGTGGATAACATGTATATATGTATATCTTTTTTTTTTTCTTTCACATGATACGCCTCGCGCCAGGCATTTCAGAAACACTTCAGTGCGCTGTGTGCGTCCAGTGCACGGACGGGACACGCTAACCGTTTTCCCTCGAATAGAACGCACGGTTATTTTAGCTGTGTATCTAGACTGAAAGTCCGCCCAAATACGGGTGCTACAATGACCGTGCATCCCCTTGAACGGAACCGGCTACCCGTAGGCCCGTGTCGGGATCCGTGATCGAGTCGAAATGATCAGAAAGTGAAATACTACCAAAATATTAAATCCTTTTTTTTCACTTTTATTTTCACAGTTATTTACTCGTCCGAGTTGATTGGGATTCGAACTGGGGTCTGATTCATATTTCAACAGTCCAGGGGGGGTGTACCAACTGACCTAGGCCCTTCTACGTGCAGCCAACGTGTTTTCTTTTTTCCACGGTAGATCAATTCGGAAAATATAATGCTGTACACCATCCCTTTGCTCACTCGTTCAATTCAATGAACTTCGCTTCACTACACAACACTCTAATGCATTTGGACGCTTTCTGGACCCGATACATTCAAAATGTTTCACTCGTCCGAATGCACCTGGTCTAGAAAGCGTCCACATGCATGTAGTGTTGTGTAGGGGAGCGAGGGCCAATGTCGAGTCGGTGTTCCTGCGCAGGGCGCGCACAGCATCCAATTATTACGTTACACATACTGTCATAACCCATCAGCATCAGCATCATAAAAATAATTATAAAAAAATTATAAAAAAAGACAAAAAGAGGTAAACACCTTAAGAGAGCAAGAAGAGGTTCCTGAGACATAAAAGATATACGTACAGAAAGGTATACATTGAAAAAAAAATCCAATTATTTCCCCCAACATAATAGATATTGAGACTATAAATAGAAAAACAGCGTATGTACGTCCACACGGAGGCAACCTGTAGGGAAATAGAGACAACAGAGAGATCACTTCCCTAACCACCACCACCACCTCCTCCTCCTCCTCCTCCCGGTCTTACTACTACCGTCTTCAGCCAAATAGAACGCCCTGTCATTATCGCTGTATTTAGACTGAAAGTTGGCCCAAGATTTTGATCAGATGATCTCCGAGAATTTCATCATCATCATCAATCAATCAATCATCATCATCATCATCATCACCATCTTCATCGTCATCATCATCATCATCATCAATAACCATAATCATCAAAATCTGATGTCAAAAAATCAAGATTGATTGAAACAAAAGAGAAATTTCATCGCCATCTGTTGTTCATTACCAACGCACAACGATACAGAATAATGAAGATAATCATCATCATCATCATCATCATTGCAAAGGCACTCTTTGGCATCATGATTAGCCAGCACTAAAGATTTTTTTATTTTATTTTTTCGTGCTGCTTGTAAAAACTATCGAGTCCATCACATCAGCGAGCGACACGTGTCGTATAACCGGCTGTTGTTTCACTCGCGCGACACACTTTCGACTAAAAAGCAAGAAGCACTTTTCTTTTTTTTTTCAACAAGGAGTGTCAACCTCTCACACCCACTAACCTCTCACACCCACTAACCGTCCTCGTCCACTCTCTCCCAACTCTCCTCCATCACCTACACTCACACACACACACACACCCCTACTCCATCACCTACACACACACACACACACACCCCTACTCCATCACCTACACACACACACACACACCTACTCCCTCCCCTTTACCGCTCCTCCTGATCCTTCCCCGCCCCCTCGCTCCCTCCTTTCCTCTTGTAATTCACCTACTGTGATTCGTACACTGCACCTGGTCGATGGCTGCGGTCGTGCAACAACCAATATCCAGACCGACCGGATAAAAGGGCGACCTCTTGTCTTCCCCCGACCTCAGGTGCAGTGCTTCGTACACTGCACCTGGTCGATGGCTGCGGTCATTTTGAATGTAGACAAGCTAGCTTCTCGGTCCGATACGGTGAAGATAGGGGTGCGTTACGTTCAGGAGGAAGGCGGGCGGAAATAACAATAATACCCAGACCGGATAAAACAGCTTGCGCACACACAATTCGCTCCCTCCCCCCCCCCCCCCCCCCCCCCCCCCCAAAAAAAAAAAAGGTTAACACACAATAACAAAATAATAATTCTATAACGGAACGGAGGAGCCCGTTCCTTGTCAACTCCTTAACGGAACGCTTATATCTGCTTTTGATTCCCACCTCTTTTCTTAACGGAGATCCATTCCGTTTCCGTTCTCTCGATCATACCGAGATAGCGGGGCTTAACGGAGATCCATTTTCGGTCTTTCGATCAGAGTAATATAACGGGGCTTGGCTTCAGCGTTAGTATATTACTATATTATTATAATTAAAATAAAAATAAACTGCAAGTCGAGGCCTTTTTAATTCCGCAGAAGAACACCAGATCTAAATCGCGCCTCAAGTTTTTAATCAATCCAATCAACTACGGCAGGCTGGTCGGTAATCAGAATCCGTCACTCCCCCATTTCCAGATCATCACTGCGTCCGTCTGTCAATCAACGAGTAACCAGACGCAAAAAGTCCGTCGGGATCACAGACACGTGTCAAAATATGGATCCACGATGGCCCTTTCCCGCCAATTTTTCCTTCCCTCACCATCCCTAAGTTCATATCACCATCCCCCGTGTCTTGCCACTCCCGCAGATTTCAGTGTCACTCTCCCGCCATTCACAACACGTTTTCGCGCCAAATCTTTCCTCCGCGCTTACATTCTCATCGTCCTATCCCTCTTTCATCAGTCACGATCTCCCATTTCCCCTCCCTCCCTGTCCCCCTCTCTTCCCTCTACGCTAAATCCGTCCACTTTCCCTCCCTACGCCACGTGTCAATTTCCCTCCCTCCCTTCCCCCCTCTCTTATCTAATTACTCGACCAATCACATACCGATCTGCCATCGACCCCCCCCCCCCCCCCCCCAAACAAAAAAAAACTCCTCCCTCCCCAGCCAAAGACCTGATCACATAGACTCGCCAACCTCTCCTCCTCTCCGTTGCTTTCCCTCGAATACCGATCCCCGAGCACCATCCTTTCTGCAATGCCAATTACTTCCTCCTCTCCCTCTCTCCCTCTCTCTCTCTCTCTCTCTCCCCTTCGATCGCTCATTCCATCTCCCCCACCTTTTGCCCTATAAAGTAGTGGGTTCAATTGCGAAAATTCGGAAACCCATCTAGATCTGTTCGAAGACGATTTCCCCCCCCCCCCCCCCCTCTTCCCCCCCCCCCCCTCCCCCTCCCTCCAGTTCCGCACCCTTTTGCCCTACATAGAAATAATGGGTTACATTTTGCGAGAACTTGAAACTCACCTACACCTGCTCGAAGATGATTCGCCCCCCCCCGGCAAAGGGACCCCTCCTCGCTCTCCCCATCGCCGGCGCCGTCGTCGCCGCCGCCGTCAGCACCACCACCACCACCGCCAACCTCCTTATAGGAGCACTAGTCCCAGTTCGGGGGGCTTTAAGACCCCGTGAACCCTGAAATTGTAGAGATAGTAATGCAAGTGCCCATCTCCAGGACCAAACTTCAGCTCTTTCAAAAAGCGCTGATTTTCCATGATGTCCAGCGCATTGAACACGTCGTAATTCTCCCTCTTTGCCATTATCAAGGCATCATTCATGAGCTGCAACAACGGCGTCTTCTTGGCCACGTTGTAATAGGAATAAGCTGCCTTGAGTACCTTGTAGTTCTCGTTGCCAATGACTGTGGAGGGAAGGGTGTAGAAGCTGCACATGTCGGTGATCTGCTTCGTCTTCGGATCTTCGACCACATAACTGTTGACGACATCTTTAATCGGCATGAGCTGATGCGCCACGTCATCCTCCGAGAAAAGCGGGGCGACCTTGAACTGCGCGAGGTAGTCCGTGAGCAGCGCGGTGACGGCCGGGATGTCGCGACGCTCGGTCTGTCGGAATCCCGGCGACTTCGTCTCGGTCGGCAAGTGGTAGAGCTTGATCGTGCGGCTCATAGTCATCCGAGGGGCCAATCTTGAAAAGCCCACGTCGATGAGTTTCTTAGGGTTCAAAGATCGGTGCCAGTATTGACACGTGGCGATGGGTTTGGGAATAACCACCCCCGCCGTGTAGGCCGCCTGCCAGATGTCCTCCGATTGCACCCGTCTGGTCACCTCCTTAATCAAGACGGGCGCCAAGCGCTTGGCGCGCAGCTTCTTGTGCACGCACAGGAAGTTGATCTCGGCCATCGGCACCAGCTGATTTTCAACCCTAATTTTGGCGGGAACACCCGTGATGAAGGCCACCAGCTTGCGCGAGGATTTGGCGCGAACCCCCACATGCCAGCTCTTGAAGTACCGCGGCGGTTTCAGCGCCCACCTAAGGAAGCTCACCGAGTAATCAAACCGAAACATGTTATCATCATCTTCCACGTAATTGTTTGTCAACAGATTATATATCTCCTCGATCATCTCGGCAGAGTCCACGTCACACGTGCACCATTCGAAATTGGTCGGCAGGTTGTACGGCTCTTTCCTCACGTCCTCCACCCTCTGATTAGCGTCGATGGGACCGGTGGCAACCAGCCCGTCTTCCCACCCGCTGCCGTCATCTTCCTGGAACTGACCCACAGGCTGTGTCTCCCAGAAGGCATGCCTCTTCGCCCCACCGTTCCCAGCAGCTTGGCCGAATTTCATGGAGAGCGACTTCAATTGATCGCTCACCCTCTGAAACAAGGCAGTATCGCCATCTCCTCCCCCCTCCCCTCCTCCTCTTACTACTACCGCGCCTCCGCCTGAATCCCCTATTCGTTCTACTGCCCCCCCCACTCCTCCCCCTCCCCCTCCCCCTCCCGCTCCCGCTCCTGCTGCTGCTGCTACTGCCGCAGGAGCTGCTGCTACGTCTGCTGCCGATCCTTTTCCACCCGCTGCGCCCTTTTTGCGCGCTCGAGCTTTTGCACCACTTCCTCCTCCTCCTCCTCCTCCTCCTCCGCCTACTCCTACTGCTACTCCTACTCCTACTCCTCCCCCTGCTGCTGCTGCTACTGTTGCTTCTTCCGCCAAGCTTTTGCCTTCCCCGGCCGCAGCCCCTGCATCGCTGTCCCTGCCATGGCCAGACTTGGACGCCAGATCAGTTGACCCCTCTCCCAACTCTGCAGCCATCGACTCCGCCCAACAGCTGCCAATTTCTCAACCAACCACCCTCTCTCCCCCCCTCCGCCCCCCTTTCACCTCCCGCTCACTGCTCCAAACCGGGTGGTACCCGAAGGCCGGTCATCGACACCCCCCACTCAGAGAAAACCCGTGAATAGTCGAGGGCTCGACTGGCAAGAGAGGAACCCTTCCACTGCACTTCCGTGAGATGAAGGCAACTGCCACGGGAGGTGTACGTATAGAGTGGGAAGGAAAGGAAAACGACAATCATGCAGACCGAAGAAGAAAGTGATTACAGGAAGGGGTAATGCAGAGAGGAAGGGACAAGGAGGCAGGAGGAAAAGAGGAAGGGAGAAAAGAACGGTTATGGCAGGGAACGCTCAGAACCACGGAGAAGTACGGACAACTAAGGGGGTTAAGAACTCCGCAAAGAGTACGAGTACGAGAGAAACCGAACGCCTGCACTAACAAAGCAATCCGAGCAACAGTAACAAGGGTGGGTATCAGGAATAGGAGGTTTCTTCCCCCTCCCCCGACCCCTCTCCTCCTCCTCCTCCTCCTCCTCTCCTCGCTGCTGCTGCCACTATTACAACGAACCTACTCTACGTGTCATCTGATCAGCGAATAACAATGGCAAAACTGTGATACCTGCCTCTCAATCCCAGACATGGAGGATGAACCTCATCACCCCGCCTTCACCAAATCATCCCAGGGCAGATTCTACTCTCCCTGTGAGAAGAGGGAGATCACCCACCACCCATTCTCCGACCCTAACCCCCGACCACTACAGCCCGCCCCCGCGGCCCGCCAAAGCCTCTCTGCCTTTTCCCTACCTTCCCTTGGTACCGTTCGCTCCTTCTGTGCTCCTTCCAAGCTTTGTCAGTGCGCCTGCCGGTCGGGCCCACCGCAGTCTACTGATTCGAGATGAATTGCTGACATGTACCTGCCTTGGTCACCAATTGTATCGCCAACAGCTGATACTCAGATCAGGAGTTCAAACCGCCCAGGCCCCATGTAGTCTGGGGCTACCGGTAGTGGTAGAAGGCTATCCGGCTTTCAGAAACAACAAGGAAAAGGAGGGTGGGGAAAAGCCCGCGAGCGATGCGTTGAGGACATGTGAACAAGTGGAAAGCGATAGCCAATAGCCCTCTGCGCGACCGGTAGCCATGCACCGGGCCTAGGTCCCACTTGCACGAATTAAGAGATACTGACCGTAGATAGCCAAGATCAACGGCCGAAATCTCCTAAGTTGCGCAAGTGGGACCTTGCCCCCGACCACTGCCAGTTTGGTGCAATGCGATGGCCGAGTTTGTCAAAAGAGAAGACAGAAGGAAAGGACACCCGCCGCGAGATGCCGTTCTGCCTACCGGTAGGCCCCTTATAGTACATACTCATCTGGACGTAATGGCAGTCAGACGCATGCAGATCACGGCTGTATATCCCGTCAGATACGTTCCAGGGTAGTCCCCGTGTGAGTGTGCCCTCAGCCGAAGCCGGAAACCCCGGCAGAAGTGGAACAGAAAACCGGTCCCGTTCTTTTCTTTTTCTTTTTTTTGTGTTTTGGAAAACTTCAATATGTATTGCAAAAAAAAAATCCAGTGGCCTAGCTCAGTTGGTAAGGCACGCAAGTGGCATTCAGGAGGTCTTGGGTTCAATCCCCATTGGCCTCATGTACCTTCCTGGGCAAGCTTGGCGCCCGCCACCTAGAGATATGCCGTTGGTCCCCCCGAGCGGCATTGGAAAAAAAAAAAAAAAAAAAAAGTAACAATGGGACGAGGACGGGGACTTCACAATTCTACCCGGAGTTATCCTGGCAGCCTCAACCAGTTTCGCTTAGGAGCCAGGCTCGAAGACCTACCCACTGCTCAAGTTATATCCCTTCTACTGCTGGAAACCGGGTCCAGCTCCCTTGCTAAATCCACAGAATAACACTTTCCATATTAAACGTTGACGCACATGTAAAAAAGGGGGCTGGATTTTTTTTATTATTATTATTTTTTTTAAACCACCAGTACCTCCGAGCCTGTTTTTGTCGACCCTGATTTTCACTGCGCTCCGAGTTTTGACGAGCCTGGGTCCCACTCCATTTCTTTATGGTACTCTCACGGAAAWAAMAAAAAAAAAAAAAAAAAAAAAAAAAAAGTTGCGGCCGTGAAAACTCACAAAACAAGAAAAAGAAACAAAGCTCTGGACGTGATTGCAGTTGTATACATTCTCGGAAGTGTTAGTGTGAGTGTGCCCTCGGTGAGGGCATCTCAGCCCCGTGCCCAGGTTGTCAGATTCCATAAACTAAAAAAAAAAAAAAGACAAGAACACGGATTCGGTCGTGAAAATGGCAAGATATATTCCCGTAAGTGTCAGTGTGATCAGGGTTACAATCCTCTGAGGGAACACAGCTCGAGCAGATCACGGATTCAGATTGTCAAATTCTAGTAAAAGAAAACAAGAAAAAAAAAACGGAAACACGGATTCAGCCTTGAAAACGGTTGGATACATCAGGGTGACAATCATCTAAGGAAACACAGCTAGAGCAGATCACGGATTCCGCTCTGCCTCGTTGGCAGGGGGCACATAACAAACAAAAGAGAAATAAAAAAAAGAAAACAACAAGTTCAGAATGTGACCGTCTTTATTGTAAGATGCATTCAAGACTGTGAGCACGGCCTCCTAGACTACCCTGCCCGACATCATTGCGGTACAAAGACTTTTTTTTTTTCATTGTTCTTTCGTGCACGGGCAAAAGAAAACTACGATTTTTGGGACATTGCCGCCCCTGTGTCCGACCCTCGAAAACTTCGGGTACTGGCCAGGACAACGTAATTTCCCAATACTGGCGGAGGTACTGGTGGTTTAACATCATCTTCATTACTCAACAAAAAGAGACGAGGTCGGGGACCTCACAATTCTACCCGGAGTTATCCCGGCATCATCAACCGGTTTAGCTTAACCAGGAAAATTCAATACTAGCCCCCATCTCAATCACTTACTTGTAGGTGAGCTCTACCAACTTGAAACAATGCTACAAATATGTTCTACATACCCAACACAACCAACAGCGTTGCAGTCTGAAGCTTATATGAAAGAGAGACCAGAAGGCACATTTCAACACACAACATTTCTCACCATCCCTTTGCCACTAAATTTTCGCACGGTCAACCCACAACCCCCCTACCCTTCAACTATCCTAAATTAATACACAGGCCTACACGGCCTGACACCGGCCTAAAAAACAACCGGTTGGAACAAACTATTCTTAGTAACCGAAGGCACTTTCACATCCCCCCACCCTGCTTGACCTACTGTGGTCCACACCTGGAACCGAGCTACCCTGGTTCCCCAGTCTCTCGCTGCCTCACTCACCCTGGAACCACTTAGAAACCACCAAACCTTTAACCCAATGCACGGGGGGCTGCATTTGCAGTCAGAGAATGCATTACCACGAAAAAAAATTACTCTCATACTCCTGGACCACAAACAAGGTGGGCCCATAGTCCCTGAATAACGAGCTTATGGAACCCCCTTCCCCCTAACAAAATACTCGTAAAGCTCATAGGACGGAGCTCCCAAACTGCAGAAAACACTTGTGCTTTTCTTCGTGGAGGTTTAAGCCACCGTGAGATCACTAATTTTCTGTCAAGTGTCACTGCTGCCAGTTGGTTCCCTCTAGCCCAGGTTTTCATAAATCAGGGGAACCTTTTTTTTTTGCTTTTAAAGCATTTCTGTCAGTCTGCCATTATCTGTAATCTGATATTTGAGCAGAGTCGAGTTTGTTGCTCCTGAATTGAAACCTTTGTGTCAGAAAAGACCACGGAATTTCTTGCTCTCCAAATTTCTTGAAGTAAGACTCCTCTGCAAACCAGTGCGACAGACCCCCAACCCTCCCTGAGAATTGTACCCTGTGTTGACGTAATACCATAGAGTATCCAATCATCAGGCCACGAACAGCCTGTCACCAGGTCCCAATGCTTGATCCACCAGATCCATAACTCGTCTGCTAGGGGGCACCATAACCATTGGTGAGCATTCGATTCCCAACCCCAATCACGCCGTTTGCAAGTAATAGCTACGTCCATGCCCGTCTGCGAGAGCCAGGGTGCTGAGGCTACCACCAATAGCGATTGAAGTCACAACAAACTAGCATCTTTATGGGAGGGCATCAACAATAATCCTTTCCAAAATGTCCGCCAGTCCGGTTGCGTCTGCAATCCATTCTTCATCTTCTCCAGTCTTTTGCTGACTAACACAGTAGTTTTTTTTTTAACTGTCCTGTAGTGATTTTACTCCTATCTTAGGTCTATACTCTATCAGAGCGACTGACTCACATTGATTCTGACCAGTTAGGGGCGACCACCCCTTTATGTTGGGTTCTATTCTGAAGTGAGAAGCAGGCCTCATAAATCTTGTGTATTTATCATTCTTACTTAGCAGAACTCTGGCTTCCGAAAGATCCTTCATGTCGGGGACTATTCTCTCTGACAGTCGCATCAGGTTGACTTGCTTATCTTGCCCCTGCCCCCAAGGCCCTGGAAGCCTCCACTCTTCTATTTTCTGACTCGAAGCTAAGTCTGGCCCCAACACCCTCTATACCTTTTCCTATGATTCTTTAAAGAACACCCAAGCCCCTATGGCTTGTTCTGTGTCTTGCTTGAGAAGGTTAGCCCAGTGTCTGGGTATGGCTGTTATCAGGGACTTCAAGTTACGTCCCACATACTTGAGGCGTGGAAGCTTTTTCCTCATAGTATCTTCATAAATCCAGTCACCGGTGTCTGCATCCCAGATGTGTTTGATTTGCAAGACCCCTTTTCCCACCCAGGCTCGGCCAAAGTCGCCCGCCTCCCTCCCTGTCGAAAACTGTTTGCCATTGGTCTGGGCTATACTTGGATTATCAAACAGAATCTGGTTTAATACTTCACCTTTTGATGAGGGTTGGTTGAATTCTCTCGGGAGAATGCTATTTCAACCATAAAGAATGTCCTTCGAAATCCTCGATTTTGGTCTACGGCTAGCGAAGGACGGAAGCAAGAAGCACTGCCAAACCATTGTTGGTATTATCAGTTCTCATTCAGTGGATAGAATGTATTCCGCCAACCAGATCCATAGTTTCGAGGGATCGTCAAACATAGCTTTTACAGGCCATTTCGCCAAAAGAGCCGGATTTTGTTGTCGAGGGTCTAGGATTCCCCAGGCCAGACCACCTTCGGACCTTGGAAGAGTGATGGCTTCCCACGCCACCTTGGCCATATATCCCTCATCTGCGTCGGTCGTCGGTTTCCAAAGATACTTCGCAGCGCATCTCTTGATTTGTGTGTATGCTTCGTCCCCCATGCGTATCATGGTGAAGGGGAACCATAATAACGAAAATGCAGCAGAGGAGATCATTAGAGCTCTCCCAAAGAGGGAGAGTTTGTGACTCCTCTACCAATTATTGATTCGGCCTGCCACTTTCTCCGAAAGTATAAGGTCTTGTGCCTTGGCGCCATCACCTAGTGACACCTGGATACCTAAGAAGCGCTCCGAGTTCTCCGTTGGAATCTGACGCAGTCCCCAATCCATCTTCAGGGTATAGGGGTCTGGGAGAAAAACACAGATTTGTGTCAGTTGATTGATGCCTCAGACAAAACACAATAGCTATCTATAACTGATCTAAGTTCCTCTAAAACTGACTTGCTATTGTCGCAAGCAATGGTAAGGTCGCCTGCTATTGGCCCCCCCTTCCATTCCAAGGATGGGGACAGGCGCAGACCCAAAATTTTGGGATTGTATCTAATATTGTCTAACAAAATTTTCAACTATAGTACAAATAGTAGAGGGGTCAGGGAGCAACCATGACGGAGAGAGCGCGTCAGTTGAAAAGTTTGCCATTCACTATGACAGATGATGTAGCTTGTGAGTACATAGCCTTTATCCACGTGCAAAAGTCTTTCCTGAAACCCATTCTGAAAAGAGTGGTGTGGACGAAGGCCCACCCCACCTTGTCATATGTTTTTTTCACATCTAGGAGAAGTACTGGCACATCTATTTTCTCTCTCCCTATAATTTATAGGGTCCGCACCGTTGTTAGAATGTTCTCAAATATTGACCGGCCTTTGACAAATGCCCCATGTTCCCATCCTACCAGGTCTGGGAAACAATCGGTTAGTCGCAAGGCCAAAGTTTTTGCCCAAATTTTATAGCCTATATTCAAAACTGAAATGGGCCTATAATTTCTGACTTCTTTTTTATATCCTTTCTTATACAGCAGAGAGATTACCCCTCTCAGAAACCCTTTTGGGAATGTCCCTATTAAAAATGCCATGTTATAAATATCGCAGAGAAATTGTGCAAACGCATCCCATGAAAAGATAAAGAGTTCGACCGGAAGGCTATCTAGGCCTGGGCACTTGCCCCTGACCATGCTTTTGGCTGCTCGATGAACTTCGATCTCTGTCAGTGGCGCGTCTAAGTAACTTTTTACATAATCATTTATCGACACTCGAGATCTTTCCAGAAGTTAGAAACTTATGAGAGATCCGTCTCGAAATTATCAAATGGGTGCCTGGTTGACACTATGTCTCTGAAGTACTCTAGGACATAGTGGCACAGGTCAACGATTTCCACGGTGACCGGGGGGTTCAGAGCGAAGGGGTGTGTTAGTTCTCTAATGAGGGTTTTTGTCCGGCGTAGGATCAACGAGCGAAATGTTAATTTGATCATTTTATCATACCCCATAATCCCTATGAGCCTTAACCACGCCAATCTCTCAGACTGTTTGAGTATTTCCACCTCTTCTAACTAGGTTAGAGCAAGTTTTTTATTTTCAGTCCAATAATAGTCTATGAAGGGGTCCGTAACCATCTGTGTTTCGACTTCCTCTATCATTCGCTGTAGCTTTATTTCCTTCCAATTCATATGGGTCGCCTTCATTCTAAAAAAATCAATCAATGTTGCTCTAATAATATGAATTCCTACATTTGTTCATGTTTGGTCCTCCTCAAATAAATCCTTGGCTAGGATTCAACCCTTCATTTGTAAGGAGACCCATTGAGGGATCCTTTTATCCTTTAAGTTATTAATGTTCAGCCTAAAATGAGGGTTTTCTCTCGTAATAATATCCTTCGATATTACCTCTATGAAAATCGGATAATGGTCGGAAAAGTCTGACACTTTGAGTTGTAAAGATGAGCATCTATCGCACAGAGAGCCTCTTGCCAATATAAAGTCGAGTCTCCTCCGAGGGACCAAGGCCCGTGGGTACGACTTTGGTCCATGCCAAGTAAACCCCTGGTCCTCAGGGTTGAAAAATCTAAATGTGTCAGTTAGGCTTTGTGAGTCCATAAAGGCCAATAGGAGGGAGGGATCTGATCTAAGTGGGGAGTTTACTGGGGAATCTAGTCTTGGGTTTAATATCGTATTCCAGTCTCCTATAATGGCTAAGTTTTCCGTATCTGGGATAAAGGAAGAGAGAGTGGAGAAAAATTATGTCCGATCGATGTAATCTGTGGGAGCATAGATTGAGGCTATAGCCAAATCTTCGTCCTCCAAGGCTAATTTTATCCATACCAATCTCCCTCTCGGAACAATGTAGGAGTCAAGGACTTGGCAATCTAGGTCTTAATGTAGGAGGATAGTTGTTCCTCCCTTCATCCCTTTAGCTGGGGCCCAAAAATTGAGGGTCCCTCCACCAGTTTACTGCCCTTTGTGTTTTGCTTAAATCCAACTTCGTTTCCTGGAGACACATGATCTACATCGATTCACTGTGTATACAGGAGGAACTCAAACATTGTCTTTTGTAGCGGTTCTTAATATCACCCAATCCTTTTACATTCCAACTGGCAATCTGGTTTTATTGGTTTGGGTGTCTACGCACAACTTTTGGATTTCGGTCGGGAAGCTTGTCGCATTAATGAGCGAGATTAATTTCTTCCCCGTCACCGTAGCAATGACATCTCTTTTAGATAACCAATCATATATGACTTTTGTTGATAGCTCGGGTAGCAAACTGATATTCGACAGAGCCTTCGGATTAGGAGCTGTGAAGTCTTGGAACGGGTACCAATAACCATTCTTCATACCCCACGTCTCAAACTCGGGTGTAACTGATGCGATGCCCATGAATGCCGCTTACCACCTTTTAGCCCACATAGCCTCAGGCTATGACCTCCTTCCTTCCTTAGTTTGATCCTGTCTCTCCTAAGCCTCGGAGTTACCAAAAGAGACGAAAAACCCGTCACCCAGGTCAAGCGAGGAGGAGTTTCGGGCCCGGGCCTACTCGGCACGGGCCCCGAGCGTCTCCTCCAGAGCGCAGCTGCTAACGCATCATCGTTAACGTCCGCCCGCACCACGAACCATCGTCCTTCAACCTGTGCACTTTTTGCACCCCCAATTGGTCCCATTCTCGATAGGCTGCTGCTGACCTAGCGAGCTACCGGTTCACCAATGAACGGTTGATTTTTTTATTTTTTTATTTTTTTATTTTTTTATTTTAAATTGATAATTGAGATGAACCTAAACTCAAATCTAGTGTGAACAGATGAGTAATCAGTAAAAACAAACCATTTGCACTTACCTACATCCCCTTTAGTGAACTTGAAAACTTGGCCCATGCTTTGCAGGGTCAGGGCCGCGAGCTCTCTGGTAGCGCTAATTCTACACTAATTTTGCGTTGTTCACAACGCTAATTAGCGCTCGTGTAGGGTTAGCACTACTTGAGAGCTCTAGGCCAGGGGAGTGCGGCGGTTGACACGATGTTCGTGTTCTAAGTTGGCGCTTTCAGTGGGAGTAGCTGAACTGGCCAACTGGGGTATCACCATCCTGATGTTACCGCGGTAATCTCGAGACGTCTCGCTTGGTTAGGGTCAAGCAACCTCGTAAGAGGGAGACTGCTCGAGTCTGCCAGCCCCTGGTTACGGAACAGACAACCGTGAGAGGTGTGTGATATCGTGAGAGCAGAAGTGAGTTGTGTTGGGCGTGCTCTGGAAGGTGTCCGCCTCTCAGATGTGGGAATAAATATTAGCTCAGGAGAACGTGTGCCGAGGAGGGGAAGTAAAACAAAGGAAGAGGAACGAGGAACGAGACGTGAAGACAATCGCAAGTCAGAATGAGACGGAAGGAAGGAACAAAAGAGGAGAAGACAGATCCACCCCGCTGCAGGGCGAGATTCCAATTTCAGAAGAAGACCGGGTGAAGTTTCTGATTGCAAAATATTACGAAGAAGGAATCTTTCCTGAAAGGTTGAGACAGGGCAAGTTCGTCTACGAAAATGAAGTGAGAATTTTCGTGGTGGACAAACAAGTGGGAGAGTTGACTACGAAGTGGCCGAAGGAAAGAACTGTCACGATTATCTTCCAAGGAGAGGCAAGGTCGCTTCCAGTCAAAGTACAGAAAAATTTAGTGCGGGCGTACGAGAATGGTTGGGCACGAATACGAACGTTCAACAAAATTCCGAAAAGAGGTAGGACTCACTCAGAAGGTTCAAACGTGATGTCATCTGTGGCCATGTCAAGGGAGGTGGCGCAATGGATGGTAAACAAGGGTGAAGACAAGGTAGTAATCACAGGTGTGGCATACAAGATGTTGTTTAAGCCATGGATGACACAGTTGGAACTTGAAGAACGAAGGCGCCTGAAAGATGCCTCTAAATTCAAGGTCATGGCTTTACAAGTACCATTGAGAGCCATGTTCCCTATCGCAGACATGGTGGAACAAAGCATGGGGAAAATTATCAACACAATTCCACCCCAACCAGATGCAACGATGCCAAAACTGATGAATATGAAGTTTGAACTCGTGCCAGAAGCAGAAGGAGTGTTTGAGCCGATGCTCCCGGTACGACTGGACGGCGGAGAAAATGTCAACATCGAGTTCGTGTGTAAGCATACGCCATACTGAGATCGCTGTCGATGGTGGAACCACACGGCCACAGACAGATGCCCAAGACTCCGACAACAATCCGAGGACCAAGGCGAAAATCCGGTGATGGTGGATAACTTTTCTGCAAGGAATGGTCAAGGCAGAAGGCAAGAGTGACCAGAGTTAAATGCAAGCATGAACAGCAACATCAGAGAAGCGGCAAGAGATCTGCCGGAGGAAATTTCACAACAAACAATGGCAGAATCGTCACTGCGAGTGACTTCAAGATCCCAGCAACAACAACAATTTGCCAATCTAAGGAACGCAGGTGGATAGGGTCCATCACAACAAGCAGGAGGGAGCCGGAACAACCAATCGGGCCACCGCTTGGACAACCCCAACCAGGGATAACAAGAGCACAACAATTCCGAAGCGGCCTTAGCAATCAGATACTAGGAGGGCAAGGTTTGCCCGGGGATCGGAGTTTGGGAGAGAGTCGGGCGTGGCAACCATCTGTAATGGAGGTAGCAAAGATATTGGCAGATGAGATGTTAAGGCAAAGATTGGCAGGACAAGAAATTAAGTTGGGTCAACGGAGGGAAGAAGGAGGTTCAAGAGAGCTGGTGATCGTGCCTGAATAGGGCATGAGGCAGGGAGAAACTGATATGGGAATGAGAGATCAGTTAAACAAACGCCTTAGAGGAGATGGGGTCCGTAGAACGGAGGACAACGAGAGAAAAAAGGGTATGTTAGAAGGAGAAGGAGACCAATGATCAGATCCAGGAGATGTGGAGGAGGAGGAGGAAGATGGGGAAGGAGAAAAGTACTCTCCGAAAGAGATTCAGGTAGGAGCGATAGCGCGTATGAGAGGGGATCAGACGATGGAGGATAATTTAATCCTACCTTTTGTTTGCACCCTGCAGGGTCAGGAGATTTACGTATTAGGTGTACAAACCGAAGATAGAAGGCACATGATGCCAGCGAGTAATATTATAGAAATTCCCTCACCCCAGTTCATAATTATGAAGGTTAAACAACTTTTGCTGATCCATTTGCCTTTCGGTTCTTCCTGGAGGATTCGGTCATAAGGATCTTAGTCGACTTGCCAGGAGGGGGCAAGGCGAGATACTCGATATCATTGGTGGATGCACGTATACCACCGAAGTTGTGGATGAATACCGACTCAGTGAATCTGGTTGGTATTCCATTGAGGTTGTTCCTGTCTGATCTCAATGGGGAACTGGAAGGAATCTCGGTGGAACCATGCATGACGGTGCTCTACTACAACGCTTAAACGGTGAATTGTCGAAAAGGAGGAACCTGTCATCGGCCTACTTCGCAGAAGTTTTGATCGGCAGGTGGCCATAGTGGTGGGAGATCGTATATCGAAGGAGGTGTTCCAAAGGCTGCTACCTAAATGGCGGGCGGTGCAGATGAAAGAACTGATGCATCCACATCTTGACGACATGCCAATCGCGAGCAATAATGAGGCACTCTGTAGCTATGAGGCTGCCTAATTTAAGGACATCCTGACATCAAGGTCAAGATTCGAAGACCCATGTACCAACATGGCGGAGCACTAAGACGTATGGAACAACTTGGGAATATCTCTATCAGAGGAAGCACAAGGGGAATTGGATAAACCACTGACAACGGAGGAATTGACGCACACTCTGTCTACCATGGCGAAGGGTAAGGCCCCCGGAGATGATGGGCTGCCACTGGAATTCTACAAAACATCCTGGAACACGCTGGTAGAAGATCTAGTGGTTGTCTACAACGAGATCCCAGCAGGAGGAAGATTAGGGAGCTCTATGGTCAAAGGAATCATAACATTACTGTATAAGAAAGACGATAGGAGTGAAATCAGGAATTGGAGACCAATTTTACTCTTAAACCTCTCATATAAGTTGTTGGCTAAGACGTTGGCCAATAGGCTGGCTAAATACCTACCACGCCTGGTGAGGCTGGACCAAGGGGCCTTCGTTAGAGGTAGATTGATAATGGACAACCTGGCTACGACAATAGAGTTGTCGGAGGTGATTTAAGGCAAGAATGAAGGCGTGGCAGTGTTGATGTTGAACATGGAGAAAGCCTATGACATAGTCAATCGGGGCTTTGTCTTGACAACACTACTGGCGATGAAGTTCGGGGATACTTTCTGCAGCTGGGTAAGAGTTCTGTACTTCTTCTCATCAGCAGTGGTGCAGGTGAATGACCACCACTGTGAAGAGTTTAAGCTATCGCGTTCTCTTAGGCAGGAGTGTCCCCTGGCCCCACTTTTATTCGTAACTACAACTTGAAGTCCTTTTGCATGATATCAGAGCCCACCCAATGCTTGAAGGGCTGTGTCTCAGAAGCGGTAAGGAGTGTAGAGTAAAGGCTCTAGCAGATGATCCACTGACTCTGTCGGCGAACACAAAAGACTCTCTAGAAGCCTTAAAACATTGTCTGACCCGGTATGCAGACCTCTCTGAAGCAGCAGTAAGGAACAAGTCTATTTACTATCTTCCGAAGGATTGGCACTTGAACGTGGAATAGGGTATGCGAAGAGTTAAAGACGGCGAAGCGGAGCGGTATCTGGGGGTTCAGTTGGAGTTGGAAGACTTCACTGAGTCACAATCTCTGATTTTAAAAGAGAAAGTCATAGGGAGAATCAAGAGCTGGGGAACAACGCCGCATCTATCCTTAATTAGGAGAGTGTTGGCGATCTCTGTTGCAGCATTCTCGGTACTTTGGTATGTGGCTAAAGTGAGAAGACTGGCGAAACCATTAGTAAAGGAAGTGAAAGCAACATCGAGACGCTTCATTTGGAAGCCGGGCTCGGAAGCAGAGTCAGAATATATCTCGAAAGTAGCTTGGGATACGATATGCCTGCCTAGGATGAAAGGGGGTCTGGTCCTGCTGGACCCAGATGCACAAAACCTTAGTCTTCTATCGAAGTGGGTGGTAAAGGTTGCGGTGACAGGTCATAAGGCAGACTGGTGTATACTGGCTTAGGAGATCTTAGCCGAACAGTGGGGACTCTCAAGGTCGGTTGACGTCTGGGTGGCCATAATGATCCAAGCCTTCCTGGCTAAACACATCAAGTTAAAATTTTGGCGAGATATAATCAAGGTCTGGCAGAAGTGCAAACCAGATCAGACGGCGGAACTGGTCCACAGGTTGGAAGTTCTCAAGCAACGCCTGTTGAAGAATCCACTCCTCCGGAATAAGGAAGGACGACAATTCGAGGCTAGCACCAAGGCAGGGGCATTTGCTCTGAAGTGGATACAACGAGGGGTCTCTCAAGTAAGGGACTTATGGGATGAAACCACATGCCACTAGATCATAAGGGACAGGTTGAAAGAGAAGTTGGGGAGGCTGCCTGAGCAAGAGCAGCGGTTAACAGACCTAATCCAAGCCATCCCAGAATCCTGGAAGGCATTGCTGGGACAAGACAATGTGCCACCAACAAGGATCTGGTATAATAGCGAAGAGGGTGGGAAGGAAGAGTTTTTGCAGCTAGAGGAATGAGACGCAAATATTCCTGGGAAATGCACTCTCACGGTCTATGAGCGGGAAACAGAAGGATTACCATACCTCAGGAAATCTGGAAGTTGTACAAGTTACGGACTAAGAGCACTAAAAGAAATAAAAGTAGCATCAGTACCACAACGACAGCAATCGGTGGAAGACAAGTGGCAGTTGGTGGCCAACGGGACAGCATACGCAGAGAGACGATTGGACTCTTCGAGATGGGGATGGAGAGTTGGAGAGGAAGCCATCTGGGATTTGGAAAGTTGTGCAACAGTGGTTAGACAGAAGGCAAATGTAAGAGAGCACACATTAGGAACGGAGCTGTGTCGGAAATGGGAAACTTCGGTGCCTCACCTCGACCCTCCGAATAGCAAGGAAATGCAGAGGCTCTAATTCCCTCACAGAAGCTATCGTCTCTTCAATGGTTACAGTCCCACCAGGCAATCCCAACAGCGAGATGGCTGAGGAAAAGGGGAATGACAGTTAAAGAGGCTTGCGACAGGTGTAGTTGGGTGTTTGAAACCATGCACCATCTGTGGTGGGCCTGCCCCAAATCCAGGAAATGGTGGGATTGGTGGATAGCCCATTGGGTCGAATGGTCTGGAAGGAGGGATCTGACAGGAAAAAGGTGGGTCATCCTTGGAATAGTACCAGAAGGCACGACGACAGACAGGTGTTGGGGATACGTAGCACAGGTCTGTAGAGCGGTTCTGTTGTGGGTGATCTGGGCTGACCGCAACGACGCCAGGTTTAAAGGAAACAACATGCGAGAAGCCCAAGCGGGCAGACTCTATAGGAAGTTGCTAAGAAACGAAGCCTTGGCAGACTGGAGAAGGAAGGCAGGCAGGGGGAGAAGGAGGGCAGGCACGTTGTGGTTCAAAGCAACCTGGGGACAAAACGCAATTGTGTTATAAGTCACCAGTGACAACAAGCTGAGTTCTCAGCTTGGTGGAACAGATAGGTAGGTGTAGAGTAGGAAGTAGGGAGTAGGGGTTACCAGGTGGAGAGGAACAATAATCAGTAGTATAGTTATCGGTTTGTGTGGAGTTGAGCCGGGTGGATTTTATTAGAACCAGGGTTACTCGGTTCTCGGATCGGACCATAGTAGGTTAAGTAGGGGAGGTGGGTAGAGAGTATCAGGGGTACGAGGAACGAGGTTCCACCGGTTGTATAGGCCGGAGTCAGGCCGTGATAGGCATGTATAATCAGAATAGATATAGGGCGGAATAAACTAGAGGGAAGGTAGGAGTTCAATAAGCATATTGACGTTCTAGACTAGGAACCACGGTAGTTAGATGGTGAAGAAGTAACCCACGACATGGCTAATAGCCAGGATACGAGAAAGAGCAATATCAGATAAGCGAGGCAGATTGCTCAAGTGACTTCTTGAAGCTAAATTAGCTGATGCTGCCAGGATAACTCCGGGTTGAATTGTGAGGTCCCCAACCTCGGTGAATCCATTTTAAAAGAGACCAAAGTTTGTTTAAAAAAAAAAAAAAAAAAAAAAAACTTGGCCCATAGACCGGCTACGACACTTCATGTCCCCAATTTTTGGGGATCTCCTCCGAAGTAAATGGCTGCCAGGACCAGCCAAAGGAGACCACACCCTTTCATTTTTTTTTGGAGGACTGTGTTTCAAGGATTGGAGAGAAGTGCCTCAGAACTACTGATGGTGGAGAGCACCGACTCCTCCGCCATAATCCGAAGATGATCACAATAAATGTGTTTGCCGACAATACTCCAAATTTGGATTGAGATGACATTGATGATTTTTCACGCCCATAGTCATTGGCTAAGCTTACAAAAAGACATCAGGGAAATGGATTGACTGTGAATTTTTTTAGGCAAACAAAAAATGAATGCCAAAAGACATTAAAATAAAAAAAAACTGCACATTTTTACTTCATGTTCCTTACAAAGATTTGGTACATTTGTGGAAAGGCACTAGTGGTTCAAACCACTGGTACTTCCTGGACTCGCGTCCATTAACGTGCCACGATTTTAGGAAACATACGGGCTACTACAGGAGCGCCCAAATTCATCCGACTACAAACATTTCTACTCTTTTTTTTTCCTCGGCCGATAGCTGGTTCACCAGTACTTCCTAGAGTCGTGTCCGTTAACGCGCCACAATTTTAGGAAATGTACGGGTTACTACAGGAGTGTCCATCT
>BFEA01000230.1:607679-621472 GCA_003427395.1 Chara braunii
AGAGAGAGAGAGAGAGAGAGAGAGAGAGAGAGAGAGAGAGAGAGAGAGAGAGAGAGAGAGAGAGAGAGTTACATGAGGGATGAACCAGTTACATACCTGATTGAAGCCGGTGGGTATTGCACTGTTGAGCACTATGTGACTCAAACTCTAATTTTTGTATAATATGATCATTCATTAAGGTTTCCAAGCTGCACTAATCTAGCCTCTCAATCTCTGGACTTTAGTGTGGAACTCTGTGCGAACTCTCATGGTGCGCGTGATCGGAGTGTGAATATAAGTGGTTCATTGCAACTGTCTTTCATATGCATGAAAAAGATAGAATATAGAACTTATGTTTTTCAATTGCTTCGAAATAAGTATGAAAAAATACAGTACGAACTAGAGCAACGAACTTGTCTGTCCTAGGCCATCGAGTACAACTCGGGTGGCCTAAAGGTAAGGGTCAGATAAGTTACAAAAAAAAATCAAAACAATCTGGAAAAAAACTATATTATGCATAGTAGTAAATTGAACAACTTTTAGATCATGATCAATCAAAATGATTAATAAATAAATAAATAAAACAAATGGCTCAACCGAGCAATAAAACAATTGGCTCAACCAAGCAAGTAGTCATAAACCACTTTAGTAACCTAAATACAAACATGAAAATAATAATATATACATGAAATAAGTGGAAATGAACAAAATAAACCATATTAAATAACTATGTAGGGTTGTCATTGTACATCTCTCCCCATAAATGAACATTTATACTTGAGTATAGTACTGATGCTTTGAAAAACAAACCTATTCATAGTGAAATAATTTTTGATTGCAAATGTATTTTAACATCCATGATGTTTATTTTTATTATGACCCAAATTTATATTGTCCTTTATAGGTTTTACTATTTGTAAGTTTAACACAACAAATAAGGCAAATATGCATGTTTTTTTCTCAATTTTACAAGGCGACGACTTTGAGGTATCATCGTTGAACTGACTAACCCCAGTATTAATTCAAAGTTAGTTTATTCATATGATCCGGGCAAGATCTGAATGCAGGTCTGTTTATCAATACTTTATGGGTGTACAATTCAAGCACATTGATCAGGTAAAATATGTATTGTTACAAAGGCAATTGAAAAACATACATAATTAAATTATTATTATTAGCACCACTGTACCACTATTACTCTTATTACTACTATGTGCTTGCAACAAATATAACAAGAACGTTGGGAAGTCCATTCCGCCACTATGTGACACATAATCAAATATAAAAGTTGAATACCCTATAGTACTGTCTTTCTGTTTGGCGACATCGTGTTCCAGTTATTCAAACCCACTTGGTTGATGCAACTAGCTGGCTAGTTGTGGCCATTGCCAAGAAGTATTCCCCCGACAATTCGTGGTTCCATGACATCCAAAGAAAGTGGAGTCGGTCCTTTCGACTCTCAACTTTCATGCAACAATTCACTATTTTGTTGTCCTTTACGAGCCATCACCAAATAGTGTTGGCTTGAGATTCCTGATCTCATGGTGTGTGATGAAATTGAAACCTACCATTTCAAACCATCAACTTTTCTGCGACATACCATTGTGTTTTTTAAATTGTGATGTGTGATGACCCTATAAACTGCAAGTGCATTGCGGCCCAGCTACCCTGCTCAGACCTACCCTTTAACCTGGTGCCAAGGGAAGGTTCATCCTACATGATCAAAAGGCTGGCGGTGCCTGGTAGGTTCTTGCCAATGGAAACATGGTGATATTATCAATATATGAAAAAGATGACATGAGTTTTACTGTCATGGCGCTATCAACTTCCTCATCGAACCTCCCAGACATGGTACTGTAAAGGATCTCAATCCGTCTACTCATACACTGCCCAGATTGATGGTTAAAAATGTAGGGGTGGACAAAATCATGTATAAAAAAAATAGGCGTGGAAGCACTGGTGTACATGGTCGGTTGCTTTATCCAAAGACGACCATATTGGTTGGTCCTTCGGTCCCCTTCTATCCAATGTGGTACTTCATGAGCTTGAGAAATTTGTTATGTGACTGAACAACATTGTTGATAAAGGGTTGTCGACAGAGAGGGCAACGACCACAAGTTGCCGAAAAAAAGTCATAGCGAAGATCCGATGGCGATCGGAAAGGAGCCTTCAAAGGGGGCCTTCAACCCTCGCATTTGGCTCGCGAGAGTTATTTTAGAAGGATTCACTATGTTCGCTGTGTGGACGACTTCCTTATTGGAGTCATCGCACCTAGAGCGCTAGCCGATAAAATACTAAGTCTAGTGGCATGGTTTATAGAAGTAAGGCTTAACCTTTTATAAAAAGAAACCACATATGATGATATGAACATTAATTCTAATGTCATCTGTAGACTTATCAGGCATATGGATCAACCATTTTTTGCCCACGGACATGGCGCTGAATCACATTTACCCACCGTGTAACCTAAAATGCACATCTTCACGGCCTACAGGATCAAAAAGGTTCCGGGTAGGCTCTCGCCCATGACGGTTTATAATTTAAGGGGGGGGGGGGGGGGGGGGGCAAAATCACCCATTGGAAAAAATAGGCTGGAGGTACTGATGGTTTGAGAAACCACATATGATGATATGATAGTGAATCACATTTACCCACTGTGTAAGCGATATTTTTTTTTAACAAAAAAACATATCTTACATACCAATCTTCAAATGCTCATCTAACTCCTACAAAATGTAGAGATCGGTGAGGCAGAGCGACTCCTTAGCAGAGCCCCTTTCTTTCACTTTGTCATGGAAGTTGTTGCAGCCTTCCTGAAAAAGATATCTCAACAGAACGTCTACAAAACATTAGAGACGAAAAAGGTTTAACCCTCAGCTTACCAAACACCCTCCTATTTGCTAATGGTCTAACAATCCTAATCAGAGCCTCCAACTCCTCCTTCCAAGCACTGATGAGGGCAATGCAAGCATTTAAATTGGCTTCGGAAATGAAAGTTGACTAGTAAAAAATGGTTGGCTGGTGGCTTACAGATCCCCCCCCCCCCCCACATTAGAACTAACCCCGGATGGACTACAGTGGCTGGATCGTTCACCCATCGACTTTTTGGGAATTAACCTCAGTTCAAAAGGCTGCCATCCTATATCAGCCTCGTCCTTGATGTCACAAATGACCAACAAAATGCACAATTGGCAGAGAGCACACACCTCCCTACTCAGAAGAACCTTGGCCTTGAACAACCCAATCTTGGCAATGATGTGGTACACTACCTCGATCTGATTTTCCTCATCGAAATTTCAACAACACATTAGCCACAGGGCAGCAACCTTCCTATGGATAGGGAACTCAGATAAACAACATTTCATACACAAAGTAGCATGGCAAATAGTCGCGCAACCCAAAGGAAATGGTGGACTAGGAGTCATAGACTCAGCACGTCACTTCCAAGCTCTCCAAATAAAATGGCTCATAAGACTTAACTTTACAAGACAACGTTCAATGGGCACCGTTGCCCCTCAATCGCATTAGAGAAGTGGCACCCTTCCATTCCCCCCGGGACATGTCAGGCCTCTTCTGGATCTTCAATCCAAACTGGTCCCTCCCCAAAGAAAGCAGATGCAAGAACACAGAGGACGAGGGGAACCAAGACAACACAAAATCCTTTTGGGAGCAACTCATATTCCAATGGAGAAAGATCTTTCCAAAACATAGGGTAGGCCCCAAAAGAAGAGATGAAGTCCTCAGACAACCAATTTTCGGCAACTCCCTGGATCATAGATGAGAATGGCCATAGCATAGAACTCACCAAAGCTAACCCCAAATGGGCCCATTGGTTAGAAAAGGGTGTGTGGCAGATTCAACATCTATGGAACAAGGATACAAGGGGTTGAAAATTTGAGAAGGAACTAAGGGCAACACTGAAAGGTAGCCACAATTTGCAAACCAACATCTCTACCATAATCGAAAGTATCCCTATGGAATGAAGACTACTACTAAAATCCACCCAGAAATGGCTTTGGGGCGACTGGGCCGTAATAAGGGAACAAACAGCAACCCAGGAGGTCCTAAAAATAGTCTGCTACAAACGACATAACAAAGATTGGATCCTATGCTCCATCTTTGTTCTGGAGGAACCAGGCAACCCGACAAGTTTCCTCAACAGGGAAAACAGAGCAGAACAAGCATTTAAAGCTAGCAACCTTAAAAGAATCAGAGTGATTGAAGGGGACAGAAACAGGGTCTATAAGCCAGAAACAGAACTACGATACCTGGAAATAGACCCAATCCTTGATTGAACGTCGCCACAAGCTAACCGAACACACCCCTAATCTGGGTTACAGGCTATTCTCAAAGCCAACTTCAGTATCAACTATACTTCAAAATAGATGGAGAAAAGAGGAAACCACACTACCAAACCTCACCATCAAACCAACCTGGTTTTCGATCTTCTGTACAAGACCAACCAAACTAGTGAGCCTACTATGGCTCATAACCTTTCGAGCAGTCCCTGTCAACTTATGGCTATCACAAAGAAGAAGAAAATAAGAGAGAACAGAGCAAACAGCATGGTGTAAAGTATGTGGTGTAAAGTATGTAATTCACAAACCGACGAATCCCTCAACCACTGTTTCATGGACTGCGTAGAAGCCAAACAGTTGTCGCAGGACATAGAAGCACCTTGGAACAAAAATTCAAACAAGACGATCACTATTAACCCCGCTACTCTACTCCTAGACAAAGAACATCCCCCCCCCCCTCCCCCCCCCTCTCTCTTAAAGGATTTGGACTCATCTTTTTTTCTCTAATAAGGAAAGCCACTCTTTGGGCAATTTGGAAAAAGAGATGTGCACCAAGCAACCTTCAATGATATCAGCGCCAACTCTGAGAATCCCCTCATCGGCATCAAACACATCTTTGAAACTGAGATACAAGCCACCTGGAACAAAACAAAAAAAAAACAGTTTCAGGAAACACCGGATAACAAAATAGAAATCATCAAGAAATTGACGACCTTAAGGCTAGGCAATGGAAAACTTGGTTCAATCGTGGGAGATAGGATAGTTCTCAAGGATTGGCTAGTCATACCAGCACAATGCAGCCAGGAACCGACTGCATTCCTAATGACTGCTTCGATCTCACGGACGGTCGACTCCAACATGTTGCCCAATGACGAAGCAGATCAGAGAATCTAAGTCGGAAGGACAAGTCTAGAACCAAACCCACAATAAGAGAAAAACTCCATGGTAGGGACCTGCACCAAGGCACCCCCGACACTGGTCTATCCACACCAAACCCATCACCCAAGGTCCTCTGGAACACCTGCACATCCTCTGTCTCATTTTACCCTGAATAACCACTAAAACCCTTGGCGAATATCAAAATCCAACTCCCCACTCTAAGCCCACAATATGACCTATACCAGGTCATCCCCGAATACAGATCCACCCACACCAACACAGTCACCCTCCAAGGCCCCCAGAAACTCCTCCCAGCCCCAGACCCGTATTGCCCGGAGTGACCACTAAAACCCTTAATCCCTACCAAAAAATATCCTCCCACTATGATCCAATCCCATAATGACAAACTCAGTGCGAGCCCCTCTCACCTACCTTTTTCCACGTATATCCACTATCTTCAACTGCCAGGGTAGGAATCGTACCTTGCAGCCTTGATCAGAGCTGGTTTTGTTCCACAGCTACCCAAGGACCTAAGGTATCAGGAGATTTTACCAAGTATAGCAGACTAGGAAATAAACTGACACCAAGGCCTAAGACTACAGGGTTCAAAGATTAGTATAGGACGCAGAGAGAAACCAAACTAGCGACTCCAGCATCCCACATCAATCAGGTAGCTAGGTAGCCGAGAGGAACACACTGGAGACGGCCTCCATAGGAAGGTTCCTCCAGTAAACAGCGGAGAGATAGGCCTGCGTAAAACCAATCACCCTTAGTACGCTGATCAGGCCAACTTAGGCAGGGGTGAAGGATGGTACATCCTTCCCACGGGAAGCAATCAATGGTGTCCTTTGGGCCTTCCAACCATAAAGGGTAGGAGGGTGAGTGAGCAATTGTTGTAAATTCTTTTTGACTTCCCGGTGGAATAGGAACCGGACTGATGGGGGATGGCCGGTCCGGTAAGCGCTAACACACAACGCTAATTCGCGCATTTCAGTTTCCAGGAGACACGAGGAAGCAATGCGCGCGAACCTCCGCGCGCCTTCGAATTTGAGAAAGGAGATAGAGGGACAA
The DNA here is from genome assembly GCA_003427395.1 of Chara braunii. Taxonomy (NCBI): domain Eukaryota; kingdom Viridiplantae; phylum Streptophyta; class Charophyceae; order Charales; family Characeae; genus Chara; species Chara braunii. The sequence goes on from BFEA01000230.1 coordinate 613,907, forward strand.
AGGGCGAGCGTGTGCCAACACACCACGCCACGCCTTCGGGCGTGGCCACCCCAAGCCAATCATAGGGCCGTCAAGTGTGAGGGAGAGAAAGGGAAGAGAAGGAAGGTGGAGGAAGACTGGAATGATTGAGTGTGAAGGAAACTGGGAATCCTAAAAGAAGGAAAGGACAAAGGGGCGGGGATCCGGCAAGGGAAAGGAAGGCGAGAGATAATTTCACAAAACAAGGAGGAACAACAGGCGGAGCTGATGCGAACAAGGAATTATTGAGCGCTGAAGCAGTATGCGACAAATCAGCTCCTGTTCCATCATCACGCCGTACCAGGTTTAGTTAGCCGTGGGGGGTTGTCCAAGGTAAGACCAGACATCGCTATTCAACCTCATCGGCTTGGACACAGAGGACAGCAGAAGGACGAAAGGTCGAGCCCTCAGAACGAAGGAACAACGACAAAAAAAGGCATCAGTAGAAGGAAGAGAGAGACAAACCAGTTCGGATCTAGGGCGCACTTCGTCAAAAATAGGATAGAAAGTTCATGCACAAGTAGCAGCCAAGAAAGGAAACTAGAAATGAGCCTTTTCCGTTCCCAGGCGAGACCTTACCTGGATTTAGAAGGAATAGGATACGGCAAACGATAAGCCTATATGACAGGTAGTACCACACTTCATTAAGTAGTCATCGTGGTTCAAAGGCCAGTCCAAATTGTACGAGTCGGGCAGTATCCAGATAGCAAGAGCAAAACCTAGCCAGCACGATCGCCTGCGCGAGTCCCCATTTTTCCCCCGCAACCCACCACTCACCAACACTCACAAAAGAGCACGTTTAACCCATACACCCCCCCTCGCCGCGCCACACACCCGCCAAACCTCCCCGAAGCTTTAGTCCCTAAGAAAGCATAGAAAGCCTAACACCCCTCAACTCACAATATACACCAATGAACACGGCGCCCACCTCCAACACACTACCCTAGCCCCTAACATCCCCCCGACCTCTCCACCCCCCCCCGACCCCGCCATCGCCCAACGATTTCCCATAGAGTCCCGGAACGGGAGCCAAGCAAGTTAAAGCAAATGTTGTGCGGATCGGATGATTCTTATTTGGTCTATTTATTCATTCAATTATTATCTTAAATTCTTTGTTTAAATTCTTGTCGATTCATTTAATTTCACGATTCTAAGGGCGTTTGAGGAGGGCAATTTCCTCCGCGAGAAGATCTTCCTCCCTTACAGGGGGAAAAGGAATCCCTACCCGTTTTTTCAAGGGTCGCCAAAACATAGATTCCTCCTATTTTGTTAACCAACCTGACGAGGACACTAACACCCAAAAGACAAATCGGAATCCCAACGCACTCCAATGACGTCATCTTATAGCCAAGCTGTTCGCAAAGTGCTCAGGGATCAGGATATAGCACACACCGAAACTTCACCAAAGGATTCGAGTTGGCCCTCCCAGGCCTCTTCAGAGGGAACACAAAAACGAGTAACTGCGATGAAGGCACTGGGACAAAGAGCAATTGAATTTTTTATGAACAAAACGAAAATTAAAAAAGAGATCATCAACACGAAGGAAATCATCAAAAATGCATCAGGAGAACAAAAAGAAGTTGAAAGATGGGAATACCCCAAGCAACAACTGCAGCCGTTGAACGAACTGTACGAAAAGCACGCAGTCCTATTCAATTTTACCAACAAGAACAGGGACTTACCTTTGAACGAGAAGAGAAAATGGGTGATGGACCGTCTGAGAGAAATGGAAAGTATTCCCGGAACAGAACCGGATGTGTCCTACCATAAATGGGGTAGGTTCACAGTTATGGTACTGTGCGTGGATCCTGCGTTTGCCCGGTTTCTCATCTCACTAGGCTCCTTGAAATGTAAAGGATCTGTTGTCACAATCCAATCATGGAAGCCTCCCAAAGAGCCACAAGCGGAAGCCTCCAGACACCGCCAGACAATGGTCAGGAATCATTTATGGGTACAATTTGACAACCTGTCCGAAGGTCTGCACAACTTTGTGCAAAAAAGGCTGCAAGAAGAATACCCGAACAACCCAATAATAGACTGGTTGCCGGCTAACCCAGACTTTATGGCCCCAAACCACAATGCCAGAGTGGCGTGCCTCGAAGTGTCATCCGACACACCACTCAAATTCCTGGACATCTGGTTCTTCCGGAAGAATGGTCAACGACTGAATGTATTCATCTCCACGAAAACCAACCCCTTCTGTTTTAAATGCAGGAACAAAGGGCACTTCGGAATGCATTGTCCCCTCGTTGAGGACAAGGGGAGGAAGGTCGCACTCAAACATTGTCAATCGATGCTGGTTGAGTGCGACACAAAACCGGGAGTATGGTACATCAACAGCGCCCTTTACAAGGGTTGGATCTTCGATGATAACTTGGAACAACCAAAATGGATCTGGGTGCTACAAGGGGAGCCCAAACTCAAGCCCGACATCTATCCGCCATATGACAGCAGATGGAGAGCGGTGGGAGCACAGAGGATGGAGGACAACTCCACAGGTTACATAACAGAACAAGTAATTAATGAAACCAATTTGCTGGACGAAAAGCAAAGATTGGAAGCGATGAACAAAATGAGGAGTGCACACAAAGCACACTGGGGGAACACATATCGGACACTGTACCAGCGAAGGGGCAAATCCTGGGAACCACATGGCAGGGTGTGGAGGAATGGAAGGACAGCGAGAACGGGGTACAGACAGCCGATCTCCGACCGTTGCTGATTGAACTGGAAGAACCAACTACACTAAAGAGCAGCCTTGAGCAGCTCCCTGATTACGGCATATGGGCGGTAGAAGCCATGCCTTACGGGTTGCTGGGAGGAGAAATAACAGCCGAAAGAGCAGCCTTGAGCAGCTCCCTGATTACGGCATATGGGCTGTTTGCCTTGGCCCCCGATAAACTTAACCAGAAAATGTGGGAATCCATTTCAACCGAGAAGGATCTGGTTCTCGTCGGCTCCTAAACTAAAATATTCCCCAACTCATGAGCGACAAACTGAGCCCAAGCAATGGGGGACCAAGTAAGAGAGAGACATGATCCCCCGTCCCAGAGAAAGTTTCGTCTCCGCCAACCCGAACCGGATCCCAGAATCATGTCATGGAATGTTAATGGCATGTCCGCCTTACTATCCAATCAAAAGAAATGGGACAACTTGACAAGAGTCATAGAGTGGTTTGGGAAGAATCCTCCAGACATGCTATGCATTCAAGAAACCCATTTAAGCAATTCCGAGGAACATCAAAGAACACAAGCACATATCACAAAAAAACTGAAATGGGTGAAAGAAGCAATCTGGGCAACGGTCCCTTGAGCTAACTCTGCAGGCGTAGCCATTCTGACCCACACTAAATCAAGGTCAGCAAATAGAATCACTAGGGTGAACTCAAACATAGACACAGAGGAGGGTCGATGGGCCAGTCTGGATTTTCTAATAGGTAAGGAACAATTCAGGATCATGACCATTTATTGCCTTAACACATTGAGTCAAACATCCGGACTAATCGAAAGTCTCCTCACGAGATGTGTGACTGACAAGCCCCTCATCCTAGCAGGAGACTGGAATGCCACCCTTGACCCAACGCGCGTCACGGGTGGAAGACTAGGGTCAGACCAAACAGTCTGGAACGAAGCTCTCCCCATACACGACCTGATGGTACAAAAGAGTCTCATAGATCCGTTTAGAGTTATATATCCAGAAAGCAAAAAATTCACATACCTAAAAAGGAACAGAAGCCAACACATATCAGCATCCAGAATTGATTACTTCCTAATGTCTGAATCCCTCATAGGCACAGTCAATAATGTAGAAATAGGAAAACTCCCTCACTATGTAGGGCTCGACCACAAACCAATCTTCTTATCTCTTAAGTTAGGAACTGCCCCAAATAGAGGACGTAGTTTTTTCAAAATTAACAACTTGTTACTTGATACCACTGAGATGAGGGAAGCGATACTTTCCACTTGCATCAACCACGACGACGTCAACCAAGACTTTCCAGATCTAGTCTCAACCCTAACAGAATCCACAACAAGAGCCTCCAGGTTGTAAGCTGCAAAAAGAAAGCAAAGGGAAGAGAATCTACAACAAGCAATGAGGATAGCAGAGAAAAACCTCGTGAGCAACCCAGTAAACAACCTCCATGAAAGAATCTTTGAATGCGCTAGACAAGAGCTAGCGGAGTGGGAAGAATGGAGAAGTCAGGGATTGAGGATGAGAGCTTGGGTTAAGGAATGGGAAGAAGGGGAAAAAATGACCAAGTACTTCTTCAACAAGAACAGAACCAATGCCCGGAACGCAAGCATAGAAAAACTTCAAACAGAACACGGGCCATCGTCTAATCCACAACAAATGCTAGTGGCAGCGGCCAGCTTCTTCCAAAATCTGTACACCTCAAAGGAATCAGAACATCCAGAGTACGGAACAACGCGAGCCAGAGAAAAGTTCCTAGCATACCTCGACAGAACGATATCAACGGAGCAAGCGGCGGAACTAGATGCTCCGATTTCGGAACAAGAAGTCCTTTTTACAATCCATGAAACCTAACAAATCTAAGGAGTTCTGGGTAACCTTTTGGCCAACATTGGGAACGGAGTATTGCGCATTCTTAGACAAAGCCTAGACTAGGGGCTCATTGGGCACAGGCGTAGTCTCCCTCCTCTACAAAAAGGGAGATCCCACCGACATCAGAAACTACAGACCAATCTCCCTCTTGCCAGTAACATACAAAATCTTGGCAAAGCTCCTGGCAAACAGAATAAGAACAATAACAAATAACTGCTTTCATCTCGATCAAACTGGTTTCATACCCGGAAGATTTATACTAGACAATGTAATGACACTCAATGAATCAGTCAGGTACATCCAAGATAAAAGAATAAATGCCGCCATCTTATTCTTTGATTTCGAAAAGGCTTATGACCAAGTATATTGGAACTTCCTGCAACAAAGCATGAAAAAAATGGGGGTAGGCCCTAACTTTCGGAAATGGGTCCATATCCTCTACGCCGAAGCCCACGGGAGGGTACAAGTCAACGACCATCTCCACACACATATTGTATGTCCCGGTCAGTTGGACAGGGGGATCCACTAGCAACCCCTATTTTCCTTTTCATCATGGAAGCCATAGCTTCATTCCTGAGGAAAGAACCATCAATAGAAAAACTAGTGGAGGATAAACAACACCCAGTCTCACTACCCACCATTGTCATGTTCGCAGATGACCTGACCGTCCTAATACGCGCCTCAGACCCTTCGTTCCAAGCACTGACAAGAGCAATGCAGGCATTCCAAATAGCATCAGAAATGAAAATCAACTGGCCCAAAACAGTCGGCTGGTGGCTTACACACCCGCAAACCGACCCTCCACCAAGCACCCCGGAAGGCATGACCTGGTCCCGAGGCACCGAACCACTCAGGTTCCTGGGATTACAGATGTCCAATCATGGCCCTAACCCGGCTATGGCTCCAGTAATAATGAACAAAATAATAACCAAACTCGACAACTGGTCTAAGGTATACGCCTCCTTATTCGGCAGAGCTCTAATCCTTAACGCATCGATCTTCTCAATGCTATAGTATGCAACAACAGTATGGAGCCCACCGAAACAGATAGGAGTCCAGCTCAGAAAGAGAGCAGCAGCCTATCTCTGGTCTGGAGACCCCTCTAAAGTCAATTTCATCTCAAAGGTTGCGTGGAGATATGTCACACTCAAAAAGACACGAGGTGGTCTAGGAATCTCGGATCTAGAAATGCAAATCAAGGCACTGCAAACCAAATGGGTCCTCAAGATAATAACTAACCATAATCTACCATGGACCAAGTTAGGATTGTACAGGATACAACTGCTGGCCAAATACAAATCACCCGATAAGATGAGGAGTGAGTTCTGGATAATGAGCAAATCATGGGCAATGAGGGGAACCGAGCAAGCATCAGAAACAAAAGAAAGGGAAGGTCAACAAAAAGAGGATTTCTGGAGACAGCTCATGAGAACATGGAGGGAAATTCTGCCAGCCAAAGTGAGAGAGCCACAGCTAAAGAGGAAGTCCTTCGACGACCTCTCTTCTGTAATCAATGGCTGCTCGACACACGAGGCAAACCCTGGACGCTGACTGGTAGAGATACAAAATGGGGAACATGGCTGGAAAAGGGAGTGTGGCAAGTCAAACACATATGGAACGACGTAGAAAGGAGATGGAAAAAGGTAGGAGAACTAAGGGAGATCCTGAAAGGATGTCACAACTTACAGGATAACTTGAACAACATCCTAATCTCTATTCCAGAAAACTGGCAGCGGCTGCTCAAGCACCCGTGCTCATGGAAGGCAGGGGACTGGGCAACAAGAACGATAGACAATACTCCGACCTCAGCCTATCAGTTTCGCTCAAGAGAAGGACCGAAAACCCGGAGTCAACTACAAGCCTCCTCAACAACAATCAATCCGGGGAAATTGCCATACCAGAACGGTCATTGAGGAAAGTAAGGGTGGTAGAAACACGAGAGCGCCGCATCTACAACCCACTCACCGGCATAGCAGACCTGGAGATAGACCCAACTGAGTGGGCATGGAAAAGCAAGTCTGGCAGACTCAGAATTGAGAAGCGCACCAACTTGCTGGAATATACCACCAAACTAGGCTACACACTGAGAAGGCGATCGTAACCCCTAACTCAGATCACTAGCCAAAGATGCGAGGAAAAACTCAACCTTCCCCCTAATCAGACTTTGCTCAAGTCGTGGAGCGGAGTCTATGCCCTCACTTCAGCAAAGATAGGGAGTTTTCAATGGCTATTGGTGCATAGAGCCCTCCCAGTCAACCAATGGCTGAACAAGAGAAGAAGCCTTCTGTCTAGATCCCCCCTGCAAGAATGCTGCGCAATTTGCTCGGAAGGCCCAGTAGAGGACATAGAGCACTGCCTACTTCATTGTCAAAAGGCAAAACAACTGTGGTCAAAAGCGACCGAATTATGGCACTCCATCACAGACAAACCCTGCCAACTAACCAGATCCCGCTCTTACTAGGTCTTCACGCACAACAAACATGGCAAAGGTTCGAAACCTCCTTTTTCCACATATTAAGACTTGCGACACTGTGGATGATATGGAAACGTAGATGCCAGGAGACAATCAACCAATCCGCCCTAGCGACCCAGGAAGCATGGGAAGGAAGTCTTAACTTAATAGAGATTGAGTACAGAGGATGATGGAAGAGGACATGCAGGAAAATAGATAATAAGTATTAATAACCCAGTAGATAAGGATAAAATAATTGAAACATTCAAGAAACAATTCTGCAATCATACTCGACTTCTTCACACTTCTGATTATTCAACTTGTCATGTATGCAAACAGCGAAACAGCAACTGGCGACATGCGCCCACACAATACTCAAGATATCGTAACCAGATATGAGTTCTCTTCAACTGGCTATGGCGACTGGGCGCCCACACAACTCACTGTTCGCACTCTGGATCACCCTGGATGTCCCACACGCAACACTCAGTATCATACTTCACACACCACACATGCTAGGCTACAGCTATGGC
>BFEA01000230.1:630906-642735 GCA_003427395.1 Chara braunii
AAAGGAACCGGACTGATGCTCCGGAAAAAAAAAAAAAAGGAACCGGAATGTAGGATTTGAGCCTACAACAATGAGTTTACCAGTTCCAGTCAATCCAATCTTAGTTAGTCAGCTAGTTGAATTACCAATTGAACAGAACAAGGTGTGGCACAGTCTGGTAGCGCATCTGTTTTGGGTACAGAGGGTCATAGGTTCGAATCCTGTCACCTTGAGTCAAAATCAGAGTAAATTGACATGAAAATCAATCGACCATTATCACCTCATATTACTATTTATAAGCCACAATTAAATACAATGGAAGCACCTATCTCTGATATAATAAAAACTCTGAGTAGATCTGGATTTTGTGATCAAGCGGGTAAGCGACATGCCAAATTGGCCTGGGTGAACTTGGATATTGCAAAGATTCTTAAAATTTTTAATCAAAAAAAAAAAAAAAACCTTAAAATGCTCATGTTTGAAGTTCGGATGCATATCTTCAAATCCAGTTTTCTTGCCTCGGTCATACTTTTGCAGGAGAAATGTGAAACCAAGTTCACTTCTGGGCAACATCAGACAGGCAAGAGGATTTTAAGAAAACAAACAGCTTCGTAGTTGTTCGTAAATCTTAATCCTGAAAACACTGAACAGTGAGGTGTGGGTCTCTTGGCGTTTTTGCAGCGGGGAGCCAGGTGTGTGATGTTGAGGGGTGATGCAGGGGCAGGACAATCAGTATGCAAGCCAGGTTCAATGCAGCGTATGCAAACCACCTCACACGATAACCCAAGGAGCTTGATGAAGCATCATGCTCTGGGTCTTGGTAATACTACATGGATGAAGAGTCAGGGAAGTGAGGGGGGGGGGGAGAGGCAGGCAGACCAAAAAAAGGGGGTACTGTGATTGATTCCACCAGCCACGCATCGTAATGATGGAAGGGCCAGTGAGACCCACCGTTTCCCGTGGCGTTGAGTAAGTAATGAGTAAACTTGAAAGTGGATGGATTTTGACAAGCAGATTCTTCGTAGTCTGCCACATGGCACCTTTGGTTTGAACTTTGAAGAACAAGTTTGTTGATTGGGAACAGTCCGCTTGAGAGTGGGGCAGGATGCGTTCGCCGGAGGCGAGCAGAGGTCAGGGACCCCGCCTGTTCTCTGCAGATAGCAGGGTAGTTCATCCGAATTCGGTCTATTTTGAGCTGAAGCTGGCGGAATATCTTTCGTCTCTGGGTTTGTTCCTTATTGAGAAGGAGAAGGGGAAGAAACGAGAGCCAAATTCTGACAGATTATCCTGCCATGTCAGCGTGCTCAGAGAAATCCTCTTGTCTGGTTCCTTAGGACCGTTTCAGACTGTGATGAACACAATCGCGAGGGAAGTGCTTCTTTGTCTTTACAGTAACGAAGTGACAGCTTCCCCGCTCGCAAACGGCGGCGGTTATTACGCTGGCATCGAAAGGATCCCATTCTTCGTGAAGTGTGAAAACCTCTCGAAAGAACTGGAAAAAGCGCAGTCAAGATTGGCAGCCGCAAGCGGTGGCAATCTGAGAAACAGTTTGAGTCAGAGGAGGTTGAGTGACAGGCGTGGGTCACAGAGCACAGTAGAGAGCTTAGAGGGGGTGGAAGAACTCAAGGAACAGCTTCGTATTGCCAAGGCAGAGAATGAAGAACTGAGGAAGATGAGTATTTCACTCCAGCGCCAAAAGAATAGGGACACCATGTTTACTAAGGCATCCGAGATGAAGCGATGGCAGCAGTCCATTGATGCTGCAAGGGACGGGGTCGATAAGCTTAAGCGGAGACGGAAAGAGCGCGAGGCATTAAGAAGAGCACTAATGAGAATTCCGCACTCAGGGGAAGAAACTGTACGGGGTGAAGCGGACACGATACCATTCGCAGGAGGTGTTGAGCGTCCTGTCTCAGCAACACGGCGCCCTTTATCACGATTATCCATACCTGCACTTGAGTTTCATGCAGAGGATGGACGCAGGGGACTCCTAACATCTCGGACACAACAGGATCTAGTGGACTGCATATTGAACGAGTCTGACCTATTATCTGTCAGAAATAAGTTGTTGGATAGGTACGAAGAGGCTTGGGACATGGGAGCCACCAGTGCGGTCCAGGATATCCAGCAACACTTCGTGAAAGCGATGACCTCTGTGCAGGAGGAGTTACACAAGTTGGATACGCAGATACAGCATGCCAATCTCCAGAACAGACCATCAAATCCATCCACATCTGGAAATGGAAGTGCGAGCTCAAACAGGTTGATCGATCAAGTGGAAGCACAGGGAGAAAAAGGGATCAACTTAGTACAGAAACTGTCACCGGGAAGGCGTGCAGGTGGCAGAGGAGAGCGTGTGCTCTTCAGGATTGAGGTTTCCTGCGACAATGGGGGTGGGTATCGAGTACTGGGCGAGAACGAGTTTCCTAATGTGCGGTCTGTCGGTTCTTCTCCCCGCAGCCCCACTGATGCACCCCTCGTTCAGCAACCTTTTTCTTCGGGAAGCCCTACAAATTCATCTCTCATTCGGCGACTCCCCCAGGACGCCACACATCTTCGGGTAAGCTGGCTGGCCACTAGCCGTAGTGTTGTCCTTGTCAGCGACGACAACCGCACTCCCAACAGGCAGCTCGGATTGAGGTTGCCTCTCATCAATTCTGCTTTGGCAAATGCCAGCTCAGCGCAATTGCCTGCCTCACCCCGTAGCCCTGCTTCGGTTGAATCCGTAGCACCGGTAAGTCCAAGGACAAAGTCATCCAGTGGGAGTGTGACTGAAGATGACTCAATAGCTGTCGGTAGTGACCAAGATACAGGCTTGGCTGCTGTTCTCGAAAACAGCGAAAACCAGAGGAACAACACTGAGGCTTCAGTGGAAGGCATCAAGCTGACACAGAAATCTTCCCGGAGGGCGTCAGGATCATCCGGCAAAGGAAGGACCTTGAAATCATCCTCCCGGAGGGTGTCAGTGTCATCAGAGAAAGGAGGTAAAGAGAGAGGAAAAGGTCGAGGAGATAGAAGAGGAGGACAAGGGCGAGGAAGGGGTGCTTCGGGTCTGAGTGTGCACCGGGGGTATTGGGCTGACTTCAGAAGGAGGTCTACGGATCCTTTGTGGCATGGCTATTTTTACATCTTGCGCAAGGAAGATTCATCCGAAACTTATGAACCTGCGGTTGTGGGTGCCAGCAGACTCCATCGAGGGGACAGGTCAAGAACACTTAGCTTGGAGAAGTTGTTGAAAGCCATCGAAGAAATGCTCTCAGCAAAGTGGAAGCATGACACCTCACATTCCCCTGCCACCAATGGGACTGAGACAGGGATTGGGACTGGGACTGGGACTGGGACTGGGACTGGGACTGGGACTGGGACTGGGACTGGGACTACTGGGATTGGCTCTGACATTTGGACTGGGAATAGAACCATGTCTGGGTTTTGGCTTGTAGCCCACACTGCTACGCAGGATCAGACCCACCGGCCACTGAAAGCCCTTCCGGTGGGGGTCACCAGTGTTTGGATTTCCCTGCACAATTTTGTCTACAAGTACCTGGAAGAGAAGTACGTCAGCAGGTTAAGCATACTTCTGATCGCTCACGGACTCTTAGCTGCAATCGAGCAATTACGAAAGATGAGCTATGTTGTAGAAATGTTCAGGGGTGTCCTTGTTGGACAACTCCCAGATGCCGCCTGGCGGTATACCATGCAGTGGAGGCGACTGCTCAACCTCAGTCCAGTCAGTTCCATCGAGGAGTACGCCGAGTTTGTGGATATGCTGTACCCTGGCATCAGCAATGCCGAGTTGAGATGCCTGTTAACTGATTTCGTAAATTTTTGTACATCTGGAATGACCGACTTCGAAGTCCTGGAGTTTCTAACAAGTCGACTGCTGGCAGGGACCGAGCCTCGATTTCAGAGATGGTACAGGATCCTCAAGTCTAAAGCAGTGCACATGCGAAAGGATGACTTTGACACGAACACGTTCTTAGACATTGCATCCAGATCTTTTCCAGCCATTGATCAGAAAGACACCGTGATTGCCTATAATACTGCCATGTGGGCGAGCGGCGGTGAGCCACTGACGGCGTGTAATGCTGCCTTCATCTTCTGCTCCTTTGACGCCTCCCTCATAACTGCATAATAGTTGATGTCCGGACTGCAACTAACTGATGCCAGAATCCAGATGGATTTTTCGACCACGTTCATCGGTTTTCAGGAGAAAAAAGGAACAAGACTGCCAGCGATCAGGAACAAGAAGACTACAACATGGATGAACCTGTAAGCAATGCCCAGAAACCAAATAACACTCGTAGTTAGGGCTCGGAACCGGTTTGGCAATGAGCACTGATGGCATATTTATGCCTACCTTCTTCCCCCAAATACAATGTACGGTTATTATAGCTGTATGTATTTAGACTGAAAGATACCCCAAATACAGCTATAATGACCGTACGTTGTAGTCAGGGGGAAGAGGGTAGCTGTGTCATACGTGTGTGTATATGCCTGGGAAAATGATATAGCTAAGCCCTAGCCGTGTCATAGCTGTGTGTATAAGCCTGGGACTAGTGGTTCGGTATTGTCCTGCTTCGGTTGGTCAGGGATGGTCCACCGTTGCTTGTAAAATGTGCCCTCATGATGGAGACAGTTGGCACGTGATTGACCGAGGTCCACGCACAGCATGTTCTTTTGTGGGATCCAGACGAGCCACCCTCCCTACCTGTGACTAAACTAGTAATCTTGTCTTCTCCCATCAGTCAGGGATGGTTGCTCCTGGTCTGTCAGCTGTGCCTTACGAATGGGGGTAGTTGACTGAGGTTAAAAGACGGGTCGAAGCATCGTTGACTTCTTTCATAGGATTAACACAAGGTACCCTCCATGTGTGCGATTACCGTGGCCGCAGATTTTTCTTTCTTTCATCAGTCAAGCATAGTCGACCTCTTTTATTCATCAGTCAGCTGATCGTTGACAGAGGTTGAGGCGCGTTTGACTGAGTTCAAAAGACAATCAACCTCTTTAGGGGATCAAGCTACGTTATGATCGCCGCCTGCACTTAGTGGCTGCAGTCTTGCCTTTCTTCACCCATCAGGAACAGTTCGCTCTGTTCTGTCAAATTGCTCTGCTACCTATGGGTTTGGTGGAAGACTGCAGTTAATACACAGTCGATGAAGGTCAAAGAACCGTTGACCATTTCCGTGCGCAGTGCACCGTCCACGGGGTTGGTTGACTGTGGCTGCAGTCTTTCCTGCCTGCCCGAGGTTGTTGTCTTCTCATCACTCAAGCATAGTTGACCCTTTTCAAGTTTCAACCCTTTTTAGTAGATGGTGCATTGCTAAAGGAGACAGTTGGCAGAGCTGCTTAAACCGCTAGTACACGGCCCCAGCCTTGCAGAAAGTTTTTGTCGCCACAAGCAAAACTTGGAGGCGTCGCGCGGCCATGCCCGCCGTTGAAAAAAAAAATTGGCGGCCTCCGAAGTGGTGCGGGTTTCATGCTGACACCCGGGGCCCGATATGTGGTGTACTTCTGGTTTAAGACATGGTTTGCCAATGTCAAAGCGTGCTTTACATCTTTTGCTAGATCAACTCAACTAACCCTCCCTGCCTGCTATTAGCGACTGTACTCTTGTCCTTCTTGCATCAGTCTGGCATTGTCGACTTTTTCCTCTCGGCTGTGCCTTATGAATGGGGACATATGGATTAGGTTGATGCATGGTTGACCAAGGTCAAAAAACCGTTGACCTCCTATGTGGGGATGAAGATAAGTTAACCTCCCTCCATTTGATTAATGGTCACATTCTTTCCCTTCACCCATCAGTTTGGCATAGTTGAGCTAGGCCTGTCAAATGTACCTTACTGATGGGGACAGTTGACCGAGGTCAAAGCACAGTTGACCTGTTTTGTGCGATTGAGCCACCACTCCTTTTCTGTACGCTTTGTGGGGTTATGTGGCAGCTGATTTTTCAGCTAGTAGGATGGACGCTAGGGTCACTGCAGTTTTTCCACTTCATAGATGCGGGCTGACGCAGACAGCATGGAAAAGGAGTGGTGGTGTAAGTTACACCCCCTGTCCGTAATTACTAATTACGGGTCGCAGTCTTGCCCTTCTCCCCATTGCTCAGGCATAAAGTGATCCTTGCATGTCAAGTGTGCCTTCCTAGTGGTCTGTACAGTCGACCTCTTGTGTGAGATCAATATAAGTACGCGGTTGACCTCCCGTGTGACATTAAGATATTAAGTTACCCTCCTACCCCAAAACCAAATTTGACAATCCATCAGCTGTGGAGCCTATTGAGTGGAGGCCATGGAAACCTGAACAACCTAGGTGATCGGACTCGTGACATGTTCCATCGTCATCAGCTAATCCTTCCCCGCCTCCCCGTGCCCATACGCCAGCCATTCTTCTTTACCCACAGTTGGCACCATGGCTCCCTGCGACAGCTCTCACCTCGAAGACCTAGTAAATCCTTATCTTTTTCCCAGTTCTCGCTATTCCAATGAAGACATGCAAATGCTCTCATTAGAATGGTTGTCATAAATATGGCCTCATTCAAAGCCACATTCAGTCAAGAAAATACTACCCATACTCTTTCAATGCTGTGCAGTGGAGCGATGACGCCTATTTTTAATTCTTCATGGGCAGTGCCAGCTGGGAAGGCTGCCTGCCGGATGCGGTCGCTGAGGAGAAAGTAACGGGCTTGCCATTTTGTTTTTGGGAAGCCTGAGTGGACGAGGTAGAAGGGCGATGCTGGGGTGACTTCGGTTGCTCGAGTACTATGTTTACACATTTTGTCCTCAAAGAGAGTAAAGCCTCACATAATGTGCTACCCTTTTCTACATGAAGAGTGCATTTTGCTTTTGTATTTTTGTTTGTTTTGATTTTGTTGTGTTTTGTTTCGTTTTGTTTTGTTTTGTTTTGTTTTGTTTTGTTTTGTTTTGTTTTGTTTTGTTTTGTTTTGTTTTGTTTTGTTTTGTTTTGTTTTGTTTTGTGTTGTGTTTTTCCATTTGTTTTTTTCTCCAACTCTTTTTCTGGTGTCTCTGTATCAAAATACCTCCCCAACCCCCCTACTCCCTGTCCCGCTTTTGTACAGTGTCACGGACTGCCCTCTTCCAATGTGACACCGAGCCTATACGTGACCTCACACATGCTGGGCGGAGGTTGGGAAAAGGAATCAGGGAAAGGTACTGGCCGTTTAAGCAGCGTCAACTAGGGATGTCATCTCATCTTACTGTTCCGTAATTATCCGGTTTTCACTGGCCTTTATGTATTTCCACTGTTGCTTTTACTGTAGATTGACGACATAATTACCTTAGGAGAGAGCAGGGGAGCGGATGAGTAAAGAGCTCTTGGTTTGTAGTTGGGAAAGGTGGTCTGCCTTCTTATGATTACGTTGCATGTGGTTGTTTCTGACTGGCAAAAGAGAACTCCCCCCCCCTGCCTGGTGGCCAGGGTGTGCCTGGCCAGGTACGCTCGGCTGGGCACCTGTCCAACACTGCTTGGTAGCAATTAAAGTTTGGAGGATGGGAATGGGGCAGGAGAAGGCAAACTGGATAGATTTCTGCTTCTTTCTGAAAAATGATTGGTTGTTGCAGATCAGAGATTTTGGAAGTGTCATGTATGTATGAACTTCTGAGCTGTCAGTCACACACCACTTGCGCCCTGGAAGGGCCTTCAGCTCATCATAACTTCATAAGGCACTTACTCGCACTTGCTACCTACAAGTTGCTCTTGCAACTCATTGACCACTTTCTGCCTGCAAGGACTCGCAGGATCATATCGCCTTTTTTTTCTCAAGAGGTAATTCTGCCTAGATTATTCAGCAATTGAAGGCCCCTCACGTTTACGGGTATAATTTTGGGAAAGTTCTTTGAACTTCTTTTATGGCGATGGCTTCAGATTTTTTCCGGCCGACAAGGTTGACTGTTCATGTGCACCTAGTAAATTCCTCCCCACCTTTCTTTAATCGTCAGGGCTGGGCACCCAAAGGCAGTTTATTTCCTAATTTGGCATGCTGTTTGTGCGATACCTCCCGTTGTCCTATGCCTCTTTCGCCGTGGTTCTATATTGCCACCCCATGCCAGTGGGGTTAGAACTCTGACTCGCTGGTATACCTTTGTCTGTCAGAGACTCTGCCTCGACTTGCTCTGGACCTTTTAGATCCTCCTTGACTCTACTCCTGGGGGGTCGGTTTGGGTATACTAACTGAAAGTTTTCGTGAAAGGTATATTACTATATTATGATAGGAAAGTGTGAAGTGTGACTGTCCCGCTTCTTTCTTACAAGAGCGTAGCCAGTCCGTGTGTGCAAACTCTCTAAGGCTAAGATGATGTCTTTCTTCTCTTTCTGGAGAGGGAATCGTCGTCTGATGCTGAGAGCTGGGAGGAATGGGGCTCGATGCTGGAATGCTCTTTCCTCCCCGCAGCTTGGTTTGAGCTGGAGGATGTTTCAGTTGAAGTTCCTGTACTGCCAGAAGAAGAATCAGACTCCGGTGAAGTATAGTTGCTGGTGGAGGATGCTCTCTTGTCAGAAGCACGAGAGTCTCCCCTGATCCGAGAGAAGGCGTTCCAACTAGCCGAGGACGATTTCTTCCCATCCGCAGGATCACTTGATTGGTTTACAACTGAGCTCTTGTTCATGTTTTCATCAGTTTCCTGAGGGACTGATGAAATGGAGCCTAGATGTGAAATGCGCTGCCCTTCCTTTTGACTCCTTCCATCTGTGGCCTCCTTGTGAAGGATGGGTTCTTTTTCAGAAACTTCCGCTGTAGTCGAAGTGACAAGACCATCGCTTGAGACCTTTACACCTTGGTGATCAACTTTTGATGATTGCTCTCCTTGCCTGGAGTTGTCCACACCCGATCTCCTGATGGCGCTTTGTCTTGGGATTCCCCCAGTTTTTGCCTTTTCTGGAGAGTTGGGAACAGATTGGTGCTGGTGAGGATCAGTCGATGAAGGTTTGGAGGTAGAACCCCGCGAGCCTCTACCGAAAAGACTACCAAAAGTTTGCTTCACCTTGGATGCGAAAGAGGTGGGAGGTGGTCGAACGATGGGTGCAACCTCTTGTGTGATTGACCATCGCACACGACGATGTGGTGCTTTCCCCTGTTCCAATTGAGCGTTTTCCGTAGGGCTGATTGACAGTTCTTCTGAATTGCTTTCATGGGAGAGGACCTGTGCTCCGGTCTCTGCAGCCGACCCTGACTCTGGGGAGAGAACACCACCACTTGTTGTCGATTCCTCAATTGGCACAGTGCTTCCTTGATCCGATGTCACTTCTACAGTTGACGATTCTTGAACATTATCACCTTCATTTTGGCTTTGGTTCTGGTTTTCTTTCCCATCCGTGATTTCACTTGGAGCACCATGACTTGTACCATCGGATGTTGTTATTGCTTCCAAGGTCACATAACTTGCCTTTTGAGAGTTGGGTTGCAAATCACCTGCAGGATGTTTGAGTACCTCTTGTGTTGGGCCGTTGGTGGCTAAGGAGTCCCTGGTCTCGGAACTTGGTTGCTTAGACTCTTCAGAGTCTGCTGTCGCTGTTTCATTCTTGGTGAGCCTGAAATTCGTGCTCAAGTGGCTGTCACCGGATTGCGTAGGCAGCAGAGCTTCAGCATGCGCACTCTCAGTGCCAGAGGCGATGGTTGCTACCTCACTATCAGCGAGGTGTTGACCCATAGCCACACTCTTTGTGGCGGAATCAGTGTTTTCTAACTCTTGATCAGCTAGGTTCTGATCAGCGGTCGACTCAGGCAATGGCTGATTTCCTTCTGACATCTCAGGAAGGCGTTCGGCTGCTGGAGCGGTTGTGTCCGACGTGGTTGAACTCTCACGCTTTTGACGATCATGCTGCTCTGCCTGAGAAAGGTCCCCCATGAGCGGCCCTGAACGAGAGCCCTCGGTTTCACTCGATGTTTTGTCCGACAGATTCTCTGTGCTCTGCGATTGCTTCTGCTGGGCGTTTGTGAGTGCACTTGCACTTGAATCCTTTTCAACTTCCGCTTTCTCAATTCCGACAGCTAGGTTTAGTGGAGAGTCGTTGACCACAGTGATCTTCCGAGAACTATTAGGGGAAGCAATGGATGCACTGCTACCACGACTGACACTTTGCTCTCCTGAGCGCAGTACAGACCCATCAAAGCCTGTACCAGTCTCTGCGTTGCTCCCGATTGATTGTTTTCCGGGCTGATATGTAGGAGGCTCCCTCCGATCTGAGGATTCTGAAGTGCTGGACTGTGAGTCCACACCTTGGTCCCAGGAGACCCCTCGTTCGCGCTCAACTGACAAAGATTTGCCTTCGGCATTCTGTTGCTGTGGCTCATCGTACAGTGACTTGCGCTTGTCGCCAGCTGATGATGCAAAAGATGGCTTGGTAATTGTGCTGAATGCCCTGCTTGCCCTGTTGCTCAACGACTGCCAGTTTCTCGTAAGCCCACCCATCCTCGTGGAAGCTGGACCCATCATACTGTTATCTGCTGGGTTGGGAGGATAATCAATGCTGGACCTAGCGGTGTGACCTTGTGAGGTGGCTGCTGCTCTAGAACTTGACCCTCTGGTCAAGGTTGTGCTATTGTTTCGCCCCAGCATGAGACTCTGCATCCTCTGTGGGGTGATTGACAATCGCCCTGTCCACGTTCTTCGATGACGAGGACTGCTCGCAGTGCCCAGCAGATGTTCCGAGTTCGTCTGTGAAGCCTCCTCAAAAGGGCTTAGAGACTTCACTCTTCTCAGGTTTCCAATTCCCTTCATTGCTCTTTGACCGAGAGAGCGCCATGTATTCAGGGACATGTGTTCTCCTCCTTGAACTCGGTTTCCGGTTCCATCATTCTCATCTGTCTCATACCAGAACGGAAGGCCACTGACTTGACTTGGCGTCAGCATTTCCTTTGCAGCATCGGTGATTGTTGAAAGTCGACCACTATTGTCAGATGCTGACCTCATCTGATCGTAGAAACTGCCCTCTTGACTGTCCTGTTGGCCCCACCCGGGTTGTGTTCTGCCCGTGAAGATTGAAGAAGCGCGGGACGGATCTTCCAGCTGCCCAATTAAATGGGGAGGAAGATCGGGTATTCTGTTGTCAGAGGATGAGGAGGCTGATGGGCCCCATAAAACCTCACTGCCACGATTATTTTGCATGAAGATTCTGCTTGGCATGCTCAACGCTCGGCTTCTTACCGGCACTCTGAGCCTCATGCCATTTACTGTTCCTGTTGTTGCTCTTCTTCCTATTCCCAATGGTCTGCCGATTCTTGATCTTCGCCCACGACTGGAGAACGAACTGCTGGAATGCTTGCGGATTGGGGACATGGTGTGCATGGGTGATACAAAGACAAAGGATGGCACTCTCGACAGAGCAACACGCATTTCTTCAGGACTCGACGGTTGAAATCGTATTTGAGATAGTGACCTTGCTCTGGACAACGGCTGGCGAAATTCAGAACCTTTACGTGCAAAGGCATCACCAGTCATGTTGTCCATTTCTACATCTGATCTTGCTCTCCTCATTCTGGTGTGTTGCATACTTGCAGAGGATCTTGCACGGCTCCTGCGGTGATTTCCATCAAAGAAAGCACTGCTGGTGCTTGCAGCTCTCCTGCGGAGCGGCATATTCTCACTTTCCAAGGTTTCTCTCCTTGTCTGGAAGCTACCTCTCGCAGACTGTTGTCCAGGTGATCCTGCACTCCCATCATCACTTACATGGCTAAGGCGAGGAGCTGGTGGAGCACTGTCAATGGATGTGGTTTGGCGATTTCCAGTGAAGAAAGAACTGCTGGCGCTTGCAGGTCTCCTGGGAGGTGGCATGTCCTCACTTTGTAAGGTTTCTCTCCTTGTCTGGAAGCTACCTCTCGCAGACTGTTGTCCAGGA
>BFEA01000230.1:642815-654908 GCA_003427395.1 Chara braunii
GGAGGTGGCATGTCCTCACTTTGTAAGGTTTCTCTCCTTGTCTGGAAGCTACCTCTCGCAGACTGTTGTCCAGGAAAGTCTGCACTCCAATCATCACTTGCATGGCTGAGGCGAGGAGCTGGTTGAGCACTGTCAATGGATGTGCTTTGGCGATTTCCATCGAAGAAGGAACTGGTGGCACTTGCAGGTCTCCTGGGAGGTGGCATGTCCTCACTTTGTAAGGTTTCTCTCCCTATCTGGAAGCTACCTCTCGCAGACTGTTGTCCAGGAAAGTCTGCACTCCAATCATCACTTGCATGGCTGAGGCGAGGAGCTGGTTGAGCATTGTCAACGGATGTGCTTTGTCGATTTCCGTTGAAGAAAGAGCTACTGGTGCTTGCCGGTCTCCTGGGAGGACGCATGTCCTCACTTTGTAAGGTTTCTCTCCTCATCTGGAAGCTACTTCTCGTGGTCTGTTGTCCGGGCGAGCCTGTACTCGAATCATCTCCTATAGGGCTAAGGCGAGGAGCTGGTTGAGCACTGTCAACGGATGTGCTTCCACGATTTCCATTGAAGAAAGAACTGCTTGCGCTTGCAGGTCTCCTGGGAGGCAGCATATCCTCACCTCGTATGGTTTCTCTCCTTGTCTGGAAGCTACCTCTTGTGGTCTGTTGTCCAGACGAGTCTGCACTCCGACCATCATTTACCCAGCTAAGGCGAGAAGCTGGTTGAGCACTCTCAAAGGATGTGCTTTGGCGGTTTCCACTGAAGAAAGAACTGCTGGCATTTGCAGGTCTTCTGGGAGGCGGCATATCCTCACTTTGTAAGCTGTCCCTCATTGTCTGGAAGCTACCTCCCATTGTCTGTTGTCCAGACGGGCCTGCACTCCAATCATCACTTGCATGGCTAAGGCGAGGAGCTGGTTGAGCGATGTCAGTGGATGTGCTTTGACGATATCCATTGAAGAAAGAACTGCTGGCGCTAGCAGGTCTCTTGGGAGGAGGGATATCCTCACTTTCCAAGGTTTCTCTCCTGGCCTGGAAGCTACCTCTCGTAGTCTGTTCTTCAGATGAGCCTGCACTCCGATCGTCACTTACACGGCTTAGGCGAGGAGCTGGTTGAGCACTGTCAATGGATGTGCTTCCAGGATTTCCATTGAAGAAAGAACTGCTGGCGCTCACAGGTCTCCCAGGAGGAGGGATATCCTCACTTTCCAAGGTTTCTCTCCTTGTCTGGAAGCTACCTCTCGTAGTCTGTTCTCCAGGCAAGCCTACACTCCGATCGTCACTTACACGGCTTAGGCGAGGCCCTGGTTGAGCGCTGTCAATGGATGTGCTTTGGCGATTTCCAGCGAAGAAAGAACTGGTGGCACTTGCAGGTCTCCTGGGAGGTGGCATGTCCTCACTTTGTAAGGTTTCTCTCCTTGTCTGGAAGCTGCCTCTTGCGGTTTGTTGTCCAGGCGAGTTTGCACTCTGATCATCACTTACACGACTGAGGCGCGAAGCTGATTGAGCACTGTCCATGAATGTGCTTCGGCGATTTCCATTGAAGAACGAACTGCTGGCACTTGCAGCTCTCCTGGGAGGCGGTATATCCTCACCTTGTAAGGTTTCCCTCCTCAGCTGGAAGCTACCTCTCGTGGACTGTTGTCCAGACAAGCCTTCCCTCCAATCAGCACTTACACGGCTAAGGCGAGGAGCTTGTTGAGCACTGGCAATGGATGTGCTTCGGCGGCGGTTGCTGTCATCTATGACACTCAACATTCTGCTCAGCCTACTCAATCTGCTTTGTCTTGGGATTTTACTGCCACGTCTTTCATCTTCTGGCATTGCTGCAAGATCCTGCACTTTCATGAGGGTGATTTTAGGCAAGCACCACCAGACAATCAACGGATCAACCACATCAGGGCCACTTATCTGTCTCCAATCAAGAAAAGAAAACCCCCCAAAAGGAACTTGTATTGAGAAGTAACTAGGGCGAAAAAAGAATTACTCACACACTGTGCCTAATTTCATTATTATTATTATTATTTTTCCAACAAGCGTTTTGGCATGGATGGAGGAGTGGCCTGCTTTTGCCCTGCAACATCCATGGTCTACTTGCCATTGGTATTGGGTTCCGACTCCTGAGACTTTATTAATTTTTTTCTTCTGTTTTCGAACTCGCAACGGAGTTGCCTTGACTGGTGCTGAATAGCAAGCAAGGCTTTAAGGTGGGGCCAATCCTGAAACCTTGCATCAGTTCGGATTCTGAATCTCTGCAACTTGAGAACATGAAGTTGGAATCGCTAGTAGTCGGGGATGAAAGCATGGCCCTGCTCAGGGAAGGTTCATACCAGAACAAACCTTTTCGAGCACGAAGGTTCTGCTGAACCACCCTCCTGATGATGCCTGAGTGGACAGGCGAAACCGGTCGGGGGTTCCACGTGTTGCTCTGTATGCAGTTTACATGTGCTTTTTCATGCAAACGGACTGGCTATGTCACGTTCTCATCTATGAGTTTGCTTGCTTGAGATTTGGACATGGCTGCTCGGACTGTGCTGCCGCAGTTCGCCACTATCTATTTATCTGTCTATCTATAACTATTAAAGGAAGGAGCGGGTCTTGGAAGACGCTCCCTCTGGGCCCAGCGAAAAAAAGGCCCACGTGCCATTTGGGTGGTACAGCGGGTGTTCGCCGAATTGGTTTTCCACGTGGTCACGTCCTGAGGCCCTTTTCTTTTCTTCCTGGTCGCGGGATCGAACAGGTGTGGCAGGCAGTGTTGTTTGGTTTTGTTTTCTTTTTTTGTCGTTCAGTAGATTAAAGGAAGGAGCGGGTCTTGGAAGACGCTCCCTCTGGGCCCAGTGAAAAAGAGGTCTGCTTGCCGTTTGGGTGGGACAGCGGGTGTTCCCCGAATTGGTTTTCCACGTGGCGCATCCCGAGGCCCTTTTTTTTTGTTTTTGTTTTATTTTGTTATTAGTTAGTATGGTATGTACTATGCAGTACTACGCACTCTATGTATGGGTGACAAGTTTCATTGCAAACTTAAAAAGGCCTTTCGGGTCTCTTATAAATGTCATGAAAAAATTCTGAAAATTCAACCCTACGTTAACCTTCCCTCGGGGCAGTAATTGACATAACAAAGGAGCGGATGCAGACGGCCCTCCGTGTGGAATGGGTGGCCGTGAAAGCCAAACTGGACCGTTTACCAGAGGAAAAGGGTATTAAAAAAGCAATCAAGGATTTCTACCCAGACTGGCTGGTGGGGGTGGAAGGGGGTGGATGGCAGAGGTTTCATAGGGAGGGAAGTACATCTCCGCTCAGTGGAATCGGCATAACAAGATCTTGGTGATATGGGGCTATAGACTGTGATTTTAGAAAACTGGTCCTGCATTGACCCCCCACAATTTCCTTTGAGGCCACCAATAGATTTTCCTGATCCCTTTCCTCCTGGTGGATTGTATGTTGTCGAGTTGGGCTGGTTTGGGTATGAGTAATCCTTTGGTTTCCCCTGTCCGTTGTGACGTTTTTTTTTTTGTTGTTGTTGAAACACTGCCTCTGGGCAGGCTAGCAGTGGTGATACAAGCAGCCCCTGCCAGCCGTGGATGCGTCATGTTTTCCGCATCTTATGTCGCAAGTCCCTTCCCATGTCCAGAAAGCGTTTCTTGCCTTCCGTTTGGAAAAGTCACAGGTACAGTCTGTGTGACCGTAATAGAAGTCAGTTATTTCTTCTACAAAAGGGTTTGGCATTTGGACGAGGGAGACCTTCTCGATGTGGTGGTCGACATAGCAGTATGGCGGATATCTGGCAGCTAAGCGGGAGCTGAAGAGGCACGGGCTCTTCCTTCAAATGCGGGCATTTGCACAAACAAGTCAATCCTGTAGTTTCTTCCACAGCAATCAAATGCTGACCTGCTCCTCAATTTTTCCGATTTGTCCTATTCATATGTGATTCAACCTGGGACGCTGGGGCGACCCCGAAACGGATCGGTGCCATCGGCCTTTTCTGCCATTGCACACAGTGACTAGGCACTGTTTGCGGTAACGGCCCCAGCACTATCCGGGTTGAGATGTTGAGGAATTCCCGACCTCAGTGTTTGTTAAATTGTTATATAACAAAACTGCAGCTTTCTTTTTTTTTTTATAACATGGGACGCTGGGCCTGCTTCCCAGTACATGTGTTGCTTCCGACGAATAAATTGGGGTCATCCCAATGAGTGAATCAAAACAGCAACGCAAGGAGGCAGTGATGCAAGGAACGACCTCTAGAGTCTAGAGGACAAAGTTTTCTGCTATAAGATATGAGATTGCTAACTAGAAAAAGGTTGACTGTAAATTGTTCTCACTGGAAAGCCCCGCAACGGTGTCAACAGCGATCCTCTTAAACCACCAGTACTTGGCCCCACTAATGGTTAATAGGTGGTGTCATTTTCGGCGAATTCCCATTAACCATCTCTCCACACATCGCAGCGGGGCATTGTCATTAACGCCCCGCAACTTCCGGATGCTCGGGGTACCGGCCCTCAAAGGCTGGCGCCGCCAGCCAAAACAATTTTTTCTTGTTGCGCTGGCGGGGCGACGTGAAGCGGCGCGCAGCCATCGGCATCGATAGCTGGGCCAAGTACTGGTGGATTAAGGTGCATGTCGACAATATGAATCGGACCTTTGCTCCCCAGGAAGAGGGTCTCTGTTGACACCGTTGGGAACGCTCTTGCCGGGTCCAAAATGAACCCGGCTGCTGCTGCTGCTGCTGCTCAGAATAGTGCGGACCTGTGAGCATAAGGTTCTCCTTTGTCTTTTTTGAAAATGTCATTTCGAGGAATGACTAAGGGGAAGACGGGACCCTCTCCCTCCCTCCGTCCCTCCCTCCCTCCCTTGCAGTAGTGTTGTGCCTGACGAGGTGGAGAGTTTTGTATAGCCAATTTCTGCTTCAGGCTCTATCCTCTTAGGAGTGATGCACATTACACACTTCCTTTATCATCCCCATGAACAGTTGCCATATTGGCATTGAATTTTGAAATGAGGAGGATGAAATCATAAGCATATCGAGGAGACCGGAAAGCTGATGGCGTGTGTTGCCGTATATCTGCTTGGAAGTGCAGATGTTCAGAAATTGCTGCTAGTGTGTGACCACCCATTGCTAATTAAAAAAAAAAAAAGGGGGGGAGGAGCTGGGAAACCCACCAGTCACTGCCTGAACCTAGATAATTTGTCCTCAATAAGTTGTAACTTGTAATGGCAGTGGAAGTAGTGGAAAGTCATAAGTAACTTACCGTATCAACTGGAAGTCCTCCGGTGATGGTTGCTTGTGCCTCTGTGCCATGCGCATTGTCCAGCATCATAACATGATCTGAGTCGTCAGCTCCTCCTGAACCACCATCCGCCAGAGAGCCCTGTACCGCGCTGTAAAGTTCTCTAACAGAGGGAAGTTTCTTTGCCAGTGATTCTAATAGAATCTTCAGGTAATTCACTTGCTCCTCCAGGGGTATTCTCAGCTCATCCATCTCAACCCACAGCCCGCCTAACTCCTCTTGCAACTCTTTGCTGTTCCACCAACCTGATTCTTCCAGCTGTCGCTCAAGCACGGCACACTGACCTTCTAGCTCATTATTTTCCTCCCTCAGCTTGGTTATTTCCCTTCCCAAGACACTTATCACAAACGCCATCTTGTTCTCACGCTTGGTCACACTCTTTCCCTCCCCTATAATTGCAATCAATGGCTCCTTCGAGGCCGCAGCTCTCTCTAAGTCCTCAATGCTCCGTCTTCCATGGATGAACTCGGTTATGTCTTTCACCACATCAGAACTGACATCAACAGCATCAGTTCTTTCGGCATCGTCATACTCGACATCGCTGGCTTTGGATGATTCCAGAGTTTCTTGCAGCTCCTTGACCTTCCTCTGCATTTCCTGGCGGTCGCTGTCACTCATTCCGTCCTTGTCCCACTTGGCATCTGTAACAATTTCAGCAATCTTAAGCCTGACAATTCCTATTTGACTGCCCAGTGAGGTGGCTCTTCTGGTTCTCTTTTCCACCTCATTCGCCAGAACATCTCTCTCTTTAACAATCCTCTTGATTTCCTCTGACGCTGTTTGGATTGTTTCTGCCATATTCTCCATCTTCTCTCTCAACTCCTTGACCCGGTTATTGCTGTCTTCAAGCGTTGCCACTCCTTCCATGACAGCATTCAGTCTCCCCAGCTCTTCGTGTAACTGAGTGATGGCTTCTGCTTGGTTGGCGGCCGACATGCTCCTTAGCTCGCATAGTCTACGCACTGCGCTCACTATATTGTCGCTTTCACTCTTTATGTTCAGGGCCTCCGTAACTCCTGCATGCACAGAATCTTGCCTGGCCCTGACGTTTTGTCTTTGACTTTCGTCAGTCAGCGATACGGGCATATCTGCCTGGACCTGAATGTCTTCCCCCTGTATTTGCTTTGTCGCAGAACCTTGTGTTGCACCGACATCAACGCCAACAGCTGCTTCATTCAGCGGTCGGCGTGTGTTTGTTTGGGACCCCATAGTCGCCTCTGGCATGATCTGGGTGTCAAAACCTTGGCTTGCAGAGATGCCTCTGGGTGTGTTTGTCTGGGCCTCAACGGTTTGTCCCTCCAGTTGGTGGGTCTCCGAACCTTGGTTTGCACTGACGCCTGCATCTCTCCCCACGCCTTCTTCACTTACTGATCTGGGCTCATTTGTCTTGGCCTCTGGCATGAGCTGGGTGATAACCTCCCCTTGCATTCCCTGGATCTCGGGACCTGGGTCTGAACGGACGTCTGCATCTGTCCCCATAAGTGCTCCACTTAGGGATCTGAGCTCGTTTGTCTGGCCTTCCATTATCTCCCCTTGCATTTGCTGGACAGCGGAACCTTGGTTTGCACTGATGTCAGCACCGGCAGATGCTCCATTCTGGGACCGGGGTGTGTTTGTCTGGATCTCGATGGTCTTATCCTGGATCTCGGGACCTTCGTATGCACTGACATCAGCCCCGGCAGAAGCTTCATTCTCGGACCTGCGGGTGTTCATTTGGACCTCGAGAGTCTTCCCATCTGGTTGTTGCTGGATCTCCAAACCTTGGCCTACGATGACGTCAGCCCCACCAGATGCTTCATTCTGGGACCTGGGCGTGTTTGCCTGGGTCTCGGCGGTCTTCTCTTGCGGTTGCTGGGTCTCCAAACCTTGGCTTGCACTGGCGTCTGCCTCTGTCCCTACATCTGGTTCGTCCAGGTATCTGGACAAATATTTGGACGCACTGCTCTCATTGTCCATAATCTCCCCCTCGATTCGCAGGACCTCAGTAGCTTGATTTGCACTGATGTCATCCCTGACAGATGCATTTCTCGGGGATCGGGGCCGGTCTTCCCGAACCTCTATAGTTTTCCCCTGTGTTTGTTTCCTTGCAGAACCTTGTTGTGTGCTAACAGAAGTCCTGGCAGACGCTTCACTCAGCGATCTCTTCTGTTTCTTTCCCTTCTTCTCCTGCTCCCAGTCTGCATTGTCTTCATCTTCATCTTCATTTTCGTCTTCATGAATCCTTCCCAGCAACTCCTTACGATCTTCTGGCTGAACCATACTTTTTATCTTCTCTGAGCGTGCTGCGGAAAACTGCTTTCCTGTCTCTGAATCAGCCACATCACCATTCATGACCATTGTCCTCTCCGAGGGAGAAGTCCTGATTTTTCTTGCCTCCAAATTACTCATCTCACGCTCCCATACGTGCTCAAAATTCTCAGAGAGTTCAGTGGGATGGTATCCTCTTGCCCGTTTCCATAATTCCTCAACCATTTCTGTCATTTCCAGCTCTCTCTCCTTGAGGAGAAGTCTGAGCTGCAAAGCCTCTTCCTCTTCTTCCCTCATGCTACCTTCCATTTCATAAAGCTTTCTCCTAAGCCCCTCCATGTCCCAGATTGTTGATCCTTCCACTTCTGGATCGATCACCATGCCAGTTTGTGGGTCTGCAGATCGTGCTCTTGCTGCTGTGCCCATTTGTCGCTGGGCAATATCAACCGCCGTTGCATCCTGAATCTCTATCTTCAGTTCAGCTATCTCAGTGGTGGTATCGATGAGCTCCTTCACAAGTTCTTGCAGGTGCTGGATCTCCTCTGAAACCACCCACCTTTCTTCCTCGCTCGCTTTCATGACCATATCCATCTCTTGCCTCAAGTCGTCAGTCTCTGCTTGCAATCTATTCATGTTTCTCATCACGTCCACCCATTCACTGGCATTTCTTGAGTCTACCCCCTCCTCCCCTAGGTTCCGGGTTCTTCCAGAACCGGGTTCAACAAGTCGATCACTCATGTTCATCTCTCCTCTGACCGCCACTCCCCATGCTGATGCGTGTTCTAAATCTGCAGCGGCTGTTGAATCCCTTTGGCCACCTTCAGACAGATTATAGGCATCCTCTCCACTCTTTTCATCGTTCTTAGGCCCATCCTTCATTTGCTGTAAGAGAGACTGCATCTGGCCTTGGAGATTACCTGTCTCTGCAAAGGCTTTTCTCTGCAGGCGTGCAATTTTGTCAGCATGGTCACAGATACCCTTCAGCGCAATGGCCCTTGGTGTTCTCTCAAACTCCTCGTCGGCAAAGTGTCCTTGTCCTGACATGGCTTCCCCTTTCTCCTGGACATAATTGTCCTCAAGCTTTTGC
This sequence comes from Chara braunii, assembly GCA_003427395.1. Classification (NCBI taxonomy): domain Eukaryota; kingdom Viridiplantae; phylum Streptophyta; class Charophyceae; order Charales; family Characeae; genus Chara; species Chara braunii. Next base: position 651,419 of record BFEA01000230.1, read on the forward strand.
AGCTGCAGACACACCAATAAAGCACGCACAAGTGTACCATTCGACACCAGGACATGATGGAATTCACGATCCGAAGTTCTCTGATCACCCCCTTAACCGCATTGCTTCAACCCATGGAAGGAGAGCTGCCATAGCAAGGTCCCTTGCGTTATGCCAAACCAACTCCATGGTATAGAGTAGGGTGTTTGTAATTGTTACTCCAAAAGAAGTGTGAGCCTTTCGTTATGACACTTCCCAGAATTGAATGAGCCCCTCCAAAAAGGGCGATCATGGCCTTGGATGTTGGGCATAAAGTTGCAGCATGAGTTGTGAATTCCCCGTTGCGCCGCATTTTCTATTGCGTTTCAGGAGAACCGTTCAGGGCTAATTCAAGGGCTTCCCTTAACTTGGTGCAGAATCCCTAACATGGCAGGTCAAACTACCAGTACCTTGCCCGGACGTTTTGCCTGACGTGTTTGTATGCAACCACTTTTTTCGGGTGCTCGGCCTGTTAGACCTCTCTTTGGCTGGCGGCACCAGGGAAAAGGACAGCAATTTGCGCCATACCTCGCAGCACAAATCCAGGTCGGGAAAAAGATTCTTGGAGGTACTGGTGGTTAAGGGTCAAAGTATTGACGCGAAGTTAGTACTCTGTGCCGTTAAGGGTCAAGTCAAGGGTCAGAAAACTGACGTCAAGAGTCAAGCTGCAGCAATGATTTCTCTGCTGCTCAATTTGTGCGCCAAGTGGAGCACTAGACAAGTTGATCTGTATCACCATGTCAGAGATCGCTGACAAAGCATGAGCACAGATCCAAAGAAACAGCAACATAGTGCAATTTGAACTTTATGAAATTTGAACTTTGAACAATCCAAAGCAAAGCATGAAGTATCGTGGAGGGAAAGAGTGTTACTATTATCAAATCCATTCTGACAATCAAACGTGTATTGGCATTCACAAATCGACAGATACCATGACTCAGTGCGATCGCAGAGGAGAAGAGTAGCAGGAGGAGAAAGGAGAAGAGGATGAGGAAGAGAAATTGGTGGACAAGGAGGAGGACGGGGAGGATATATGTCAAAAGTCAAAGCATCTACGGTAACATGAAGGAGGACGGGGCCCAGACCTAACCGATGCTATGTCTCTGCTTGGAAAGCAAGAACCTGGTCATAATGATGGTCATCTTTGTGCGTTGCGAGCATGAACATAGCAATACCGGGGCCTGGCTTTGGATGATTCTTTAGATTTCACTCTGAAGTTCTAAACGGCCAACGGGGCCGAACTCAGTTCGTAATGCATGCAAGGTGCATTCAGGACGTAATGGGTCCAATTCCCATTGCCCCCACATATCTGCCTGGGCTTGGTCCCCTTAAACCACCAGTACTTTTTTCCCAGTCATTGTTCTACGATGTGGCGCGTGCATGGCCGCATCTGGTGGGATGTACCGACCTGCCGGTTCACAAGAAATACATGAAGACAAAACAGGCCGTGCACACGACGTGTTTTGCCTGGATATATTTCTTGTGAACCGGCAGGCTGGTACATCCTGCCAAACGCAGCCGTGCATGTGCCACATCGTTGGAAAATGGTTGGGAAAAGTGCTGGTGGCTTAACATCTAGGATAGCCTGTTGGTCAAGGGCAAGCCGTAGTAGCCTGTTGGTCAAGGGCAAGCCGTAGTAGCCTGTTGGTCAAGGGCAAGCCCTAGAGCTTTGGCACTGTGAAGGAGTGGTTGCGGGCTAGGCTATGTCGAGCCTCATCCTCTTCTGCGCATGTTCAGCTGGTGTTAGAACACCGCACGCACCTGCCCCCCAGCCTAGCACAGTTCATGAGCAGCTAGCTGATACCTCACACAGGTACTTGCAAGATCGTCAGGTTGGCGGGCATTATCCCATGGGCCACGTATTGGGGAGGGAGCATCACTCTGCAAAGGCATAATCATCGAGGGCGGTGAGTGCCTTGTAGGGAGCAAGAGCAGACGAGAGGCATGGTCTACCCTGAATCGCGGGAGGTAGGTGGGTTTGCAGGGTCTGAGGGCTCTGCTGAGCAGGTGGCAGGTTTGTTCCACAGGTGGTAGAGGGCAGCGTGGACCATGGAGTACAGTGGCACATGCAGATCTACACACGCCACAGGGTCTCGGGAGAGATGAAAAGTGTTTAACTACGGAGGGTAGCTCAGGGTTCACTAACTTTGCTGTAATAGAAGGCCCTATATACTTGACCTGAGTCAACGGTCATAGACCTGAGCTCCTGTAAATAAGAGTCCATGGAGCATAGCGCCCAATGCGTGGGAGGGTTTAGGGTTTGCGATGCATCCGAAATGCCAGGATGCATACGTCATTAATTTGATAAAAGGTCTGAAGTTCAGGGTTCAAAATCTCGTAGTGATGTCCGCCGGGACATCCGTTAAAATTGGAATTTGGAACGATAGAGAGAAGGAAGATTAGCATGGCCCCTGCGCAGGGATGACATCATGAAACACATAAAAAGTGAAAATAAAAAAATGATAAAAGTCTTGTAGTGATAAGTAAACAGGGAGGGCAGGGAGGGTTCCAAATTACCCATCTTTCATACTGTCTACACAAGGGAAGAGAGTTGGTGGGCTCACAGCTTTGATCGCCAATTTACCTCCTTGGTCAAGAGTGCAGCCTCTTGACCAGCTCGCTTCTGAATCTTCAATATGTCACCCACTCTGTCCAGAATTTCTCCGACTACCGTTTGTCCAGTTAGTGGCATGTCAGTTTTCTCAAAGAGCCTCCTGTACCTCTCACACAATTTGTTCATGACAGCCTCCAGCTCCATCCCCCACACACCTCCAACAGCATTCCACTTTGCATCGCGCACCAATTTTGCTTCCACTGCTTTTGCCTTTTCCATTTGCTCCTGCAGCTGGATCTTCATGTCCTTGTTTCTCTGAACAGCCTCTCTATGAGCTTCAACTGCCTGGCCCTTTTCCCTCTGCAACTGTGAGGCAACATTTGTGAGGTAGGCCACCCTTTGCTGCATCTTGCTGGCTCGCTTGAGCAGCAATGTACTGCGGGCCTCCTCCTTGTGAAGCTGGCGCTTGAAGATCTCAATCCTTTTCTTCCACAGGTCGATCCTGTTTGCCCACGGTTCCATACTCTCTCTGGGGGACTCGGGTTCAGTCTGAGCAGCTCCTGACACTCTCTTCCTGTCGCTCACCGATTTCTGCAGAGTTAGACAAAAAGATTTGAGAAAATACAAGCAGTAGGACGTCGGAACAAATGGCTAATTGGTCAGATAGGGAGGTAGCCTCACAGCAAGGAGGGAGAGGGGGAGGGAACTAAGAAGGGAGGCAAAAAGAGAGAAGTGTGCAAGCATGCCGCACAACCAACAGAGCCAAAGAGATGGAGAATAGGATGCGGTGATGCACATGTTTTCTCCAGCAATGCAGATTTGGAGGAAAACAGACCTGAGGGATACAGGGGTGGGGTGAGAGAGAGAGAGAGAGAGAGAGAGAGAGAGAGAGAGAGAGAGAGAGAGAGAGAGAGAGAG
>BFEA01000230.1:661979-677718 GCA_003427395.1 Chara braunii
AACAGGTCCTTATGGCCCTGGCTCCATTTCCATTCTGGGGAACGTCAGTCCGGTTCCTTTTTTTTTTTTTTTTTTAATGGCCCGATGGACCACGGATCAGATATTAAACTGATCAGAACAGATACTACAGTTGATCTTAGCCAAAAGGCCGAGAAAGGTATTGCGTCAGTCCGGTTCCTATTCCACCGGCAAGTCAAAAAAATAATACAGCATGAGCACTTCACACACGCTTCCTTCCGTACGGCCGAAGGACCCCTGACCAGCATTGATTACTCCACGTATATGGAGGATTGACTGTCAGCTTGCCCCGCTAAACCCTTTCCTCTCAGGCCCACTGAAGGAACCTGTCAGTTAGAAACGAGAAACCAAGAAACGCCCTTAGCAGCAACGACCACTCCCACCCCTCAGCCTCCCCCAAAAAAAACCGCCTATTGTCTACCAGGCTGAGAGGATCTATCTGGCGGTCCTCATGGACTGAAGAGGCTTCCCTTCCCCTGTTTTTCCTCCTAGATGCCTCCGTTACTGTTCAGTCAATCCCCTGGAATCCAGGGTAATCAATGCTGGCAGGAATATGTTCTCTACATTGACAAAGTTTGGTACTGATTCTTCCTTCACAGAAAAGAAAAGATGTATCAAAGGGACGCTGGGCCCCGTTTCCAGCAGGTGATGCTCCCCACCAATAGATGGAGCAGCCCGTCAGGCAAAGCCTCAATTCCGGAGGTTCTCTTACCACCACCGGGATAGAGGCCTTGCACGAGGACTTTAAAAAAAAAAAAAAGGCTGCCTTAACCCTATTTACATTACTGGAAAGTAGGCCTAGCCTCTGCTACCTTGAACCGGCTGACTAAAACCCTTAAATCCTAAACCCTTGAGTCGCTACCGGCTGGCTAACCTCTTTAACCCTAGCCCCTCCCCTATTCGGTTAAGTGGTATACCTTCTCTACTAGCCTTCCATTGACAGAGACCTGTACACTGTGGTCCATAGCCACTTATGTGTCCTCACTTCCAGATCCATAACTTATACGGTACCTATCCTTCCGTTAATGAAGAATACCGTCTGTTCCGTCCTGAACCCGGGTATGTGGTAAGTCTATACTCTCGTCAGTTTGCCCTACCCTGGTGTTAGATTTCAGTCTTGCCCCACCTCTTGCATCCTCAACCTTTGGACCTTGACCTTCGACTTTCGTTATGGATTCCTGTCTCTCTATGTATCCTTAGGCCCTTCTGATTGCTTGTCCTGTCTGAGACAGTCTTCGCAGCGTCTGGGTCTGAGCAAAGTCTCCTCCTCGTCCCCACTTTAGAAGTCCTTTAGCCATGTCTTTGTTCTCGTACCTGATGCCTGGTACCTGATGTGGCACCTTTCTCCCCTCAGCTCATCAGCCCATCCGCTGCAGGTGTGGTCTGGGGCCTCCGGCCTGCTTCTGAATTGTGCCAGTCTTTCCAGCACACTCGGTCATTACGTAACTCGGCCGCCTTACCATTCACCAGCCACTGTCTGGTAAACTTCTTCCTAACCTTTTCTTGCTGGTCCTCGTCCTCAGGCATCGACAGCCTTAACCTCTGCCATCTGCAGAGAATTTCAGCCTGTAGCATAGATCTTGTCTCACCCCTACCTTCTCTCTTGGGTTGGACAGTCCTTCGATAGTCCTGGAGCATCTTTCCTTCCAAATGATCCATAGAGTCACTTTCCTGATCAGTCTGAACCACAACCTCTCTGTCTTCTGAAGATGATCGGGGATGTTAGTCCAGAGGAGGATTTGGATGGGGTGCTCAGGGAAGGGGGCATGGAAGAGGGAATCCCAGAGGGCTGAGGCCCGTGCCCAGTAATCTGTCGCCTCACTACATTGGATTAGGCAGTGAACTTTGTCTTCTTGAGCCCCTTCTGTACAGACTATGCAATGTCCGAACTGGTGGGATCGTTTTTTTGACGTCTTATATGTAACCATTGATTCACAGGCAGTGCCGCGTACGTAATGAGCCACTGGAGGCTCCTGATTTTTATGGGTCTGATAGTCTTAAATTTCTTCCACAGGATCTGTGTAATTTTATCGGCTTCCTGGCCTACTAGTTTCTGCCATCTGTTTTTTATTATAGGATCTGGGTCGTTTGTTTTAAGTAGGAGTTTGTAGCCGAATTTAACTGTATAGTCGTATATGGGGACCTTGGACTTGACATTCCTCTCCCTGTCCGGTGTCCAGGCCCATTCAGCCGGGTCGAATTCCAGGTTCTGGACTGACGTGTCTGGTATGAAGATTGATTCAGGCCACGACCCTAGTACTCTTACCTTCCTAAGTAGAAAGAAGTCCATGACTTCCGATTCCACCTCTCTGTTTAATATAGACGCTATTCCCTGTTTAGAAGGGGAAATTGGCAAGGAGGAGAAGAACGTTGTGGTGGTCGAACCTGGTTGCATGTGGGAGAATTGGAAGGCTCGTGAGGGAGGGGACTCTTGTACCTTAACCCCCCACTCTCCAGATTTCCACGGCGACGCTTCACACAAGATATCTTTCCAGTCTTGAGGTATGAGGTGAATAATGTATTGGAGGTTAGAACCACACCTATGACATCCCTTTAACTGCGTGCTCAGCTCCTGTTCGGTTACCCACTCTTTCCTTTCTTCACTCCATAGGTGACTTTCCATACCCCATTCTTGACCATGATAGCCATTTGTGATCTAAATGCAGGGGATTATCGCCTTTATCTGTCACCCATTGGTTGCCGAACAACAGTTGTCTAAGAACCTTGTCTTTGGACTTTGGTCTATTAGTCTTCTTTGGCAGGATTTCTCTCCATAATCCGAATCAGAGCTGTCCAGTATGGGGTGGGACGAGTGGCTTCCTCAGCTCTAGTTCCTCTTCTTGGTTTTCTCCGCCCTGTCTTGGGGCTCCATTCCTTAGTCATTATCCAGTACAGACCTGTCATGTTTTCTGGTGAGGCCACTGGCGCCAACGCTCTAATGCTATCTAAAGCTAGTTTGTTCCATGCGTTGTCAGGCTTCATCAAAAGCTTGATTATCCATTTAACCTGGAGGGCCCTTGTTTCCTGTCCAGGGTCTATAACCCCTAGACCCCCATACAGCGTTTTTCTCGTGATATATTGCCAGGCAATCTTAGGAATACAACCCTCTTTGTTGAGGTTCCCGTCCATAAATAGGACCTTGCTCTGCGGTTGAGTTCCTTAATCGAGCTATCCGGTATTGTCCAGATTGAGCCTATATACCACATCATAGAGAACATTGATGTGCTGAGAACTAGTCCTCGACCAATTAGTGAGGTAAAAGTGTTCCCCCATCTCCCTAGTTTATTAATTTGCTTTGGGCGCTAGACCCTCCATCGTCATAAGGATACCAAGGTAGCGGGTCGGGGTGTCCGGCGTTTCACACGTCATGGCGGCCTCAGGCCCTTGCATATGAGGGAGGTCCTCGTTTGATAGCCACCATCCTACCGTCTTTTTCCAGTTGATCCTCATCTCTGAGGCCTTTTTCCAGTTGATCCTCATCTTTAGGCCAATCTGAAAGCTTCCATGGCTCTAGCCAAAGTTCTGAATGAGGAGTCTGAGGCTCTGATCAGGACAATAAGGTCATCTGCGAACATGATTACTGTCGGGAAGTTCATATGATGGGCTGACATCACGTTGACCTCTGGGAGTCTGTGAATGGATGGGTCCTTGTGTAAGAATGATGCAATAGCTTCCATTACGAACAGGAAGATCGAGGGAGCTAGCGGATCTCCTTGACGGACTGACCTGAAGATTGGATAACATTCAGACAGCAAGCCATTTACCTGAACACAGCCTGTAGCATTGTTGTACAAGATGCATATCCATTTCCTAAAGTTTGGTCCCACTCCCATCTTCTCCATGCTTGCGTCTAGGAAGGTCCAGTTAACTTGGTCATACGCCTTTTCAAAGTCGAAGAAGAGGATGGTTGTGTTTATCCTCTTTTCTCTGACCTTATTGGCTGCTTCATTTAGAGTCAATACGTTGTCCAGTATGTACCTCCCTGGAATGAAACCTGTTTGGTCAATATGAAAGCACTTATCTGTTAATTCCATGATTCTAGCAGATAAGGCTTTGGTCAAGATCTTGTAGGGGAGCGTAAGGAGCCAAATAGGCTAGTAGTTCCTGATGTCCTCTTTATCTCCCTTCTTGTACAGCAGAGTAACTACTACTACTTAGGAGGCTTCCTAGTCCCCCTTTCGCCCAACTGTTGTTGTAGAAGTTTAGCAAGTCGTCACCCAGGAGTGGCCAAAATTTCTCCCATAATTCTTTCGTTAACCCATCAATCCCTGGTGATTTATCATTGTTCATACTCTTGAGTGTCTGATATAGTTCTTCCGAAGTGAGTGGTTTGTCTAACGCTTCCGCTTGCTCGGTTGTTATCGTCTGTTCCAGAAATTGTAACATCCTTTGTCTTGCTTCCCTTGTGTCGGGTGGAGTAGGTGTCGGGGTTTTGGCCTGATAGAGCTCTTGGTAAAAATCTTTTGCTACTTCTAGCATTCCTGCACTATCTGATGTTGTCTCTTCCGGGAGTATGAGAGTTTTCAAACTCTCTATAGTACTCGCCATCAAGTTGGCTTTGATGTGGGCAAAGAAGTGTTTCGACATTGATTCGCTGAGCTCGTATTCGTTCGTTATGGCTCTTATTTGGAGTCCTTTCAGGTCCCGCCATCTCCACAAAGCTAATTCCTCACGTGCTTTCTCAAGGACGTCGGAGTATAGTGAAAAACGAAGGGTTGTCAATCAGGTTGGTCTCAACGATCTTTAGGGACGATTCCAGAGTTTGTCTCCGTTGTTTTCTCATGGTAGCTAGCTTCCTTGAGATTTTTGCCACTGTCTGAGAGAGAGCGGAGTAGCTCTTTTGGAACCACTTCCATCGATCATGAGTGGCCAAGCGTGTGGCTCCCTGGTTTTGCCAACAGCCGCATACCCCGCCCTGAAAAATTTGACCAAATAGGAGAGAGTTGTTTAGTTTGTAAAAACTGGTCCCTTTTCTCACAAAATGCTTGAAGCTGATTATTAGCTCAATCGGCTTATGGTCCAAGCCCGAATATGGTGCAAGAGGTAAAATTTCAGCACTTTTGACCGCCCCCATCATTGTCTCTGATACCAAGAAGTAATCTATGAATGAGAAGGCAGTGTGATGAGCGTGATTCTTTTTTATTAGTGTGAAGGTCCTTTTGGTAGGGTGCAAAGCTCTATACGGTTCTACCATTTGGAGCGTAGACGTTGATCAATACAAACTCTTCTTCTTTCTATTTGAAGTGCATGAGGCACCATCTTCCATCACTAGGGTCGACTTTTTTGTCTAGGATCCGTCCTGCCGTGTAGATACGAGAGGATTTGGGGACCAGAATGGCTGTCCCTTTCGTGCTCAATACATTGTTTGCAGCCAATATTTCTTTGATACCTCCTAGTTTCCTTGCTAAGAAAGTCCGAATTCTATTGTGTTCAGCCAAGAGGGTAGGGAACAGACTTAGAGGCAGTGAAGGGGAGACAGGAGAGAGGGAGGGGAAAGGGTGGAGGGGGGAAGATCCTTGGATGAAAGCGGCTCCAGAGGGAGAAAAAGGGGAGGGGGAAGGACACCAAGGGGAAGAGACCGGGGTTGGAAATCCTCTGCTGGAGTGGGAAGACACTCCACCTAAACGGGTAGAAGAAGTTATAGCCACCTACAAAATAAAAAAAGTGGTATCGAAAGTAACAGGGGAAAATAAATTTCTGCTGCTTCCGCAACCAAAAGAAGACCTCGCTGAGAAAAAGCAAGATGAGATTACACAACAATCAGAGGGGGGAGGAAGCCATCAAGAAAAAGTGAAGATAAATCAAGATAACAAGACAAAGTTGGTGACTGACAATAATACTCAGTGGTCAAAGGGAGATAATCTCCAGATGGTAAGGATCCAACCCAATGGATTGCAGAAACACCCCTCTCTTCCTCCGCTTCCACCTCCAAACGACATAATAGTCAGCAGAAGACAAAAATTGCAAATTTTACTATCAAAAGGATATGCAGAGCTGGCTCTATCTAAGCCGGGCATTTTGATCCTACCAGTTAGACATAGTAAAGGAGAATGGGAGATCGGCCTTTCTGAACCATTAGGATCGGCACACAGAGAAGTAACGGTATATGGAACACCAGCTGACCTTCTTTCACCCATATTAGGAAAAATGACAGGGGAAGCTTGCTTCAAAGCTGAAATAGCTAAAGTAATTCAAGCGCAGCTTCCCCCAGGGGGAGTGGCGGTGCTCATTCTCTCAGCAGACACTCATCAGGTGTCGACGACAGACGTATTCCTTCGTTATGAACATACAAAGGTTGTTGATCTACGGTGGTTCACTCCAAACATGCTAGCTGAGATGCAGCAGTTGAAGATCAAGGCGGGAGAATTCTGGTTAGAAACTGATGTTTTGATCTTACTCTCTCGCCTTTTGAAAAATGGACAAGCATTACTAGAACAGGGAGGTAAGCTGCACTCAGGGCATTGGTTGATCCTGTGATCACTTCCAGACTCTGTAAATATCTTCGGAATTACCAAACACTATAGTTAACAGATAGCAAATAAAGACAAGATGGAAGGTATAAATACAGTGGACGTGCTTTATAATAGAAACAAGGAATGAAAGTCTAAAGAGCAGCAGATTTAGATCTTCGGTCGCTTAATGTGAATGGCCTAGCGTCTGCCAAGCCACAAAAAAGACAGGCTATCTATGAACAACTCAAAGGAGTGGAAGGCAGAGACTGGCCTGATGCTATCTGTATACAAGAGACACACTTGATGGACAATACAGATCATCAGCACACACACAAACAGATATGGCCTCATCAAGCCTTTAGAGCACACTCCCCACGACCAGGTAGCGCAGGAGCAGCCATCTGGATCCCGCCAGACTCAAGAATTGATCCCCTATACTGGGAAGCAGACAAGGAGGAGGGGAGATGGGTATTTATACTAGCAATGCTGGAAATAGAGGTGATAACTATCTTGTGTGTGTATGGCCCAAATGAGGTAGGGAAAAGGAGAAGGTTCTTCGAATCCATAAAAAATCGTCTCCCGGTAGGAATCCCAGTCGTGATGGCAGGGGATTTCAACGCAGCCCCCAACAGACATATGGATCGTTGGCAAATCCCCTCTCCCTGTCCAACATATATTGAGATGGATGAGCAAATCATTGAGGATCTGTGCCAGTCATTACACATCTTTGATGCTTACAGACGCCTCTTCCCCACAAAAAGAACCTACACGTGCTTTAGAAGGGGCCAAATGACAAGAACCTCGAAATCTCGCATAGACCTCATACTATTGTCAAATGAGTTGGAAGAAGCGCTTCAAGTAGCAGACATTTTCCCGCAAAGCGTCTTTCCAGGCCTCGATCATGCCATGAATGCGATATTATTATCATTCAGGAAAAAAACGGATCAAGGCAGAGGATTCTACAAATTGAACACTTCGATACTAAAGATCGATCGATTTAAAGTATATCTACAAGACGTCTGGTCCTTCTGGAGGGAACAAAGGGACCTATTTCAAGATGATATACGTTGGTTCAACAACGGTCTGAAATTTTTAGGTCGTAAATGCAATGAATATTCCAAATTGTTGGCTCAACAACGTCATCTAGAAGAAATCAATATTCAGAAACAACTCAATGACTTACATCAACAAGAAGAGGAAGGTAAAAGTGATTCAGAATTAGCCAAGATAAATACAAAAATTAACAGATTGGAATCCAATCTACTAGATTATATGGAACATCGGTGGCAAGGAATCAGAATCAGAGGTAAGATGAGAGGTCATATCACTGAAGGGACCATGGATGCTAGGTTTTTTGCATTAGCAAAGGCTAGAACAGGCCGGACAATCATCGAAGTTTTTTCTGATCCCCAAACGAATCATCAATTTATGGTATCATCGACGGTAGAATGTACGAAAATAGCGAGAGACTTTTATAAGAATTTTTTCACTTCGGAATGCAAACACCTACAAAAGGAACAAAGAGTGGAAGAGATTGAGGAGTTTCTTCATCCCTTGAATAAAAAAATAACAGAGCAACAGAGCACCATGCTAGATCAACCACTAACAAAAGAAGAAATATGGACAACCCTCATGATGATGGAGGAGGAAAAAACTCTGGGTATAGACGGACTACCCAAAGAATTCTGGGAATGTGGGATTATATCGCCCAAGACCTCATGGATTTTTACCACGCAGTATGGATCTCAGGTAGAATGGGGGAGCTAGTCAACCAAGGGGTATTGACACTGTTATATAAAAAAAGGAGACAAAACAAATATTCGTAATTATAGACCTATCACCCTTCTCCAAGTGGTATATAAATTGGCAGCAAAGGCGTTAGCGAATCGTTTGCTAAAAATAGCAACTGAGATCATCCACCCTACTCAAACAGGATTTATCGAGGGCAGAAACATTCAGGATAATATACTACTTGTTAACGAATTAATTAAATTATCAAGACAATCCAAACATAATGCCGCTTTTATATTCATAGATTTCGAGAAAGCTTATGATCATGTGGATTGGTTCTTTCTGGACAAATGTTTGGAAAAGTTTAACTTTGGCCCCGGATTTAGAAAATGGATAGAGATCTTACATTCAAACGCCACCACCAGGGTAATGATAAATGGAAATCTAGCACCACCGATCTCTCTCGAACGATCAGTGAGACAAGGAGATCTGATTGCCCCTCTTCTTTTTGTTTTCGTAATGGAGGCTCTAGCGGCCAATCTAAGATGCAACAAGGACATTAAAAGAATACAGGCCAGTTATATCCCAGAAGAAGCCATACCTGTCTGTTCACTTTTTGCTGATGATCTATCCTTGATGGTAAAAGCTTCTTCTGATAATTTAGCAGCAATCAAGCTTTTAATGGACAAATTTTGTGGACTATCAGACATGAGAATCAACTGGGGAACTAAAACTCAAGGATGGTGGATACATCATGAGGGAGTGAGACCCCCAGAACAACCAAGGATTAACTGGAGGTCACTAACAACCCCAATCACAGTGTTAGGTATATCTTTATCTGCAGAAGGAAAACCATCAACAAACAATGAATGGATCTCCAAGCCGGCCTTAGCTAAATTAGAATTATGGAAAGAGAAGAAGACATCTATTATTGGTCGATCAATGGTTATAAATAATGTGATCCTTGCTTCGATATGGTATAAATCAGCAGTATGGTCTCTTGACAAACCTGCTCTCGAATCCTTACTGAGACAAATTACAGCTTACCTTTGGAGAGGTAACCATGAGCATAAGGATGTAATAAGCAAAGTGGCCTGGCAAGCGATAATCCAATCAAAGATAAAAGGGGGATTGGGAATACTGGACCCTATCACTCAAACAATGACACTCTCCATTCAGTGGATACTAAGGTTGCTTGTCAATCCAAACATGCCCTGGTCAGCGCTAGCTTGGGAGCAAATAACACGACTAGCTCCTTTAACTCCTGAGGGAACAGACCCGATGATATGGCTAGAAAATCGTTACTGGTTAATCCCAAAAGGCAGAATACAGGCCTCAACACAAGAAAATGACCCGCATCGTCGAGCAACAAGAGAAGATTTAAAAAATGACCCCTTTTGGAAGGATCTAATACGGACGTGGTGCAAGCTACCACTTCCAAATAAAGTTCCCCTAAATCGGTGGGAAGAAGTATGTCAACAACCTTTATTCAACAATAGATGGATCACCGACTATCGGGGTAGAATGCTTCACTGTATGGATTCCCCCTGGAAGGGTTGAATAAGAAAAGGAATGCTTAGGATTGGGGATATCTGGAGTCCAGAGATTCGGGACTAGCGCCCTCTCCCAGACCTCAAATCCAGCCTGCACTATTGTAGGAAGACAGAAGAGGCTCTGGAGAAAATAATTGACTTTATCCCCCTAGAGTGGGTGAAGATCCTGAAGAAAGGGCCACAAATCAAGGAAGGGGATTGGGTTGGCATCCAAGGGGATTCACAGCTAATCGGAAATGTAATAATGGTAAACGCAAATGGGGTCATTCTTATCTCTTTGTTTTCGTTCACACATGACAATAAGATTAGGGAAAGCCAATCAAAGGAAACCAGATGGGTCACAACAGAGCAAGTGTTCAAGATTAGAGTCTTAAGGTGCAAAGATCACTGACTAACCTTTAGACCATTATGTGCGATTAATAAATTGGCCTTAGACCCGGCAACCTGGATATGGACGGTCCCCATGGGGAGAAGAGGAAAATGCAGCCGCTCTCTTCACACACTAACAGTAAAATCAACCTACCGGATGCTAAGACGAAGGATGAACCTGAAAGATAGAGTGAAAGCAAGATGGATGAATCAACTGAATGTCAGCAAGGAAGAATTAAGAAACATCAAATGGTTCAGAACGATAAAGAGCAAGCCGGCTAATGTCGCTTCACTACAATGGCAGATAGATCACCGATGTCTCCCAACTAATGATTGGATCATTGATAGATCCTCTCTTGAGCAAAGAGGGGTTGCTTTACCTTGGTGTAAATTGTGCTGCTCAACTTTTCCGGCTAGGAAGATTCCGGAAACCATTGAACACATCTTTCTGCAATGTCCGGGTGCAGTCGGGCTGTGGCGCTGGTGGGATAGGATCTGGACCAATATTAACCCATCTCACACCTGGCCGTGGAAGTGGAAAGCACTTTTGAGTGAAACCTGGTCCCCGGAGCAGTTAGATGAATTTTCTCACAATTTATTTGTAAATGGAAGACGAGCAATTCTTTGGGCCCTATGGAGGCGCAGATGCACATTTGAAATGGAGGGAGCAAGGCTGGAAGGCCCAGAATTTACAGATTCAATCAAAATGCAAGTGCAGACAGTCATCTCAACTCAATGGGATAAATTAAAAGAAAAGATTAATTTTCTATCCTCAGAAAAAAAAATCCGACAACATATAAAACAGTTCAGTGGCACATGGCTAGGGGGGCCTCGAGGGGGTAAGATAGGGGAGATTAAAAGGAGCAGAGAAAGGGGAGAAAACCTGGATGGACAAAAAAGAGAAGTCCAGAAGGACTTCCGTCTCATTTTTCGTGAGTGGACAAATGTAGACCCCGTTGTACCCCTTCGTCCCCTTTCGGAATTCCCTGATCCCTTCCCTCCCTCCTCCTTAAGCCTGGTTCCTTTGAGCTGGTTTGGTCGTGAGCAGAAAGATATAGATTGAAAGTCCAGTTTTTGGAATTCCTTCAGGATCTACAGTTCAGCAAAACTTCCTACAAATTTCCCTCTATTTACTTCAAAAGGTGGAAGAGGTAGTACTGCTAGCAATATCACGGTTATCTGGCGGCCAATTTCTGGCTGAAGAGGCAGCTCTTCCTGTTCTCATCAACTTCATCTTATATCAGCATCAATTGTATGAGGGACGCTGGACCCGATTTCCAGCAGGTGTAGCTCCCCACCAATAGATGGAGCCTCCTCAACAGTGCTAGCGGTGTCTGCTCTTATCAGCACCTCTAGCAACCGATCGGGTTGTTTGTGTCAAAAAAAAAAAAAAAAAAGGGTAAGATGAGTTTTTTGTAACATTATAATGTCAGCTATTTTGTTGTTGTGTACTGTCAGACCTTTGATTAAGTCGTTCATTTTGTCTTCTTTGTCTACAATATTACCCAACCCATTGATGTTCCAGCTTCGGATAACTATCCCTTGATACTTTCAGTCTTTCCGTTCCCCCCCCTTATTCGCTACTCTTCTGAGCTCCTCCATCCTCGGATTCCTCGCAGCTATCCCGGGCGGCTTTCATCCATGCTGTTGAAGGTAGGAGCTCTACGGGGGGGCAGACACGCCCGTGTCCATTCCCACTGGTTCGTCACCAGAAGTGGGCCCGGGTGTGTCTTGCCCCTTCTCCAGGGGTGACGTTACATCTGGATCGTCTATCTTGTACTGTCCCTCCCTATCACTGTTGTCCTTTCCCAAATCTGAGCCCAACCCAAAGTCTTCCTTCTCATCATTTGCATTCTCCTGCTCCGACTCACTATCCGAGCAATCACTTCTGCAGAATCTTTCCCAATCAATAGAGTATGCCCTTGCATCTAGGTCCTCATCCCCGTCCAACATCCCTGTGGAAACAAGGTGAGCAACCGACACTGCCGTCAGTTCCGCCGGGATAGTTGGACCCGACAGAACACTGTATGGGACTGTTGTCACAGTTCTCCAAGGTCTCCATCTCATTGCTGTTCTAAAATTTGTCTCCGACATCTTGACAATCAAGGGCGAGAAAGCCCGGGGTGAGTGCCTCCCATGATCCATGCGTTGTGTCGGGTGATCGTCGTGGTCGACTTGGGAGAGTGTGTTCTCGTGGTCCGTTTCCCCGGGGACAGTCTCAAAGATGCCCAATGGGATTTCCACCGTAATCGTCTCTCGGAGGATCTCGGCCGCATTCCGACCTTCCTCAAACCTTGGAATCTAAAATGATACATCAGTGGCAATCTACCATTCCCCCACTTTTTCCACATACTTGGCAGCAATCAACGGACGGATGTTCATCAGTGCCAGACGTGATGACTTTGTCGTCTCCACCACCAACGGAGCCTCATCCTTGGCAATGTGTGCAATAGTGACGAATTCAGGTGTGTATTCCTCGTTCAATTTCTTCAATTTCTCTGTCTGGGCTACCACCATTGCTGCTTCCTTTTCCAGCAGAGTACAATCTGATTCCTCTTCGGTTTCCATTTGCTCTGCGTCGAGGTCTTTCTTTTTCTGATTTTTTCGTGAGTTCCACTTCTTTGGGCGCAAATCTTGGAAGTCGTCTTTGGTGTCTGGGATAGTATTATCCTTGTTCGTTACTCCTTGATCTTTTGCCCTCTTCTTTTTAGCGTATCTGAAAGCTGTGTATTTAGAAAAATCCTCAGCCTTTTGATTACGGAGTGCTTCAAATTGGTTGTTGAAGTTCCCTATGCCATTGATCATCCCCCGCTTGCCACTCTTTGGGGATCTTTCCGCGTGCTTCAGGCAGGCTACCCGGATATCGAAAGCGTGCTCTCTTTCCCTTTTAACCTTCTCAACATAGTACTTGAGCCACTGTAGGGAACGTTGGGAGCCATTTTCACTGTCTGTGGTTGATCCCCCTATTTCATTGTTGCTTCCGTCTGCCACACTTCCTGTCCCAAGATCCCGGGAGTCTAGCGTCTTGCCTTTTTTGTCCTCCTCGGCGGACGTCCGTATCGCTCCCTCCCTCCCCTCTGTGTCCATTGCCTTCCGTTTCTTGAGACCTCCCTCCATGGTCTCATGCACATCGACATTGTTTAGCATGCGTTTGTTATCTGAGTGTGCTCCGGAGTGCTGCTTGTTCCAGGTTCTTCAGTATGGCCCGGAAGGAGGTTGGTTGCTTATTGAACTCTTGTACGGTTTGTTCCCTGACCGCGTCCAAGTCCCACAGTAAGTCTTCCCGAGCCTTTTCCTCCCTAATCACCCGGGAATCGATGAGAGGGTCAGTCTTAATCATGGCTACGATCCGGACCACCGGATAGGGATCTGAACCGTCTGTGGTCCGGGGTCCGGGGTCCGGGTCCGGATCTTGGTCCGGATGTGAGGGCCCCAGCCCAATGGCCAAAAAAAATTTGGGTGGTCCGGGTTGTTTGTTTACGCCCTGGGCCACCCAAAAAAAATAGTGCCTTATTTTTTACCACCCTCACCGACGATCCAGACGGCCCGGAAAGTCTACGAGGGGGTTTGGTTTTCTTTGTTTGTTTGTTTGTTTTCATACTTGCGGCAGCGCATTAAAAAAATAAAAAAAATGAAAAAGTTGAAAGGACAGTGTGGGGCTTTTGACGGAAGGAAGCGTGTGTGATTGGTAATTGTTGTAATGTGTTTTTGACTTGCCGGTGGAATAGGAACCGGACTGACGCTCCCCAGAATAGAAGGAGCCAGGTCCATAAAAAAAAAAAAAAAAAAAAAAAAAAAAAAAAAAAAAAAGGAATAAAGGCGCCCGGAAAAGAGGACTGCAACGATCATGGAGAGCCAGCTGATATGGGAAAAGTGTGAAGAGAACCTGGGACTGCAATGGCAGATTAACTTTTCCTTCGCGGCTTCATGGCAGCAGATGTGCAATGACTTGCTGGTTCCGGGCTGCCTGTAGCCTATCTCTGACGAGGCTGTACTCTAGGTAGGGACAAATTCGTAATTTTGTTTGGTTGAGGATTAACTGAGAGACCTGCCTGTATGGAAAATTCGTGAGGGACATATCTGTAAATATAGAAATATGGGCCCAGTACTAACTCGATTTTCCTACAGCTACCCTAACTGCGAATAGCGGACCCGGGCTACCCCTAGGACAGACAGGCCCTATGGGCCTACGCTGATAGACGGCCCTATAGCCTATAGCCGGGTAGGGGGAGGCCCTAGAGGCCGAAACAGAAATGGTACCGGCTGGTCAGTCAGTCCGGTCTAGGTTGGTCTAGGCTAGTAGTAGAGTATAGATAGGATGGGGACATCGGTCCTGGGATTTTTGGCAGTTGACACTTCGTGGTGGAAGTTGTTGCGCACACGGTATCAGGTCGTGGTTGCTGATTCCTGTGGTGGAGACGGCGGACATAGCCAGACCTACGGAGCGCTGACCAGACTGGGGTCAACGCTGTCCGCTCTGACTCTCTAGGAGTCAAAGCGGTCTGGGCTATCCGAGGTCAGATGCGTTGGAGCACGTGGTGCACTGCTGACTCTCCTCAGGAGTAGGGTCCCAGTGGCGATGCAGCTATAGCTGCATCTTCTCAGAGATTATCATCATCTGGACTTCATCTTCATCGGGGACTGTTGGCGCTGAGCTTCTTCTTCGTCATCTGGATGGCGATTGGCTCTGGGAGCCTGTTTCACTTTAGCGCAGGCCACTGAGTTGGATGTCAGGGTGGCGCGGGTGTTACCTGGGGTTTCGGTGCTATTTTTAGCTGTTCAGGCTATTGGGGTTGAGGCGCTACCCCTGTGAGGGTGGCGCAACAGGGTTCTAAGGTTATTCAGTGAAAACGATGCTCTGACTCCTCTGAGTTAAAAAAAAAAAAAAAAAAAAAAAAAAGGACAGTGTGGGGTGGCCAAACATTCCCCTCGCTCCTGAGTATTCATGTCCTAGTTGGTCCAGCCTCTTTTCCGTAGGATCCATACAGCGCACTAGCTAGGACCCTACGTCATGCAGAGGTACATTTCAAACTCGTACTTCGTGAGCGTGGGCAGAGAATATATAGTCTGGATTCAAATTCAGGTCTGTGCATCTCGGTTATGGATCACTATTTCTCCGTTTTCTCGTTTTTCTTTTCTTTTCTCGTTTTTCTTTTCTTAGGAATACGTGCAGTGGCCCTAAGGGCCTCTACTCACCAAATGCACAAAAGACAAAACATATGGTGGCGTATTATTCCACGTTCTGCAGAAGATTCATTCTAAATTTTGCACATTTCGTGAGTAGTGCAGCCAAGCCCTAAGAGTCACATGTAGAGACCAACAGGGCCTAGCTACACGAGCAACCCACAACTGCTGAAACACAGACCTGAACTCGAATCTTGAGCATATATTCGGCCAGCTCATGCTCTACTTCATATGCGCTGCCTGCCTCGATTTTTGGGGGGGATTGCGCTACATGGTTGCGAGGACCCTTCAGATAGCCTGCATGGGCCGTCTGAGCCGTGTTAAGGGGATCCGTTGCTGAGTTGCTCTCTCTCTCTCTCTCTCTCTCTCTCTCTCTCTCTCTCTCTCTCTCTCTCTCTCTCTCTCTCTCTCTCTCTCTCTCTCTCTCTCTCT
>BFEA01000230.1:754237-776078 GCA_003427395.1 Chara braunii
GTCAGTCCCGGTCAGGTCAGGACTTGTATCTAAAGTTTTCCCTGCGCTATAAAGCACCATTTTGTATGTATCGGAATGCACATTGCTTGCTGAGATTCCACTTGCACTGCATTGTCCATTCAGTCCTTTTTAGCACATTGCGGATCCTTGGTTTATATGTACATAGCCCAACTGGGCATGTAACATACACACTCCCCAGTCTCAGAAATGGGAGGCCTTTGACAAAATAATAATAATAATAAAATATAATAATAAATTAATAATAATAATAATAATAATAATAATAATAATAGTAATATAATAATTATAATAATAATAATAATAATAATAATAATAATAATATATAATAGGAAAAAAATACAGCCTCGCGTCCTCACCCGTGGACCTTACTCTCGTGGAGGACTCAACATGCAAACAAATAACGAATACACAGAGAACACCCAGAGGCTTTACTCTCATGGAGGACTCAATGTTCGAACTAAAAACTAGAGTACCCGGAGGATACTCCGTGCAAACAAACAAAAAGCAAAAGATCGGCTTCTCACCCAATATATCCTCGATATGGCATCGGTTCCTTAGCCGGAATATGGTGGATCCTGCCATTGTCTTCTTGATGTCTCCTGCTTGACATGCCATGTCCTTTGCTCCCATGGACCTCCATCTTATTCTCTCTTTTCAGGTTTTGCCTCTTCTTCTTCTACTTCTTCCTGTTCTTCCCCTTCCTCTTCTTCTTCTCCCTCTTCTTCCTCTTGGTCTTCAGTGTTTTCCACACCAGGCATACTCCAGTGGCATCATTATGAACGTGGGGCTTGGGAAAGTATTCAGGAAAAGCAGGACAAGAGGTGGACGAGCACAAGCAAAAGTTCAAACATAGAAACAGGAAACAAGATGATTAAAAATGGCAACAAATTTGGAGAAAATCCTGGGAAACAACGAGTCGAACACATCTGTTGCATGGCTATGATCCGGAAGTCCGGACCGCCATCCAGACAGTCCCTACTCAGACAGGCGTCTGGATGCCC
Source organism: Chara braunii (assembly GCA_003427395.1). Lineage (NCBI taxonomy): Eukaryota > Viridiplantae > Streptophyta > Charophyceae > Charales > Characeae > Chara > Chara braunii. Next base: position 755,260 of record BFEA01000230.1, read on the forward strand.
GATCGGGAAGGTCCGGATCAGGCCAAAATACAAAAAAAAAAAAAAAGAAAAAAAAGAGGAGGTGGGGGGTATCAGTGAGGACCCATCCTAGCATCAAGACTGACTCAAGGGGAACGGTTCCACTAGCACACGAGTCATGGCCTACTTGGAACTGTGCGGCACTGTAAGAAAAAGAAGAAAAGTAATTTTAAAGACTTGAAAAAAAGAAAAATCGCGACATTACATTTCCCAAGATGGGAAGGAGGCCGACTTTCGAAAGTGCTGCAGTCCCACTAACCCTCCCATCTCCTCCCCCTGCTCCCCACCCAGCCAACTCGGAAAGTTGCAGAGTGGTACATGACTGTTGCAGTCCCTTCGTGTGCCTGATGGAACTCCCTTCTCTGACGGCTGCCATGCTTTTTTTTTTTTTTTTTTTTGAAAAAAAGCCAGACCAGCGTCACTAGGAAAGGTGATACGAGCAACCTCCCCTAGTGCGCGATCCGGTTGCTCCGATCTATTGGTGGGGAGCCGTGTCCCATTTGAACAGTTGATAAGCATCAGGGCATAAGTGAGACTCTGGCTGCATCCGGCGGCCTAGCTCAGTTGGTAAGGCACGCAAGTGGCATTCAGGAGGTCTTGGGTTCAATCCCCATTGGCCTCATGTACCTTCCTGGGCATGCTTGGCGCCCGCCACCTAGAGATAGCCCGTTGGTCCCCCCAATTGGCATTAAAAAGCAGTCGCTGCTGATGTTCATAGGGGGAGGGGTACTCAAGGAGGCACAGCGACTGGCCACTCAGATGATGCTTGGTCCCTCTGCTACCGGCTGTCCCCTGGCCGGTGCCCCCCAGTGGGGGATCCCTGAAGGCTATCAGGCCACCCTGGGCTGAAAAGGCCACCGTTGACAGATTAGACACAAGATTGAATTTACATGGGCTGGTTAGTCCGATGATAATACCTCAAGGCCATCGCCCTTTAAAGAAAAAGACTCTGGCTGCCAGCATTGACTGCCCCAGTGAGACTGGGGCCAGTACTTGGCCCAGCTATTGGTCGCAGGCTTGCCCGTTAACGCGGCGGAGCCTCAGAGGTCGGCCGAGAGCAGCAACCGGTAGTTCAGCAAACGCCGGGCTCAGCAACTTTCGGGATGACACTCGTGAATACAAAAAAAAAAAGAAAAAAGAAAGAAAAACAAATGAGAAAACTATATAAATAAAAAAAAAACGATTCTCGACAATGGCGCACTCAAGAGAGAGAGAGAGAGAGAGAGAGAGAGAGAGAGAACTTTCATGGGAATGAATCTTCCCGCAAAAACGGGTGGATTCATTCCCATTTCCACGTCCGAAAGCAGGGGGGGGAGAGAGAGAGAGAGAGAGAGAGAGAGGCGGCTGGATTCGTGGAGAGAACGCAAGAAATGCACCAGCGGCTGTAAGAGAGAGAGAGAGAAAGGCGGCTGTATTCGCGGAGGGCACAAGRGAGAGAGAGAGAGAGAGAGAGAGAGAGAGAGAGAGGCGGCTGTTTTCGTGGAGAGCACGCAAGAAATGCACCGGCGGCTGTAAGAGAGAGAGAGAGAAAGGCGGCTGTATTCGCGGAGGGCATGCAAGAAATGCACGATCTCTCTCTCTCTCTCTCTCTCTCTCTCTCTCTCTCTCTCTCTCTCTCTCTCTCTCTCTCTCTCTCTGTTTTTCAAAGCACAACGGTTTTTTTTTCTCTTGGTTTTACTTTTTTTTTTTTTTTTTTTTTTTTTTTTTTTTTTTTTCATTCTTCGTTTTGAGAATTCAGATGTCGTTTTTTTTTCTTATTTTTCTCCGTTTTTCACTCGTCTCTTTCAGCGACACGTCCGGGACGTGAACGCCCGGTAGCACCAGCCTCGGCATGGATCCGCATACCGGTCGGCCAAGGCTCTGACTTGATAGCTGGGCCAAGTACTGGTGGTTTACCTGAGCAGCTGCTTGATGAGAAAAACATGATCATGAGAAAATCCATCTGCTGGAAACCGGGTCCAGCGTCCCATTGACTAAGCTCCTATTGTCCTTTATAGTACCCATGGACTGCCGTTTACCACTTATTACCAGAAATTAAGACCCTAAATCTGTAGTCCATCTATCCCCCTGTTCCAGCCTCCTGTCTGCCTCTTCAGCCCTCGATCGTGGGCGCCAGATAGTACTGACATACCTAGCAGACTCTCTCTTTAGGTACCGACAGAAATCAGCAGGCTGGGCCTTCTTTAAACCCGGAACCCTGGGACCTTCTCTTCCTTTATCCCGTGCCTGCTGTCTGTTCAGTTTCCTTTCCCCATGTCTACACTCTGTCCTCCCCCTTCCACACTATCCCCCATACCACCCCATTTCTACCATACTGTTAGAGGGAGGAGGGAAGGGGTCTGGGAAGTCATTTATCGTTCTCATTGGAGTTGTGGCGTCCACCTTGGTCCACTCATGGAAGATCAGTCGATAGTCCATGCTTTGCCCTTTCCCCTCGTGAATTCTCCCCTGCTCCCCATTTCGTCCTGTCCGTTCCACCCTCCCCATCTTTCCCCTATTTTCTCCCCCAAGCCAGCTTACACTGAAGTCCTGGATTCTATTTATCTCCTGTTGTGTGTGTAAGTGAGAGATTTGTGCTTTAACATCTTCCCAGTGTATTGCTATCCCTGTTTGAATTTGCTGTTGTATGGTTTCTGTGAATTCCGGCCCTTCCATCTCATATGTGCATCGGCGCCTCCACAATGCCCATATCACTGCCCTACGTCCCAGCTTAAAGATGGTTTGGGTGAAGGCATCCGCTTGTTCCGCAGACCATGTTTCTAGTAATAGCGCTCTCCAGTCCCATGGCCAGGGCGTTGTTCTTTCTAGCTGATTCCAGACCCTGTCCCACAGCACCAGAGCCAAATTGCCCCTGGGCACTGCAAAAAGATGTGTTCTATTGTTTCTGGTCTTTTCCTAGATGGGAATGAACTAGAGCATAGCTTGCACCAAGGCGGAGCCCGTCCGCTCTGTTCCAGGGACGTCCTGTCTATCAGCCAGTCATTGGTTGGTAGACAGCGGTGTTCCATTTGCCATTGGAGGGAGGCCAGTTTTGCAGGTTTCCTTTTGGCTAGCTGGAACCATTTGACACCTCGAAGTGATTCTTTACTGACATTTAAGTGCTTTATACATCTAGCCTCTACCTGGTCTCGAAGGTTAGTTTTGGGCCGGAGCATTCTATACATTGACTTGACTGTCATTTTGTATAAAGTTTGGTTGCTTCACTTCCTCCTCCCGGCCGACACTGTCCATAACCACTCCGCCGGGTCGAGAGGTAACTGCGCAATCGGGGTGTCTTGAGAGAAGGCCACCCATTTATCTTCCTCCATAAGCACTCTGGTTCTTGACAGTTCCTCTTTCCGGTAGCCGCGTGTCTCTTCTGATGTGGGTCTGTGCAGAGTATTATCCCGACCTATTGTGAAGATGTCGACAATACTAGCTCTTTTGGGCTACAGCACACCACATTTCTCATTTCCCCCTTGTTGCCAGGAATCTGCACCCAGTCTGATTCATGTAGAGTGAGTCATTTCCTTAGAATTTTCCACCAGCTCAACGGGATCCTCTCAATTATCTCCTCAAGTGCCAACTTCGGTCTGTGGCTGTATCGTAGCTTTTGCCTAAGCATATCTCTGTCAATCCAGTCCATCCTAGTTAGATCCCATATATCACCTATTCTCAGCACTCCTCTCCTCACCCACACGCGCCAAGGGGAGTTCGTAAAGCGGAGGACCTGACACCTGGTGTTGACAATTCTCCTATTGTCGAAGAGTGGTTGTCGGATTACTTCATCCCATCTCTCTGGTTGGCTTTTGTCCGGCAAAGGAAGGGTTCTCCATGTTTTCAATAGGGATGGCCAAAAGTGATCATTCCACAGGTCATTCCTTGCCTGTTCCGTATTGGTCAGCCCCTGTTTTCCAACCATGTTAATGGGTGTATTTCTACTGCTGTTTCGAAGGCTAGCCTGAAATTTTGTTCTAAGGCTAGCCCTTTCCATGGGGTATCAGGACAAAACAGGAGGCGTTTAAGCCATTGTAGGGCTAGTGTTTTAGTTTGAAGCATAGGGTGAAGTATGCCCAATCCCCCACTGGTTTTTGGTTGGATTATAGAATGTCATGCAACCTTGCTGATCACTTTGTGTTTTTCATGGTCGCCCCTCCATAGGAATGCAGCTATTTGGCGTTGTAGGGGGTGGAGGGTTGTTTTGTCAAGTGTTCAGATGGCTGATCTATACCACAGGGAGGCGAGCACCACATTGTTGATCACCAAAGTGCATCCCATCAACGAGGTGTGTCTGTCCTTCCACAGTGTCGGCTTTTCTAAGGGCGGCTTGGATATTCATTCATTATTCACTGCAGGTCTACCGTTCGCTGATAGCGAGACTCCCAACACCCGGATGACCTTCGGCTTCGTTGGGGAGTCATTTAACCTTCGGCTTCTCCGACATCCTGATGCCCTGATGGTGAATCCACCATCCCAAGGTTTTGTTCCCCCTGTTAACTCTCATATCTGAAAGGGCATAAAACTTTTCCATCATTTATTGGACCTCCTCCATCGATGCATGGGACGCATCCACCATCAGGGTCAGATCGTCAGCAAACAGCGAGCATGCCGAAACTGCCTCCTCGGGAATTGAGGATATTAGGAATCTCATGATGTCCTTGTGTGTCCTCAGATTTGCTGCGAGAGCTTCCATCACTATCACAAAAAGGTATGGCGTTATTTGGTCGCCTTGCCTAATAGACCTCTGGAGGGAGATGGGCGGTGCAAGGTTACCATTGACCATAACTCTGGTTGTAGCGTTTTTGTGCAGGATTTCCACCCAACGCCCGAGGCGCAGTCCAAAATTGAGTTTTTCTAAGCATTTATCTAGGAAAGTCCAGTCAACATGGTTATATGCTTTTTCAAAATCAATAAAATGATTGTCGCGTTTTGTTTGGATTGCCTCGCGAGTTTTACTACCTCATTGACAAGGAGGATGTTATCCTGGATGTTCCTACCTTCAATGAAGCCAGTCTGATCAGGATGAATGATGTCAGTCATTATCTTGGTCATCCGGTAGTCAGCGCTTTTGTCACCATCTTATAAACTACCAAGTAGGGTGATGGGTCTATAGTTCCTAATGTTGGTGTTTTCTCCTTTTTTATATATAAGCGTCAGTACCCCTTGCCCTACGAATTCTCCCATCTGGTTTGTCTCCCACAGAGCAGGATAGTAGTCCATTAAATCTTGGGAGATGCTCCCCCACATTGATTCCCAAAACTCTTTTGGTAGACCATCAATGCCCGGGGTTTTTTCTTCTTCCATGAGCATCAAGGTTGTTCACACCTCCTCTTTTGTTATCGGCATCTCCAACTATTTTTTCTGTTGTTCTATGAGTGTCCGGGAGAGGGGGCTTAGGAATTCATATATTTCCTCCACTCTCTGTGCGTGTGACTTATCTCTGCATTCCGATGTGAAAAGATTCTGGTAGAAGTCCCTTGCTATTTTTTTATATTATGTCGTTGAGATGTACATTGTTCGTCCCACCTTTGTCCTTGCCATTGCAAAGAATCTCGCATCCATTGACCCTTCCATCTTATGTCTATGAAGTTTTTCTCGGATCCTGATGCCTTGCCATTTATGCTCCATGTAGCCGAGGATCTAGGTTTCCAGTGTTTGTATTTCGTTGGTCAATTCCTCTTGTCAGTCGTTGTCGTTCATTATCTCGTCTTCTTGTTGTTGGAGGTGTTGTAAGCGATTTTGTAGGTCAATTACCTCTGCGTGGCGTTGTGCCGTGCGGAGTCTTGAGTATTCATTGCACTTACGACCCAAGAAGGACAGACCATTGTTGAACCATACTATGTCATCTTGGATTTGGTCCCTTTGTTTATGCCAAAAGGACCAGACGTCCTTTAGGTAGTTTTTAAAGTTGTCGATGGCCAACAAGGATGTATTGAGTTTGTAAAATCCCCTTCCCTGATCCGGTTTCTTCCTGAAGGTAAAGATGGCAAGGCACATCGCATGATCCAAACCCGAGGGAATATCTCTGTTATTTGTAGGGTCTCTTGTATTTCTTCAAAGACCAATATTAGATCAGTGCGTGACTTTGAGGTGTGCTCCGTTTGCGAGCAGATAGATCCACCTACCTTCTTCCTGGTCTGCCAACCAGTTAAGGGGTTCCACTCTTGATCCTGGGGGGAGCCATATGGCCACCCCGCCACTGCCCGATCTCTGGGCATAAGCTCTGTAGGATTGGTACAACCAGATCTTCTTTATGGACATGATTGTGCTCCGGGCTGTTTAATAAGTGTGTTTCCTGTAAACATACCACATCGGGCCAATCACTCCCCTATACCACTCTGAGCTGTTCTATAATCGTTTGCCGCTTAGATTGATTTGCTGATGCAAACCCGCTCACATTCAGAGATCGAAGATCAAGATCCGCTGCTCTCTTGGAGAGTTTCCACTATTTGTCCTGATTATACAACGTGTCAATAACATTCATTTTTGTTTCTTTATTTTCTTTTGATCTGTCTGCAGGGGCCGTTTAAAGGGGCATTCATGGGTCTGTGCACAGTTTGCCCCCACTGCGTAGGGTTCCATCTTAGAATGAGTTTTACTAGGAATGACATGACTTCCGCTGCAGACCATAGATCACCGGCCTTGATCTTCAGCAATTGCAGATCCAGGAGTGTTTCCTCATGGAACCAGCGGAGCTCCACCTCCCTCCCTGATCGTATTGAATGTCAATGTCCTTGACCGCTAATCGTTGTTGGCCGTATGAGATGACAAGCGAGGAGGTTGCTCCTGGTGGGAGTTGATCCTTTATCGGTTGAGCGAAATCTTATTTAAGAAGAGTGGGGCCTCCTCCCCAAGATAAGAGGGAGAGGAGGAGGGATTAACGCCCCTTAATTGTGACCTCACCATATGTTGCTCCTGGTGGAATGGATAATCCTATTTCCCATGTCTTGTCCTTGTATCTGACTGGTAGGAAGATTATACCTTTATCTAGTGGTCCCTGCAGGGTGTCTCCTTTTTCCAACAGGTGACACAGTTTTTGTCTCCTACTAGTGAGATCCAAATTCGAGGGCTTCAGGAGGGGGGGGGGGGGGGGGGGGGGGGGGGGGGGGAGCGCAACTGTGGTGACTGATTTTCATGTCCTTTTGTTTTTTCCGGTTCCCACGCTGCCAGTGTTAGGCATAGGCCTTCGTTTCCTTTTCCCTGCTTGTTATTCTCCATTTCATCCCGCTGGTCTGTCTGCCCTTTTGTACTACTGTCAGCTCCTCCCTTTGCCTAATGTGCCATACTCCATGTCCCTACCTCCCTACCTTCCTTTCTTCTTCTCTCTCTTGTGCCTCTTCACTCCCTACCTCCCCCTCCACCTTTCCGGGGCTCATAGTTTTTCCTTTTTCCTCTTTCACCCATGCCCTCTCGTTTTCGAGGTCATCTTGTAACTTGTCCGTCACTCTTTCCACTATGCCTCCCTCCTCTTGCTTGTTTCTTTTTGGCTGATTTATCAATTGCTCTTGGATCTTTTCAACCTCTTTCTGTCCTCCTTCACTCTTATTACCTTCTTCTACCTTCTTTCGTTGTACCTCCATTCTGACATTCTCCCCCTGATCTCGTCCTGTCTGAATCGTGTCCAGAGGTTGGAAACAGTTGACTATTATTGCCAGGAGCTTGTGGCAGACGTCCTGCCAGCTAGATCCTTCCGGCAATCCGTTTAGCGGAGCTGCTTTAAGGCTCACACTACTTTCTAGGAGGGGGATCAGGGCTCTATAAGTCTCGTCCCAGAAAGCGGCATCCCGCCCCTCATATTTCCTCTTAAGGTTTTCCATCAGCCAATCCGGCACGTTTTTCAGGCAGTCCTCCTGGGTGTTTGTTGCTTTTTCTTCCGATTGGCTCTGAGCTGTGTGTTTTTCCTTTGCCTCGGTCGCGTCCTCCATTTCGATCTCCGGTGGTGGGGCCGGGGGGGGGGGAGGCTCCAGGGATGGTCTCTACTTCCATCGGTGTTGGCCCAAAAGCATCCTTGAACAGATCCTGCGATGTGTCGAAATGTTCTCTGTCCGTCTCTTCTTTATCCCCTTCCAGTCGACTTTCTGGTTTTGTTTCCTTCCTTTTGTATTCTTGCTTCCCCGTGGTCCCTTCCCCTTCTTGCCTCTCCGAAGTCCCTTCCCCTTATCCTTGGGTGCCTATCAAGCACCCTGTTGGTAGGTAGGTCACTGCTGTCGGTCCCGACGACAACTGTTTCTGCTTTTTTGGAGCGCTTTTTGGCTGTTGTGGTATATTGTGTGGCTGTTGGGGTGTTCGTTGCTGGGGGGAGGCAAAAGATGGGGGTTGTAGGCCTCCGGGTGGGGGTGCTTGTGGTTGCTAAGCTGGAGGTTTGGTCGAGCGCCCTGCAGGTCTGTTTTCCGTTGTTTTAAGACAGGGGGTTCATTCCATCGGGGGTTTTGTGGGTCTGCATGGGTCCCCCCTTCCTTCCCAGGTCCGTCCTTTTGGTTGCCCTTCTGGTCCAGGTCCTCCAGATAGACCCAGCCGTCATTACCTGATTCCGCTGTGTACCATCTGTTGGGTCTACGGGGGTCACGATGGAGGCGTCCCGCTGCAGGGTTCCTTTTGGTTTGGGTGGAGGGGACAGGCCGATTCCGTGTTGAGATGCCCATATGCCCTGCACTTAAAGCACTAGGGTCTGAACTTATGGGCTGTATGGATTTGGCATGTCTTCCCACCCATTTTGAAGGGAACAATATCATCTATCGAGAACAACTGGTCCTTCGGCAGGTCAAGCGCTAACATCACATGATCATCTCTCTTAGCTACGTATGATGGCAGCGGGTCGATAAAGTTCACTATAGTGTAGTTTTTCCCATGTCATGGATGAAGGCTGCCTTCACTTCTACAGGAATATGTCTTAGTTCTACCCAAAAGTAATCTTTCATCATTTATTCCCTTCTTTCTTGCAGGCTCATCTTTTTGGGTTGTGTTCACTATAGTGTAGTTTGTCCCATGTCATGGATGAAGGTTGCCTTCACTTCTACTGGAATATGTCTTAATTCTACCTAAAAGTAATCTTTCATCATTTGTTCCCTCCTTTCTTGCAGGCTCATCTTTTTGGGTTGCCATGGGTAGATGCGCACCTCTGAGCGTTCCCACCGAAGCTTCTTCCATCCATCCATCCTCTACTTGTCTTGTGTAAACAGGCTGAGGATTGTGAAGATATTGGATGATATAGGTTGTATTAGGAAGAATTCGTGGACTACTTCCAGACTCCCTTTCTTGCCTTCCAACTGTCTGCGAATCCACTTTATTTTGTCGTTGACCGATTTTTGTGTCATGCTGAAGCGTGCATTTCGTATATTTGGAGAGAAAATCGAAGTAATGGATGTGGTTAACAATTGACCAGGAAAAAGAAGGGGGTCAAAAACAAGCTCTTCGAGTACTTGACTTTTTTTCATCTTTTGAAGAGCTACCAATCAAAATGAGTCTTTCTATTTTCTTTTCCCGCCTCCCATTCTTGGGAACTGGAAAGAAAAAACACGAAAAAAAAAAAAAAAAACACCACTTCAGAAGTTTAGAAGATAAATCCCTCGCAATTTATCTACCATCCGATTCTCCTGCATCAGTGGTCGGACTATGTCCCGCAGATGTCCCAAAGGTGTTTGTGAGACACAGTTTACCTTACTCCTTTGCTAGTGGAACCGTGCTCCAGAAAATTGTTTGCTAGAGTTTCAAGGCCTGCTTTATTTTTTTATTTTTTTAGGGGGGGTAGCAGTGAGAACCAATCTTTTTTTTCCTTTTTTTTTTTTTTGGGGGGGACAAATGCTCTAGTCTATTTGTGGGGACCAGCATGTGCTGGGAACCGGGCTCCGCATCCCAGATAGAGTTACACAAGTCATTTGAGATATCGGGGTCATTGAGGAAATTAGGGAGGCGCGGCGCTACCGGGAGCGTTGCGCCCCGACATTTCCAAGGCGCGAAACCGGGTCGGCACGATGGGCCGATTGTGACGAGTGCGTTGATACACGAAGTGGGCGGTGCGAAGACGTAAGGGAAGTTGATGATGGAGAGGAAGAAGGTGAGTGAGGGGTGAAAGCGACTGCGATGGAGCTAGTGTGGGCAGGGTGGACTCTTGCTGCGGTATTGGGGATAATGGAAGGTGGTTGTTGGGGTTTGGTTTGGTGGGTCGTTTCCGAGCTTCTTGGCGTATGGAGAGGTAATCTGTTGTTGTTGTTTATCTCTACGAGAAGGTGCAATAATTGGTAAGGTCGTGAGTTTTCCTCTTCTGGGACTCCCTGTGGTGAGTTGTTGGCGGGTTCAGCAGCTAGATTTTGCAACCTTGCGTGGATATTTTTGGTAAACATGTTGTAGTCCGTTGTTGTCACCGTTCGGCTTTGATTGACCGGAGTGGTCGAATGACGGTTGAGATGCCTTAGGCCGGTGACATGTGGAGGTGAGGTTCGAGAACGGAAGGTCGTGTCTTGGGTACTCGTAGGTTTCTGCACTGGTTTCCGGATTCTCTGATTTTTCGATTGACTGGGTACGATCTTGTATTTGTTTTCGCCTAATGATCAAACATGCTTTTGCTTATTACTTTTTTCGATAGTATTTTGATAGTATTTCTTGTATGAATTAGATTCTCGCTGACTGATTTTTCATGGATTGATTGCAGTGATTTTTGTGCAATTCTTATTCATACGTATGTTCTTTGGTACATAGTTGTTTCTCTTGATGTTGACCTTAACTACGATCTTGATTATTTTCTTGATATATATTCGTGAGTCCAATATTGGACATCTTAGATAAATTTCTTAATCCTGTTTTTGAATTTTAAAATTCCAAAAGAGGTCTCATATAGATTCCCTAATTTTTTTCCTAATTTTCAAATTCTAAAAGTATGTTTCTGAACTTCCTCTGAAGTCATTTTCTATTGGAAAAAATCTACGTCGACAAAACTTAACTTCCTAGTCTTGATTACTGTTGCTGTAAATTCTGATTTTGAATGACCTTTTTTCGTTAATTGCGTTTCAAAGTTGGCCCGGGTCTTTGTATGGTATATTTGCGTCTTGCTGTGTGAAGTTGTGGGGTTCTTCTTTAGGGTTGGACCCCCTCCCCGTGAGGGTTTCACAAGGTGGGAGGTGTTACCCTTGGAGGGGGGAAGGCGGTATTGTGGGATTGTCTTTTTCTGGGCCAGGCTGATTTAGGGTAGGATCATCGTTGGCGGTTGGGGAGAGAAGACAAGGGGGGTGAAGTTGTTTACGGCAGGGTGAGATGTAGAGAGGGTTGTCGTGCCTGGAGGGGGTAGGGCAGAAGGAAAGGGGGAACTTCAGCTTGTGAGGTATGCTCTAGGGGGAATTGTATGTCTTTTAGGGGGTTGAAGTGTCTGTTTATAGGCTGTTCCGAACAAGGGCCGAGAGGAGAGGGGGCGCCTCCTGGTGGGGACAGTGTAGGAACAGGGGGGTTGCTTTTTAAGGGAAAGGAGTAACTTCGATGGTCACATAGTGAGTTTATTATGTGTTGTGGAGACCTTGGTGAACGCTAGAATCTGCATCTGAAGAGAGGTTATATTTTCCCCCTCCTGTCCTCGTTTTAGGATGCAGGTCAAGTTTCTCTATTTTTTTCAAGTTGGTGTCTGATGTTCCAAAGTTTTCAAAATTTTCTTTAAAAACTCTTAAAAAAGTTATTCGGTAAGCAGGAAGGGGAAGGTTGGTTTTAGCAGGGTGGTGCTTGGGCAGAGGACAGATTGGTGTTCAGGGTGGTAGGTTTATTAGAAGGGCGGGGTGGGGTGACAATGGTCGGTGCTGGAGCAGTTGCTCTGTAACCAAGGGAGCTTGAGACTATTGGAGCTATGCCGAGGGTGGAAAGCATAACCATTTTTTTCAACGTAGCTGAGGCCGGGGCAGTGACCCTGTAACTTTGGGGGCTATGCAGCTAAGGAAGTTATCGATGGAGGAAGACACTTTCTGTCCGTCAGAACTAGTTCGGTCGATACTGGGGTAGTTGGTGTTGTCCTGTCACCCTAGCAAGGGGGGTATGAGATCTAGCGAGTTCTCGTACGAGGACTGAATACCTGGGCAGTAGTCTTTCCTCTGCAGTGCGCGGAAGGAGCTGGATCGTGGGGGGTTTCGTTTTCTTGTCTTGCCGGGTAATGGTCCCGGTATCTCACAGAGTGACTATGAAGTGATTTGCCTATGATCAAGGAGATTGTGGATAGAATGTCAGGGGGGAAGGAGGAGTTGAGAGTTGAGAGATGGGAGGAAGCAAGGGGGGTTCAACATGGGAAGGGATGTCTGTCTAAGTCAGTAGGTCCAAAAGACAAAGTTGGGACGACGCAAACTGGTGCTGGAGCTTTTGCTCTGTAACCTGGGGGAGCAAGAGGTTTGTGGAGTTATGTCAAGGGAGGAAGGCATAACCAGTTTGTCCGACGTAGCTGTTGTCGGGGTTTTTTTCCCTGTAACTTATGGGTGTGTGGCTAATCGAGAGTGTCGAGGGAGGAAGGCACTTTTTGCCGTATGAACCAGACTGGTCGGTACCGAGGAAGTTTGTGTTGCCCTGTAACCCTAGCATAGGGGAGTATGAGATCAGCTGAGTTCTGGTACGAGGACTAAACGCTTGGATTTAACGTTTTTTCGTTTATTGAAGGGGAGGTGTAAGCAGTAGGAGTTTTTATTAGGAACTTCTGCTTCCAGGTTTGGATTGTGGTTGGGTAGATCATAGGCAGTTTTTTCTAAGATTTGTAGTTGTTTTTAAAAGTTGTTTCTCATAGGTTTTCGCAGGTTTGCTAATCGATTGATTGTTTTCCTAGCCGCAGTCGGGTAATGACCCCGGAACTTCAATTGTGTTCTATATTCTTAGTTGTAATTCAAAGGGACGTTGAGCCCGGTTCTCAGCATGTGATGCTCCCCATGAATAGATTGGAGTTTTTGTCCCTGGTAACAAAAAAAAAAAAAAAAAAAAAAAAAAAAGTCAGGGTCATTACCCGACTTCGGCTGAGAATCAATCTGAGAACTACTGAGAACTATTAAAGAAATTCAAGAGAATTAAAAAGAGGTTGAAAAACTATGAATGATTACTGACCTCTTTTCGAATGCTTAGAACCCCTATACTCCCAAACAAAACTCTCTAAGACTATCCAACACTATCTTATTCCCTGTCGAACTCTCTCAGGCCTCAAACTCTCACCCGGCTAGGTTACAAAGCAACACGACTCGCCCCAACTCCGGCCAGCGTCGTCCCAACAGCAACCCTTGGTTGTCCCTTGGAATGCCCACCCCAAAGCATCCCCAAATCTCTCTACCAGGCCTCACGCTGTCGAGCGCATCGGTCCAGCACCGCACAAACGGGGCAGGACCCTCCCGGCCGCGTCACTCAAGAGTTGGTTTATTCCTCGTTGTGATACTCATGGAGCTTCCGTAAGCCGCTCCGTCCGAGTGCTCCAGCCATACCTCGAGCGAGCCCCTACGACAGGATAGGGCCTACGCGAGGCACACGTTACCTCTACCTTACGGGAGTTGTCACCTCCCTTCAGTGGGCATTTCCCTGTTGAGCTACCAGTCCACAGTACGAAAGTTAATCAGTTATAACCGCAGAGGTGGACCAGCCGAGGGCGTTTCATAGGGGGTACACGCGGTTTTATACCTCTTTCGGACCCGCACGCGAACCGACGCCTTGGGGGGCTGAGGCCCCAAGCGCGACCCGTCGTCAGTCGACTAGGACGCTTCCCACACACCATGCGCACACCACTCTAGAGACATAAAAATTAGGACATGCGCACATACACACATATACAGAACGGCACAGAACAAACAACACGACAACACTCTTAGTCCCTTAGTAGGCGGAAATCGGATGGGCGTCGCACGCGAGACTTAGTATAAAATCGCGCGGATGCAGGGCCTTCCCATATCGACTAGCAATGCATGAATATGCAAGCAGTCGCAATGATGGCGTACTATGTAGTGCTCATAACCAAGCGGTCCCTCATGGATCTGAGTACTGCTTATGACACTCAAATCTCAAACTCGAAGTATCGTGAAGGTTCACCTCTTCATGATATTGCACGGCTGAAGGAACAGCCGTGCGGCCTCCGCGGCACCTCCGGCCTTTAGGCTGAGTGTCCCGGTGGGCAGGGCAAATAGGCTCTGCACTGGGGGTGATCCCTTCCATGCAGAGTGTAGGACCTGGGATGTCCTGGACAAGGACCTCAAATCGAGACTCAGGACCAACGTCCGACTAAGAATTTTTTAAAAAGCAAACAATCAGTAAAGGGAGGAAATTCCCCTTCCTTTCTCAACCTGGACCTCAATTTAACCCTCAAGCGAGGGCCCCTTAGGCCATGCGAACCACCCAAACATAGGTATGTACATGTACATATGTAAAAGGGGAATAAGTATGTGATGATCACGTCTCACAATCACAGTGGGACTCCTCACAGTCATATATATGTATATAATCGCAGACATTCAAATCCAAAGTTTGAACCACAGAACATATCTGCAATCACATCAAAGAGTCAACCAAAAGTCCTTACACTACACGGAGTTAACTTCAATCATTCTCTATACTCATACCCCTCGCTTTAATCATGCAAGCCCCAACCTTTGTTCAATCCTCCATAATTAAATACTCAGTACCTTTGTTAAATGACCATTCAATAAAAATCTGGGTAGAAACCTTAATAAAAAAAAAGAAACCACCAATGCTAAAACTTTTTAGGTTGAGTATTGAAGATGGATTGCAGTTGAGTCGTAAACCGACGAATCGAAGACCGACCTGTTATCAGTGATAACAAATGATGATCCTTATAGGATCAAGCTGAAACTAGTTCAAATCCGAAATCGAACGATCAAGAAGACCTGTAACACAAGGCAGGTCAATCTCCAAGCTAATTTTATAAGTCCATTTGAGAATAATCTTCATATCACAGTCTCACTCAAACATTGTTTTTAATTAACCAATTTTAAATCTGTCCCTAAACAGGTACCTAACGAAGAGGTAGATTCTGGTCGGATCTCCTCTGTACAAAGTGAATCTCCAGAATCGTTATTGGTTAAAATACAACCTATCTCCTTTAAACTAAGAAAATTTCGGCAGCCCTTTCTGTAGGAAAAATGTCTTTCCAGAATTCATAATAACTCAAATATGAAAATAAAAGCAATCTCTAATTCTGGAAAGTCAAATTTTGTCCCTGATTTAGTAAAAATTTGGTCAG
Organism: Chara braunii; assembly: GCA_003427395.1. Taxonomy (NCBI): domain Eukaryota; kingdom Viridiplantae; phylum Streptophyta; class Charophyceae; order Charales; family Characeae; genus Chara; species Chara braunii. The sequence goes on from BFEA01000230.1 coordinate 770,444, forward strand.
CACTCCCTTTAGAAAAGAAGTTTTTCCAGATTTTTACTAAGTCAGATATGAACTCAGAAGCAATACATGAGTTCAGCTAAGACATAATTTAACTAACTCCTTAGATTTGTAAAAATTTCGGCAACTCTCCCTTTGAAAAAGTGTTAATTCAAGATTCATACATAGCTAAGTTCAGAATTTAAAGTGACTTTGACTTCTTAAGGTCCAATTTTGTCTAACTCCCTGAAGTAGTAAAAATTTGGACAGCATTCCCTTTAGAAAAGAGGGTTTTCCAAATTTTTATTAAGCCAAAAAGTAAGACAAATTGAACCTTGAAAAGACAAAATCTGACTAACTCGTTGGTTTTTTATAAATTTTGGCAGCGTTCCCAGTAGAGAAAGTAGCTTACCAGCTTACCAAAATTTATACAAGGCCAAGTATAATAATTGATCCCAGAAAATGCAGAAATCGACCCGAGTAAAAATAAACTTAACTCAGAAAATGCATGAATTGAAACTATTTCTTATGACTCTAGCACGTGGCAAGCATCTAAAGCAACTACTTGCCAAACTAAACTCGGACCAAGTAGTAATCTCACTCAATCACATGCGAGGTCAAACCACAAAGGTAAGTACTCTCACCAGCCCAAAGTCAACTTATCCAGCAATAGTTCATAGTCTTTCAATGATTTATCCCTTTATACCCAGCTTACATAAGGCATAAAGCTAGATCATCCAAACTTATGAAACATGTATAACTCAGCCATTGAATATACACAAACAAAGAGCACAATAATTTTTCTCTTCTTTGGGCACATCACTAGGTTAGCCAACTTAGTCGCCCTGAACCATTTAAGTATCCAAGTTATATATAACTGTCTGCACTTTGTCTTTTAAGGTAACATATGACTAAACCGATCACCTTAGATCAAGGTTCAGTCGGTCCCTTCTTACCACAATTTTATTCTTAATTCATATCTTCTTCAGTTAGATGATATGTTATAGTCAGACCATCCAATTTTATAGAAAAATGTCTGACTAGCCTGTTCATAAATAATGTAGTATAAAATATAAACAAATATAACATTTTGGTTTCAATATGTGTGTGGCTTCAGACCAGACAACCCAATCTTATGAAAATTTGTTCAGTCCTTTGCCTAAATTCCTTCTCAGAATAAAACAAGAGAGAGCCAAGGTCATCGAATTTTATGGAACATGCCAAACTCTCTTTCAGAAACTCACAAAATATAAAAATCTCAAAGAAACAAGGCAACCAAGCCATCCAATCTTATGGAAAAATGCTTGGTCCCTGAAAATCAAGTATAAACAGTGTTTGCAAGTCAAAGCAACCAGACCACCCAATCTTATGGGAACCTGTCTGGTCCTTCAGGCACTCAAGAATAAACATAGCACTGGGCCCTCCAATCTTATGGAGACTCCCCCAGCCTTTGGTTGACCCAGTCAAACCCATTCAATACACCCTTCCTCCCACCTTTCTCCCAGATACAATCCTTTTTTACAATCTGCTTTAAGTCAGACAGCAAAACAAAAAAACTGAATTTGCACAAACATTCCTTTACTTAATCCTGGTTTGTCCTAAAAGTCAAACTGAGAGTCAAAGTAAGGGTACAAGCAGTATACTCAGTTAAACATAACAAGAGATACAAATAGGGGTTATATTGGGTTTATAGATGGAGATGGAAGGTTACCTCTCAGTTCCCTGCCTCCGGAACTCCTCCTGAGCTTCGGCAGAGCTCCCGCAATCGGTGGGCTGACTCCCCACAGAGTCTTACTGCAGTCCTACGGGTTGCAATCTCGCATGCCGCCTTCCTCTCATAACCAGGATTAGACGTAGAGTAAGAAGGGCAAAAGATGAGGGGTTTCAGACGCTCGAGATACAAGAGGGGGACAACTCAACTCCCAGGAGAGGGCCTCGCCGCCTTGATACACCTGAGAGCTCAACAATGATGGCCAGAATACACAGCCCGATTGATCACCTCAGATGTTTAATTGTCGGTTATTGACCTCCTGGCGACTCTCCAAAATGCAACAAGGTTTCCCTTCAAAGTCATAATCACTCCGCAGACACCCGCAATCCCACGCTAACTATAGGCGAGCCCACGACCTCGTGGCTCAAGTCCAGCTATCTCGAACAACAATATGATCCATATGTCGGCCAAATGTTGGCTCTGCGACTTCTCGGTTGGTCTATTGTTGCGCAGACCAATAAGATGAGCACCTCATCGGCCAACAGACGGATATGTCGTCCCCGCGGCAAAAGTTCAACAGTGAGCACCGCAATGTGTACATTATGGCATTCAATATTGTGCGCAACAGCCCTCTTAGTACTTAGGTAAACAAAAGCAGAGATGGGATTGACCACGTAAACCAGTTATTTGCGGGAAAATTGTGACGAATACAGCAATCACAGTAATAAATCTTTGCAGCACATAACGAACAGCAAGCCGCACTGTCAGCCCACACAGTGGTACCAACAACGGCCTAGTGAGCGGAAACTCAGTAACCGGCTGCCCCGCCTACCATAACACCCTGCGAGCTAATCACGTACGTGCTCTCCTCAACTTGTCTCTTTCTACACCTCGCAGTCAATTCGAACTTACCTGCCCGCCAAGCCGACCAAATTCAATCAGCCCGGAGAAAAAACGTAAGGGTGGTCAAGTCGGTAAGGAACACAGTCTCGTAGATCGGAGGTGGGGCAATACGATCAGGGAAATCGTAGTACGACCTCTGCGAAGTGCACAACCAGGATGAAAACCACTAGGATAGATGCCACGATCACCACAATATCGCGGCGGAGGATATGTCGGGCGCTGAAACTGGCTTGGCGAGTCTAGACAAGTGCCAACGGGGAAAATGACCTTAATTGAACAGACGAAATGCTACTACTACTGCGCCCGTCGCGCCTTCTACGCTTATTCCGGATTAAAATAGTAATGAATCTACCCCTGAACATCGGGTAGATTCATCCTATGATATACAGGTGATCCCCAACAACCCGTCGTCCTTACCGCACAACCCCCTCATCGCATCAGAACCAGATCGTTTAAACCAACATAATAACTAAACCCAGAATCCAACTCGCAATATAAAGAAGTTGCGGATTAGCGCCCTCGCTCACCCGAACCTGTCGAGAGACGTCCGAACACTCCCCCAATCTTTTCCCTCTCATTCTTCCCGACCTTTTCGCGCACCCCCTCCTCTTGCTGCAACTAAGACTAACTACTAAACCTCAAATGTGACTTCTCTATTGGGTTCACCTCACCCTGGAGCCCCAGTTTCGGGTTTTTCTTCGTCGAAATTCGTCAAAGAACGTGGATAGTATAAACTTTTTCCTTATCTCATCACGCTTTTTCTCGTTCCCACTATCTCCACTTAGCACTTTCTTGTAGTAACTTCTATTCTACTAACCCTCTACTAAAACTAATCCCAAAATGAAGTTCGCCCGCCCCAAAAACCTCTATCTACCTCTTTTCTCAGTTCGCTTCCATTAAGGAACAAGCAGGATACTCACCTTTTCCCTCTACTATAACCACTTCCACTCGTCGTCTGCCTTCCCTTCCTTCTCTGATCGCACCTAGGCCCATAGACGTTCAGGCTCATCTTTCCCTCTCTCCCTGCTTTGTAGCCCCCTATTCGTGCCCCTTCTACGCCAGCCGTAGCACATGGTCCTACAACCTCATGAGTTCGACAGTCTCAGTTAATTCTGAAAGAACTTTGAAGGAAAACAACTACTACACGGTTTGGTAGACTTTCGCAGCTACACGTACGCCCGACGAACGTTTTGCACATCGTTGTTGCTGCGTGCCTCCGCTATAAAGTCCGCTCCTGCCTGCTTCATGTGCACCTGGCTCATTTCAATGGCTAGGTTCGTTTTTTTTCTTCACTGCCTGGTCTCTCCTGGCACAACGTTCGTCACCATCTGGTTCCCCGACCGTAGGAACTATCCGGCAACTCCTGCTTCGACTCGCAGATACTTCAGAGGAAACCAACCATTGGCCGGTTCGGATATCTCTTCGCCCCTATACCCAAGTCCGACGAACGATTGGCACGGCAGCATCGCTGCTGCTTCGCGCCAGTCTTCTCCTACCCGCTATGCCTAAGGGAGTTTGCCGCCACCTCAGGCCCTCAACAGGTAGTTCCCACACAAACTGCCTGTCGCGGAACCAAAGGTCCGAGCCTACTGCAAAACCTAGGCCTGGACCTAGTGCAGATCCCGATGGTAGTTAGCAAATATTCAAATGAGGACTTTGAAGTCCAACGTGGGAAGGTATTTCCTAGTAGGCAGCGGCAGCAGTGGCCTTTTCACAATGCCCTGGGCCGCTCCGCCTAAGTATAAATGGCCATATTTCAGGTCCCCATGGCATGCTCACATTCAACCTCTTGCGGCAATTAGCGGTTGGCGGACGGCATACCCACAAAAGGTCCCCGCCACTCAGGTTTCTACCGCCTCGTAGGCTAATCACTCTCCGACCCACATGCATGTTGAACTTCTTGGTCCACGTTTCAAGACAGTCAGGATAGAGAAACTTCGACAACATCCCGAATGCACAAGGAACCCGTAGGTCAACAAAATGAGGTGCGTCCTCTCAGTCCTCGACTGTCGCGATGGCCTTTAAAGACCGGCGCCGCGTCTGAGTCAAGAAAATGCTGACGCACAAAACAAAATAATAAAATATCTAAACTTCTAATTGTCTGAATATGATGAATGAGGGGAAAGGGACCGCCAGTACCGTCTCGACGCCTCCGACGACAAAACCAAGGGGGATAGCCCTGTTGGGCCTTCAACCCTCCTCAGTGCCTTCGCGTTACTCCGATATTTTCACGCCGTTGCTACTCGATCTCGATGCCTAAATCTCTCTGATGGAAGTCTGACGCTGTAACCAAATAGGGCTAGGCCCAAGGTCGGGTCTAGCTTTGACGGACACCTAAATAAACCGATCATGTGCGACGCGCAGACCTACCGAAACACTTTCATAACCACATTATTGTCGACGTCGTCCTCCGCACGTACGCACATGTCAAGGTCAAGTACATCAATCAGAAGACAATATTTTTTTAATCTTAATTTAATCAAGAGCAAAAGATGGCCGACGACCACGCCGGTTTGGAAAAGAGATCACGTGCGCCTTAAGTCCACGCGCCCACGCACTCTCTACTCTAGTCAACCATCCAATCTAGGTAAACTACAGACACAGTCACGCCTCGCGCGGTATACTTAAGCTTCAAACCAAACCTATTTTCTGTCGCTTGCAAAAACCAGGGCGGATACCCTTGTAAGGATATTCGCACCAACAACGCTCCTGCAATCAGCAAGTTACAGGGCGACACCCCAACACCAGCCAGCATCGTTCTGGCATCAACCACAGATCCATGAATGTACCAGTATCAAACAGCCTAAAGCGAGTTAATAGAAGTCCCCAGAATCCTAAAGCATTCTCATAACCACCTGTAAACAAACCTTTTTTGTAAGATATCCTTAAGATACCGGGGCTATTACCCAGCTTCGGCTTTTTCTTTTTTACAAGAACACTGAAATTTTGTGTCCCCCAAAACTCGGATCAACCAATCCTAGCATCAAGGCCGACTCCAGAAAACTGTTTGCTAGAGTTTCAAGACCTGTTTTTTTTTTTTTTTTT
>BFEA01000230.1:776195-793531 GCA_003427395.1 Chara braunii
GGGGGGGTAGACACAGCCCAAAACTGACTTTGCGCCAAAGTTTGCGGCCTTGAGGTATGTAGGCATGTTTATGCGTTCGCAGCCAGGAGGCTGCGCTTGTGTGGGTTCCATTTTCGTCGTTTCATTTCTTTCTATTTTCGATAAGGTCGTGCAGTACAACTTCGCTAAGACGGGTTCGTTTGGGTTCTCCGACAGCAGAAAATAGGTCCGGTAGTAGTTGTCCCTAAGACCGGTCGTAGGGAAGGTTATCTTGTCAAGGTCGTTGCAATTTAGTATAGGGCGTCGTCCATTGTTTCCCTTTTGAGGGATAAAGTTTTTTCCCGTTGCAAACTGGGGGCGAGCGATATGGGTCTGGGCGGGCGATTTGGGTCTGGGTCGTTTCCGCTTTTGTTTTTTTTCTCTTCTACAGCATCTTCTCAAAAATACAGTATCGTAGCATTTTGTTGTTTACTATGCCCAAGTAACGAAATCTAGAACCGGAGAAAAGAAAAAAAAAACAAGAAAAGAAAAAAAAAGAAAAAAGAAAAAAAAAACGTGTGGGTAGAACTTACAAACCAAATGTGCAACATGAGCATGAATCTTCTTTTAGAACACGGGTAGATACACTGCTAGTAGTTTAGAGCTTGAAATGCCCTTTTTCTTGGCGGCCTGTGGGGTGGTACAACCCTAAGTAGCTTGTTATTCGTTTTTCATGTTTTTTTTTTTTTTTTTCTCCTGCGATAGAAGAATTTGGGCTCCATCCAGCGTCCTAGCTCAATTGGTTAGGCACGCAAGTGGTATTCAGGAGGTTGCAGGTTCAATCCCCACGGCCGCTTGTGGCACTCTTGGTGCCAACCAAACTGAGATAGTGAGTTGGATCCTCCCAGTCGGTATCAGTAAGATCTTCAGCGAACACAGGCGTGAGTGCGCGTGTGAGTGGGTTGCGTGTGGTGTGTGGGAGAGTGCTGGCCATGGACACTACCATCCAGAAGGCTTCCCATCCCCCACTTCATAAGACCTTTGTCAAGCTTGCTGTCTAGAACATAAAGCATGCCACCCGAATGGCTGCGTCCCCACGTTCGACGCGGTATAACAGTTTGAATGGATTCACGCTGCAAGCCTACCAAGTCCCCAATTATTGCAGTCTGTAAGCCCTACCGGTAGTTAAATCTTAGGGTCTGTAGGTCTAGGCATCGTAGGTCTGTAGGAACAGTACATGTAGGATCATGCCAGTCCCTATTAGTGGGGAGCAGCGGCCATCCAAAACAGGGTCTGCTACTGGGGGATGCTCCTATCAACTCAATTAGTAAATTCCGAACTTTTCCAATTGTATATTATTATATCTGAGTGGAACTTCGAATTTGCAGTGCAATTTTGCACTGTTCATGGCCATATCTCAAGCTCGTGTGAGCTTTATCTGATTGTCACGATCTTTGCACTGGTATCGGAGCAGTTACCCGTTGCACTGTGGTGGTGGAAGAAAGCCGACAAGGCATAAGGCCGACGGGTGTGCTCATGACGGGGTTTCACTGTAGCAGTCGAGAAAGGTGAAAAAGGTGTTGAATCAAGCTTGGAGCGGGAGAAAGAGAGCGGCCCGCGTTAGGGCGAGGGTTAGGACTAGCGCCATGACTGGCAGGTGGGCGGCGAGACGCTGGCGGTGTGCGAGTGGTGTCTCGCAGGTTGCTGACAAGCGAGGCGCTGGCTGGTCGGAGGTTGCAAGGCGCTTGCTACTCGTAGGCTGCGAGGTGTTGGCTGCGTGGGAGCAGCGAAACACTGGCTGCTGGCAGGGAGTGAGGCGCTGACAGATCCTGGGGAGTGTGGCACTAGCAACGTCGGGGTGGTGAGGCGTTGGCTCTGGGTGACAGGTGGGACACTGTTTTACACATGGCGTGGTGCTGATTGTCGCCGGGCGCGGATGCTGTGATGGGGTAGATTAGATTGGTGATTGCGCTTGACACACGCGCGGTATCCAGAGGCACTTGGCCAATGCCATGTCACAGGTTGACGTGGCATTTGGCCTGAAGCACAGAGGATTGGTGAAAATGGTGGTTGCGGCTACTGTTTGAACTGTCTCCCTGTACTTTCTACATGAAGTACTCCATAGCCAAGACTTTATAAAAGGTGGGAAGGCTCATGCGAGTTGGCTTAAGCCGATGTCGGTGGAAGAAAGTTGAGTGAGCCTTATGGAGTCCAAAGTGTGGAAAACGCTGGTCACACCTGAAGAATCATCACAAAGCTGCTGGGAGGTCATCATCAGGTCATCATCAGACAATAAGGGAGGTCATCATCAATGAAGCTACTCTCAAGTATTTTTTTATGTGTGTTTGTCCTCTGTATTGTGCAGGTTATCTTCATTCATTACGTCTAATGGTTGGAGATTATCATCTTGTTGCTCGTCTTCATCGTTGCCTTATCTAAGTACTGCTGTTTTTTTTGCCAAGCGTCGATCGTCGACACATCATCTGCGGTGTTCACGTTCTTCAACACCTGGCGGCCACATTGATACTGGGTGGTTCTCCACGATAGAGGATTTTCATCTTCCATTCTTCTAATTACTAATTACTAACTAGAGAGTAGAGTGAGCGCACTCCTTCTACTCTCCACATTCTAATTTCTAACACAAAAATAACTGATTACTCATCAGTGTCAGTGCACCACAATCATCATCACGTTTTTTTTTTTAAGGCGTGTAAATACAATTATTTCCAAGGCGCTTCTCGCCACTCTCTTCCCACCTTCTTATTCCCAACTAATTACTATCATCATCATCATCATCTCATACTTATTGATGTTGTAAGATTCCTCCTCAGAAGCTTATGTTATAGACGGTAGGATGGATTGAGTTGGGAGAGCTCTTTTCCACAGGGGAAACACAAGGCGGGAGGTGTTTGCCTTCAGGGAGTAAGGGCAGACAAGAGGGATTGTTACACTCTGGGGCTGGGAGAAATGGAAGGGGGAACATCGTCTACTAGAGGTGGCAGAGTGAGACTAAGATAGCTTGAGGAATACCTGGGGGGGGAACAGGTAGCCACGAGAGTAGTAGGGTAGAGGGAGGATCTTCTCTTTTGGGGCTGATGAGAATTGCCCTTCACCAGAGGGATTCTAATCAGCGAGGGCAGTAAGGGGAGGGGAGGTGAGTTAGGTGGAAAAAGGTGGAGTGGACTGGGGAGGCATCATCATCATCAATATTATCATCATCATCACGTCATCACCATTCATCACCAGTCTTGTTAATCATCATCCTCGTCTTCTTCATCTGGGGTGTTGTTTTGCTCTTCCAAGGTAAGCTATGGTTTCAAAAGGTTGGAGGTTAAGTGGGGAAAGCTCTTCTACACAGAGGCAGCAAAAGGAGAGAGGTGCTTGCTTTGTAGGGGGTAAGGGCAGATGAGGGGGACTGCACTTATCTGGGGCTGGGAGGGATGATAGGGTCACATCATCTCCCGGCGGTGGCAGATTGGCCAGGCGCTGACTTGAGGTATACCTTTAGGGGGAACTGGTTGCCTCGAGGGATTAATCGCAGTGGGGGGTTTCTTTCTTGTTGGGGCTGATTGGTACTGCCTGTTATCAGGTGATTCAAATCAGCGGTGGCAGTAAGAAGGGAAGAGGGGAAAAAGTAGGGGGAAGAAAGGAGGAGGAAAGAGGAAGACAAAGCAGCATTAATCATCATCATCTATCTTCAGCATTGGTCACCTTCCATCACCATGATGGTTCTCTGCTTAGGGTTCTTTCATAATCGGATCCCATTTCCTATTATTAGCTTATTTTCAAACTGATCAGTGTTAGTGTAATTGCCTACGTCGGGTGGACTCCAGATCGACACTGGTCGGTGCTGGGGCATTGCTCTGTAACCTGTTTTTAGGAGTTTGAGACATGAAGGAGACTGAGGATTGCTGAGGGGAGAAAGCAGTTCGATAACTTGACCAATGTCTATATTTCACAACATAGCTTCATAATGAGATTGGCTGAATTAGTATGGATACCAGGAATTGAGGAGAGGAAAGAAGTTGAGTTCTAAGTAGATGAACATCTTAATTAGTATTTAGTAATTATCTCTAATCAGTTGCTCATCATTCTCTTTAGCATTATCGTCATCTCATTATCATCATCATCATCATCATCATCTGAGGGACGCTGCGCCCAGTCCTCAGCATGTTCTGTCGGGTTACTCCGGGCAGACTGTGAGGACCTCGGCCTCAATTTTCTCAAATATCAATATCAGCCTTGGGCACTGGGTCCGTTCAAAAAAAAAAGATCGGTGGGGAACAACACCGTGAAGACCGAAGTGAAGTGCTTTTTGCCCTGAACCCTGCCTGTTGGACCTTTTTTGGTTTTTATGAAGTTTCCACAAAAGTTTTTGGTGACGGTTGTTGCTGGTCAAGTATGGTAGGTGTCAGTCCTGCTAGATTAGAGTCAGACTCCGAATTAGAAAAGATAGGTGTTAAGGATTAAATCTAAGGGGTGGACCCCACTGGCCGACGGCGTGGAAAAAAATTGGCGCTGGATCGTTTTCGACACCCCATCGGCGTGGGGGTATGGAAAGTCATTCTGGACAGTATTTTCGGACCCGACTGGTTATGGAAAGAGGTTGCCAAAATGCTGACTGGGCGTTTCTACATGGTCGGCAGTCTCGAAAATTGTGGCCAAGTTCCGACATTCCTTCTCCAAAGAGGGCATCCAACCGACTTGAGAGGGTGGAGATGTTTTCCGATGGCATCAAAGGAGATGAGAGAGTGTGGTCCAATCGACGGTTCAGGGTTTTTGTGATGGACAGTCCTTACCGAAAACTTATCTATTCAGGAGGAACGTCTTCGCGTTTTCCTTCTCGGGGAAGTGGTGTCATTTCCAGTGCCCACTTTCGCAACGGTGGTGGGGTCCCGAGGAAATTTGGCAAATGCTTTCCAGACTCAGTTGGTCGTTTTTTTTGGCCATACTGCTTTTCCAACCGCCGGCCAGTGGGGTCCACCCCTAAGTGGGGAGGAGGCGGAGTCATGCATACCTGTGTCATCACTCACCACGAACGACTACCCCATGTTTGTTTTTCTGGCTCTTTCTGTAATCTGAGAACTGTTGTTCCGCTTGATATTTTCATTGGGCTTCGCACGCGCCTGCAGAGTGGTTGTGACCACCAAATCATGAATTAGTACCGTATTGTATACCGTCATGGAACAAGCGAGGATGCAGGCGAAACTGCAGGAACAGAGGGACGGAAAAACAATGAAAATTCAAGAAAAAAAGGAGGAGATAAGAAAGAAGATGGGGGGGGAGAATGTGAGACTGGAGAAGGTGAAGAAAGAGATGGAGGAGAGATTGCAGAAGGAATTGGAAGAGGCATCGGAAGAGATCATTGAGGAGGAAGTTGAGATGGAGGAGGAGGAAGAGAAAACTAGCGGTCCAGAGACTAGTACCACCGCCCACATTGAAGTATATTAGGGTGACCATGAGGAGTGGGTGAAACACTTTGGCTTCCACGCTAAGCTGCCGACGATCAGGAGGAGAGACAACCGGGTGGAGGAGGAGAAAGACAGAGAACAAAAATTGAACTGCCAACAACCTACACACGTGCTAGGGGTGAGAATTTACATACCTGGGACGCAGCAATGGACTGCTGCTACACGTACAGACAGTGTATACCGTACTAGGACCGTGTGACCGTGATCAATTCATGGTTGGGGGGGGATGTTGTGAACTTTGTCATGTCACTAGTCAAAGTGGCAGGTTATGAGACGATCGTAGAATATTCCCAACAAACCCACAGTCAAGATTTCATGAAGGTCATCAGGGAGAGGTTTGGAAACAAGAACCCTGGTTGCAAGACAGAACAGCAAATCCTTAATATCAGCAACTGTAAGTGGAAGAGTCTCTCAACACTCAAGGCTATGATGGACAGTCTGCCAAAGTGTCAGGACCACGACCTTACCCCCAAACAGATCCTCATGGCCTTCGCGCGGGCACTCCCAAAACCCCTCAAATCTTAAATGTATGAGCAGGTATCGCAAGAAGGGATGACCAATGACGTTTTCAGCAAGAAGGTCGTAGATAAAGCCGGATTCCTGCATGAGGCAAATTATTGTCATTATTATAAAGAATTGCAGAAAGGGAACCAATGGAAGAACAAGACGGTCAACAACTATATCGAAGGGAAGGATGAAGTATTGGTGACGTTTGAAGAAGGTGGGGTTGAGGCCCTGCCATATGACATGATAGACTACGGGCTTGATGGCCCGGATGACAGCCAAGTAGACCAGGGACTCAGGGAGGGATTATGTGGTTGTTGTCACCCGTGGGGGAGGGCAAGGAAGAGGAAGAGGAGGCCGATGTAGAAGAGGCCAAGGAAGAGGTGGAGGCAGAGGACGTGACACCCAGAGGAGAAATAGCGAAGGTAGCTATTATGTGGGAGGTAGGGGTAACAGTTCCTCGCAAGGTGGACGCGGATCTCCCTCCACAGGAGGAAGAGGTAGAGGGCGCAGACCATGGCCAGAGCACACAGGGATTGCTGAAGGCAAGCCTTGGAAGTAGATGGGCATACAGTGTTCGGTATGGAAGTAAAGACTGGATATCAACCAATGCCTGAAATGTGGTGATCCCAACCACATTGTCTGTTTTTACCCGGACTATCGCTACCCAAAAGGGAACAACTGGTAGGAGTCGCAGTTGCTCTTATGGAGACTTCAGGCAGAGACAAACTAGAAGCGCGCGCTGAACAGACACCCTCATGTCTGGAGCCCCAAACAGCAGAGACTGATCAAGGCCCCCGCCTAGATGGCTGTCCAAAGACCGTTTGTGCTAGGGTCTCTCTAGGCGGTTCCCTCGCAGGCATTGGTGATGAGTTGATCACTCATCGCCCCGCTTGGGCCAAAATGAAGAAGAGAAGAGGACAATTAATTTTGAGAGATGTAGAGATTAGTCCGACGCGAGTAGGAGCCTTAGTAAATAGTGACTCTACGCATATTTTTATTTGTAGAAAATGACTCAAAAAATTACATCGAGGAATGAAGGTGCAGAAGTTTAGAAAGTCGGTCGTGCGTAGACTGACCGACAATTGTGAGATGCGTGTGGAAGAATACGTCGAGGTGATCAAGGCACACATTCGATTGGAGGAGGGGAAGAAGGTAGAGAAGGTTTTGCATTCCCTTACCCTCTTAGTGAAGGACAATCTCCCCTTCGACCTGATTTTAGGGACAGACTGGGGAGAAGCAGCCATGGTAAATATCAAGTTGGGCAAGCACGAGTGTTGGCTGCCCAGCCCTACCAGGCGCAAGAAGAAGATGAGGTTGTTTCACGAGTCTGGTCTAGAGTCTCAGTTGTTCATTTGTTGTATGAGTGTCTCTGCTTCGCTCGACACGTGACAAAAGAGAAGCTGGAAGATCAGGTCTTTGTGGCCTATGTGAGACCGGTGAGTGAAGAGAATAAGGGTGAAGACGAGACACCGCCCCAAGTAGAAAACCTGTTGCAAGAGTTTGCTACTGTGGGAGAAGCCCCAAGTAGAAAACCTGTTGCAAGTGGTAGAGCGCGAGATCAAGCACCGGATTGAGATAGAGTCTGGTAGCAAGATTCCTAGGGGCCCTGTTTATAAAATGTCTCCTAAGGAGTTGGATGAATTGCACAGGCAACTAGATGAGCCGATTGAGAAGGGGTGGATAAAACTCACTTCATCATCATACGGTGCACCTGTTTTGTTTGTGCCGAAGAAAGAGGGTGAACTACGTTTGTGCATTGATTACCGGGGATTGAATGCTATGACGGTGAAGAATGTTGAATCGTTGCCCCGGATTGATAATCTCTTAGACAGGGTGTAGGGATGTAAGTATTTCTCCAAGATTTACTTGAAGTCTGAGTACGATCAGATTGAGGTACAACTGGAAGATCAACATAAGACAGCCTTCAGAACCCGCTACGGTCACCATGAGTTTGTGGTGATGTCATTTGGATTGATTAATGCCCCTACAACATTCCAAAGATGCATGAATGGTCTGTTTAGAGATTGGTTAGATAGGTTTGTTGTAGTTTATTTTGATGATATTCTAGTGTTTAGCAAGAGTTTGGAGGAGCATCAGAATCATCTGTGTCAGATATTGGTTAAGTTACTCGAGTTAAATTTCAAGATTAATATGAAGAAGTGTGAACGGATCAAGCGTTAAGTCTTATATTCGGGACACGTAGCAGATGGAGATGGAGTGAGACCAGAGGACTCCAAGATAGCAGCAATTCGTGATTAGTCAACTCCGCACACATTGATGGAGTTGAGGTCGTTCTTAGCACTGACCAACGATTACCGAAAGTTCGTTTATAATTGCACTTTCAGTGTTACTCCTTTGCGCAGGCTGCTGCGAAAGGAAACTATATGGAACTGGGACAAGAATTGTACATCAGTCTTTAAAAAGTTGAAGAAGTCCCTCATCGAGTACCCGGTCCTTAAAGTAGTTGACTCATCTTACCGATTGTCGTTACCTATGCCAACCAGTATGACATTGGCAATGTTTTCCAACAGAATGATGGAAATGGGTACTGGCATGTGGAGTTTATGTCTTGGGTAGCACCTTCCCAAGGGCTCCCTAGTGAGAAGGTAGCAGTCTGTACTAGGGTACAGGCTCCCTAGTGAGAAGGTAACAGCCTCGACTTATGAGCATGAGCTCTTCGTCCTCAAGCAGGCCTTAGACCACTGGCAACATTGCTTGTTAGGGCGATATTTCAAGGTATATTCAGACCATGAGACTCTGTGCTAGTTGAAGACCGAAGTCCCGATGACTGATACACTGACTTGGTGGGTTGGGGAGATTGATCAGTTTGATTTTGAATTGAAACCAGTCAAGGATAAATTCAATGTCAGCACTAATGCATTGAGCAAACGTGCAGATTTCTTTACTGCAATAGTGACTTACCTGGATGTTGATGCAGACCTACAACAAAAGATTAGAGCTACCTATGATGATGACCCCGTGTACAATGCGTTGATAAAGAAGGTGCAGGCCGCACCTCGAGAATTTTCTTTTTATAGAATTGTCGATGGATTGCTATTTGAAAAGACTGATATGCATGATAGGCAATGCATATCGAATAGTGAAGAGATACGCAGTCTGATCCTAGGGGAATGTCATGATACTGAAGGTCATTTCGGTGGGCGAAAGACCTACGCTACACTACTCAGATCCTGCACTTGGTCCAACATTAAGCATAATTGCATTGCCTACATCCAAGGCTGCCAAATATGTCAGAGCAACAAGAGTTCCACGCAGCCTCCCCTTGGACTATTGAGACCTTGCCTATCCCATTTGGCCTCGGTGAATCTGTATCTACCTATTTTATGGATACCAAGACCAAGAGTAGTAGTAGGAAGACGCGGGTTATGATCATAGTTGACAGGTTTAGTAAATTCGTCGTTTTTGTACCATTACCTGTTGAAGTGAAGACATATCAAGTCATCAAATAGTTTTTGAACCACGGGGTCAAGGATTGTCGTCACCCTTTGAGTATAGTTAGTGATCGATATACCCATTTTACAGGGGAACAATGACAACAGTTAATGAAGGTCAACGGATCTAAGTTAGCGATGGCATATGGGCGCCACCCTGAGACAAATGGTCAGACCGAGCAGATGAACAAAATCTTACATCAAGTATTGCCTATGTATATAAAACCAGATCAGATAGATTGGGATGAGCACCTTCCCAAAGTAGCTAGTGCGTATAACAACTCCGTTCACCTAGCTACCTCGCAAACTTCGAACGAGCTTCACAAAGGCTAGAGTCTCAGACGTCTCATAGACTATTTGAATCCGGATCAGATCCAGAGATTACCACTTGGTACATGCGAGTTTGCTATTCAGTATGAGAGGGATTTATAGTGCGTTGCTGAAAACATTCCTCCTGACGGGAACCCACAGTAAAATGTATAAATCCATGGTGCACTTCACCGTTAAATGAAATCAAGATAGTTGTCTTTGAAGTTCGTGACATCGTAGTCAGACCTAACCTTGGGCATAGTAATGTTGCCTCAACTCACGCGCGCATGCCACAGTCAAATATACTGACCAAATAAAAGATTATTGGGTCTTAATTTAATCAAAAACAAAAAGATTTGATCGGCAATTGTGTTGACCTGGTAATATGAAAATAAGAAATAAATCATGCACGCCTCAAAACTAGGCGCCCACACACCCCTATTGAACACACAGTTGGTCTCGAAAAGAAAACTAGTCGCGACTCGCTAGACACGCTTAATCTTTTCACCCAACTTTCAACTCAACCTTCATTTTTGTCACTTGCAAACACTAGGGTGGATACGCTTGTAAGGGTATTCATACCGACAACATGCCCGTTCGCGGAACCGCCAGACACTTGAATAAACAACACGCTCCTCAAAGTGCACGCCCACGCACTTTCTGACTTTATCATACGCCCGCTCGCCTTTCCGACTTCTGGGAGTCGGTCGTGGTGTCGTACCAAATACCCTTACAAGGATATTTGGTGTGCTTTTTTGCAGATCACACCCGAGGCGGCCTCCTCTGTAGTTGACGACGTCGACGCAGGGAGAAGTTGAGTCCCCGCCCGGATGAGCGGCAGGCATGGCGTATCAACGGCGAAGCGCAATCTTCTAAGGCCTAGGGGTGCACGGCGTCAAAGGCCAGTGACAACGACCCCTCTTCCCCTTTATCTTTTTGTTTTCCTGTTTTATTTTTATTTTTTATTTATGGCTTTGTTTGGTGATTGGTTCCGAGTCCCACGATGGAACCTCATGGTTATGCCCGCAGGGTGGTCCTTCGGGATATCCGTTAAAATTGGAACGATAGAGAGGAGATTAGCATGGTCCCGCTCTTAGTTCCATGCCCGGCCATGGAACCGACGGCCAGAGCTCGTTTGGTACACCCACGAACTGTTGAAACCTAGACCCAAGTTCGAGCTATGTTGCAGTCGGGCGAGAAGTGGGAGTTTTACGACACAAGTAAAAAACAACTATCTTTTTCTTTATTTTTATTATTTTTGATGTACTGATTTCATGAGGTTGAGCCGAGGCTCGGCCCCTGCCTCTCGATCCAAAGTGTAGGCCCTTGTGGCCTGTCCGATCCAAGACAGTCTTGGGTGGGGGCTTAGCCCACGGGGCGGAAGAAAACCTGAGTAGCGGGGCTCCGTTGTGGTTGTACGGTCCGCCACTCACGATCCGTTGTGAGAGGTTTTGAGTGTGGGCATGCCCTTTGGGACCCGAAAGACGGTGAACTACACTGGGCAGGGCAAGAGCCAGCCTGAGAGGGAGCATTGGTGGAGGCTCGCAGTAACATTGACGTGCAGACCGTTAGGTGGACTTGGGTATAGGGTCGAATGACTAATCGAACCGGTAAGTAGCTAGTTCCCACCGAAGTTTCGCTTATGGTAGCAGGTGTTGTGGAATGAACCGGGTTGCGTTGAAGTGCTATCGGAGAATACGACGGAGTTGAAGAATGAAGAAGAAGCAGAAGGGAAAGTGACTAAGACGAAAGAGGGAGAGAACGAGTGAGATTGTCATATCTTCGTCATTCCTTGATCATTTTAGGCAAACTAAAACGTTGCGTAGAGACATTAAGGCAAGGCGAAGCGTTTAGCCATGCCATATTTTTGGTTTCAACAATGGTCTGACCGAAACGGGCAGTGAGAGTTGCGCATGGGAAGAATTTCAGCTCAGCGATTCACGTCAATGGAGGAAAAAGTGACACGAAGGTAACAAAGTGAAAGAAAGAGTAAAAAGTAGAGAGAGAGACTGAGGAGGAGTGGAGAAGAGATGAGAGGACCGACGAAAAGGCCGACGAAGAGGATGAAGGGAGTGAGGTTGTTGGGGCAAGTAGCGGGAAAACCCTATCTCGTGGCGGTGTATCTTTCCATGTTTCAGGAGAAGATTCATTCTGATTTTGCTTATTTTATCGATAGAAGTAGCTTCTCCGTCTCTCTCTCTCGCACATGGTCGGAAAGCAGTGTGTATTCCCATGTTCCAGTAGATGATTCATTCCTTTTTTTCTGAATTATTATTTTATTTTTTTTGGTTGCTCACGTACTTGGTCTTGGCGACGGTCTACATGGTCGACACCTTCATGCACTTCGGTTGTTGCTGTTGAGGTCAACGAGATGCATTGTCAATTTGTAGGTTGCCCGTAGTTGTGTAATAGTAGTCTGGGCAGTGAGCGTCAGGTGGGAGGAAGGGCTCGGGATATATATGTTGGTGGTGGCGAGAGTGTGCTCTCAATGACATTCAGATTCGGTACCTTGGTTCTCTGGCTGGTGGAGTATCAGTGCATTTATGCTTTCCGAACAGCGTTAGATTTTTTGGCCTTCAGTGAGATTTTCCATTATGGATTTCTGTCATTTTGCTATCGCTTATTTTTGCACAGAGAGAGAGAAAGCGAGAGAGAGACAGAGCAAGACTTACCTGCAGATGGACGCCGGGACTGCGGCGATCTCGCGATGTAGCAGCGAGTAACGGGCGAGTGTTGTTCACAGCAAATTGAGAGAGCGGGTGCGGCAGGTCAAGTCAGACTGTGTGCTGCTCGCACTTTGCCGTTGGAACTGGCCTCCGGAGGGGGAGTTCGCCTTCAACCCAAAAAGCCAGACCTTTCCGCATCTAAGTAGCGTAACTCACGTCTCATGATTGCTTGACATTCTTTTGGTAGGCTAACCGGCGTGATGTGCGTACGTGCCCCTCTGCCATCACACCTCAAGGCCACCCGTTACACCGGTGTGCCTAGTTGGTCCTGCAAGTAGTCATATTGCTTGTCTTAGAGGCTAAGTCATGTATGTCTAAGTATGAACACTTGTACGGAAAACAAAAAAATAAATAAATAAATTGCGGGGGTAATTCGACACACTTTTCAATTTTTCCACTCCGTCTGTTCCCCCCAGTGTGTTACCGACAACCCTAATACACCTGTGCTATCGGTCCCCCCTAATTTAGGACGTCGGGGGTAGTGGTGGTTTAATACGTGCAACATATCTCGACTTTTGGAAGGGGTATATTTCTTAGAAAAGGTCAATCAGGGCATAGTTGGTCGGGGTCACAACCAAATTTGGTAAAAGCAGTACTTGGACGAAGGAATGAAGAAGACGATAAGGTTGGTACATGGTCATGAGGGCGGTTTGTATGGTCAATATTTGTATATGTGTCGGTTGCTGCTGCATGATACAGCGAATTGCTGCAGAGGGCACGATGCATGGTTGAGTATTGTTTATGTTTCTTGCGCATACGCTATGCATTGTTGTACTCGCCGTGTTGCTGCATGGGTGTTTTTTTTTAGTTCTGCAACGTTTTGCATGCGTTTCGAATAAAGCACGGGGGTGTTCTATTTGAATGCAATCTTTCTAGGCTGCGTAGCAACAATATTTGTCTGAGGTGGTGGCGATGTGACTTGGAGGAATGACCAGACTCTGCAAGGAGGTTACGACTTAGACTTTGAGAAATGATCAAAATGTGTGAGGGAGTTACCGCTGAGATTTGGAGGTCAGTCAAAGTGTTGTTCTCTATGTCCTGGTCACGGTTTAACCATCCTACTGCGTTTATTAGCCACCATTGCAGGGCCCTTGGACGTTTGAAGAGTACAAGACCCCCTCACGCAAGTCTGAGTGCACCTCCCTTGTATATGAGCGACTTAATGTCTCTTTCTCTGCCCTTTTCAGTCTCATTCTAGTCTATTGGTTACGAGAGGAAGGTGATAGACGGGATTGCAACCCGTAATCCGTGCCAAAACCTTTGTTGGAGGTTTACCCCACAGATTGCCAGTGCAGAAGCTCTGTCGGGACCTACATGGGTTCTGAGGTGGAAAATCTTCAGGCATAACTTCCTTCTACCTTATGCGTGAACCCACTATGTTGCTACCACCACTACATCTCTCTAGTTTGTCTGAGAGGTATGCATGTGTTCCTTTATGATTTTTGTTTTTTTTTTCAAAACTTGATTTGATTAACTAAAAGGAATGAGTCTGTGAATTTTAGTTTCATTTTGTTTTTACTGAAATTAAACTAAGGGATGAACTAGGGGAATATGGAAAGAAGATAGTCTCATTTGTTTATTTTGTTTCCTTTGCAACTAGACAATGTGACTTTGGTCGAGTCTAATTGCTGTAAATATTTGTTGACTTGTCTTCTTTGCAGTCAAACAATGTGACTTCGGTCAAACTTGGCTGTTGCATTATTTTGTCTTCTTTGCAATCAGACAATGTGTTTTTTGTCTGGTTTGATTGTCATACCTCTGTAAGTTCTTATCCATGCAGTCAAACAATGTGGTTTAGTTTTGGCATAGCTGACTATGCTGTGTCGTTTATTTCTTACCTAACCGGACAATCTGGCTTCGGTCATGTCTGGTTGTTGTTTTGGTAGTGATTTGCTTGTTGAAAGGGTTTACGAGTCCGGTAACGTAGCTTTGGTCAGATCTGAGTACTTGTTTTATTTTGAAAAAGGATTTTTTGTAAAAGACAAAGCATTGTTTATAAGTCGAATCATTTAATGAGAAGCCACACATTAAACACCAACGAGTACAGTTGGAAATACTTCATCTATTTTTACATGTAAACAGGCAGTTGGACATTGTTTTTAAAACGAATGGTTCAACTTAAGTCATATCACTAAGAAGAGAGACAAAATCAAAAGTATAATTCAAAATAAATCAGGCAAGCTTATCATTATTTCTAAAATGAATGACTAAGTCCTTTGCCCATATTTTAGAGATAAGTTAAAGAGTTATTAAAGTTTAGGTATTTAAATATTTTAGGGCAACTAGGCATTGTTTTTAAGTTGAATTGTCTAGTCACATGTCAAAACAAAAGAGAAGTAGTTGTGCAACATGTATCTGTAAAACTAAGGTGAAGAGATGGGCATTGTTTCTAAGACGAATGACCTAACTCAATGCCTTATGTAAACCTGGGTAAACAGGTAATCACCTAAGGTGTCACCCATTGTGGTATGGACTTGCATGTTATTGAGTATGAGTTACTCGTTTTAAGTCGTAGTTTTGATAGGTAGTTGCTTTAAATGTTCGTCATGTGTTGGAGTTATAAGAGTTGGCTCAATTTCTGCATTTTCTAAGTAAAGTTTATTCGTCATACTTGGTCTTGTATAAATTAAAAAAAACACTTTCACTAAAGAAATTGTTGCCAAAATTTCGACAAATTCAAAGAGTTAGTCAAATTTCAACAGAAAAATTTTCCATAATTAAATAATAATTTTATAGTAAAGTGACATTATAAATTTTAAATTTTCATTCCATCGTAAAAAATGTCGTTCCAATTTTAAAATTTTTCGTCTTACTTGAAAACTTTTCTTTCAAGAATGGGGTATCCCTTTTTATTTGAAATGCATGCTAGAGATGAAATGAAAGTCTGGATGAGTTCATGAAATATTTTAATTGGACTTTCAGTCTAAGTAAGGATTTTCGGTCATAAATAGATTAATCCAATCTAAATTATAAGAAATCTGTTGTAATAGAATGAAAGTTTAATTAAAATATTTCACAAATTCCTCCAGACTTTCATTCCATCTTGAACAAATAGATGTAGTTGGAAGGGAAAACTCATATTTAGACAGAAATTTATCAAATAAAACTGTAAATTTCAGAATTGAACGAACATTGGAATGATAATTTATATATATGAAGGATAGTTTTTGTATATAATATTTTTTCAACTTTCATTTCTCATGGGAATTTTTCTGTTGTTTGTCTTTACAAATTTCGACTTTTGTTTAAGTTTCATTTCTGATTTAGTAAAAATATGAGAAACCTACTTTTTTATGAGAGGTGTTGCCTAAATTTTCATTAAATTAGGGAGTTAGACAAAATTTGACCTTGTAAAGTCAGACTGTGTGTACGATTTTCAATTCAACCCAGGTTCCGCGTTGAAAATTTCAACTCGCGTCGAATTCGCGTTAAACTCCCGTTCCAATGCGTGTTTGACGCGAATTAACCGGGTTCGCGATTAATGTTTTTCCTAGGCTAAACGCAATCAGCAATATATACATATATCATCACAAACAGAACTACACGGTAAAACTGTAGGCAGAGAGAGAGAAGAGGACAACAAACGAGGGGCTGTGACAAACTGTTTCGTCGATATATATCGTCACAAACAAAACTGTCCGGTAAAACCGTAGGCAGAGAGAGAGAAGAGGACAACAAACGAGGGACTGTGACAAACTGTTTCGTCGGAGTTTCACCGACTCATCAGGAGGTTGAACCCTCAACAGTCTGCAGAATCCCCTCACTGATTACACTGTAAATGATAATCTACCTTAAACAAAATCAAAGTATATATATATATATGGGCTTGTAGATCTTTTCGAGTTCTACAACCTCATATTTTTATTTTTATTTTTTGAGCTTTTAATATATTTATAAAAAATAAAAAACATACGCACAATAAAAAAACAAAAATAAGAAATGACATGAGCTTTTTTTTTTTTTTTCACAAAGATTTTTTAAGGGCTACAACAAAAACAGAAAAAAAAATAAAAAATATAGAGTTGCAAATCTTTCAGAGATGTACAATAAAATAGTTTTTTTTATTTTTTTTTATAACTTCGTGTATTTTAAAAAAAATCAAAACCACAAACAACATATTTTTTGGCCTGCACTGCTTAGGTAACCTTGTTGGGTAGACTCCCTGATTTGGCCTGCTTCGTTCACTGTTGTTGCAATCACCACCATCAAATCATTTGTGATCTGATGGCTGCGAAGCACTCTGCCGTGATTTTCAGTGGGAGGTCTCTGTTTTTTTTGTTTTTTTTTTGCCTTTCTCCTGTTTTCTTAGGCCAGAAACTCGTAATGAACCTGTCAGGCCGCTGCCACTCAGTGTCACACTGGATCAGCCACACTCCAATCCGTCTGCTAATGGGACTATGCCCCTGGTGCGTGTCAATGCTGTCTGGTCGAAGTTGCCCTCAATACTGGTAGGGTGATGGTCTTGAGTGTTGGCCACACTGAGGTAGGATAGTAGGGACAGGGGGTGTGTTGGGCCTTGTACTCTACAACACCCTGAGGTAGGATAGTAGGGATAGTAGGGACAGGGGGTGTGCTGGTCACATTGAGGTAGGATAGTAGGGACAGGGGGTGTGTTGGGCTTTGTCCTGAGTGCTGGTCACACTGAGGTAGGATAGTAGGGATAGTAGGGATAGTAGGGATAGTAGGCATAGTAGGGATAGTAGGGACATAGGGTGTGCTAGGCCNGTGCTGGTCACACTGAGGTAGGATAGTAGGGATAGTAGGGATAGTAGGGATAGTAGGCATAGTAGGGATAGTAGGGACATAGGGTGTGCTAGGCCTTGTCTTGAGTGTTGGTCACACTGAGGTAGGATAGTAGAGATAGTAAGGATAGGGGGTGTGCTGGTCACACTGAGGTAGGATAGTAGGGATAG
>BFEA01000230.1:819763-835137 GCA_003427395.1 Chara braunii
ACAAGGGCAGGCGCTGACATCCAACAAAAAGAGGAAGTAATTTTATCGGAATACAAGAGGTTTTTCTTTTTGAAATCCGAAGAGAAAGGGTACAGATTGTATTCGAATACAACGTGTAGGACCTGCACCGTTTCAATTTTGAAAAAGGACTACCCGCACCGTTTCAATTTCGAAAAAGGACTGCGGCCCCCTCGGACTACTACTCGCAGCTACCGGTCTTACGCGTTCCTGGCCCTTGCAAGGCCCCAAAACCTCAAATGCCCACCCTCCCGATACCACCGACGTTGAAATTGACGTTGAACGTTGAATGTCTCAGGGGGGGAAAACGCATCCCTGACGGGCTGCGAACAAACCACCAGGGACGTACGTGACATCGATCTCGTCCAGAGGTAATTCCAAAGGGTTGCGGTGTGTTTATGCCCTTAGGCGACCGGTAGTACCGAAAACCCCAAGTACCTTGAAAGGCAAATGCGATCAAAGTTACCAGTGTTGTGACTTGCAGGTCGAAAGTCGACAGTGGGCCCCGCTGTTTCATTGTGGTTTCCTGGCGGGACAAAATACCTGCGCCACGTGGCAGGTTTCCATGCTCTAGCGTCCCGACCGATGTGTCCGACTGTGCCGGCCCAACACTGGCCGCCGGTCAGCAGCCGTTCTACCGAGCGGGAAAGGCGACCGACGGGGAACCGAGGTCCGTACATAGCTACTGACTTTTGGCGATGAAGTTTAACGGCGCGGCCATCGCCGCGCTCGGGGAAGCTTGTGTGTGTACTTTAATTTCGGATTGAAGAAGGTGGTGGCCAACGTGGGCGCCGAGAAGGAAACGACAAACAACGTGGCCACGTGGCGGGGCCATCGCCTCAGAGGCGGGAAGCTGGTGGTTCCATGCCCCCGAGAAGCAAAGCGGCAGGACCGTTGCCACGTGGCAGGGTCATGAGCTCGTACCGGCGATGTCTGCGGTCATTCCGGTCTGATGCCGACTGGTCTAGGAAGCAGAAAGAGGAGCCGACAAGGCAGGAGAGAGAGAGGGACGTTGGCGATTGCCATCTGCGACAGACGGCCATCGCTTCAAGCACGCAACCTCTAGTTGCGTTTCAGATTTAAAGAGAAAGGGAGGGGGAGGGCGGGCGGGGGGGAGGAGAGGAGGTGCAAAAAGGTCAACGTGCCGTGGGATTCGCGGTGAGTAGAGAAAGTAGCCCGCAGCTACAGCTATGGAGGATGGACGGACGGGTCCGCAGGTTTCCCCTGACAAGGACGGCGGCGTTCGAGAGGGAGGGACACTGAGTATTCCGGTTTTGCAGACGATCAAAGCCGCCCAGGCCCAGCACGGCCTACGCCATGGCGATTATCAGCGCTACAGGCGCTATTGCACGGCGCGCTTGCGGCGGCTTTACAAATCGTTGAAGTTCCTCCACGGCCGAGGAAAGTATGTGAAGAAGACGATCGAGCCAGCTATGGTGGCTGATATCCGGTACTTGCTGATTCCATTGTACTGCGCAGAGAGGGCTTGGGGATACGCGATGGAGCTGAAGCAACTGCCAGGGGGACCCAGCTCGCGTCAGCGGTTCCATCTAATCCGCCGCTTGACGAAGGCGGCGCGCTGGGGAGATGTATTGGCCGCCCTGTGCAGTGAGAAAGCCGATTCGAGAACAGCGTTGGAGGCAGAAGCATATGCCTCCTGGATGTGGGGGAATGTGAAATTGGAGAGGGAGGACGATTGGGAAGGAGCGCTGGTGAAGTTTTTGCGCGCGCGAACGGTGTACGAGCAGCTGGGCAAGGTCGGCAACATGGAGCATCAGGTGCTTTGCCGCCAGCGCGTCGAGGAATTGGAACCCAGCGTGCGCTATTGCAATTACAAGATGGGGAGAAGCAAAGGCGGGGATCTCTTGGAAATGTCGAGAGCGATGGACGGCCCGGCGCTCGATCTGTTGCAGTCGAAATTGGAGGCAGTGATGGCGGAAGACAGGGCGAGACAGGCGGCGCAAATGGAGGAGCTGACGTGGCATGGCCGCAGGATCCCGCTCAATAACGCCAAGACAAGATTGTGTATCCTCAGAGGACAGGAATTGGACAAGGAATTACAGGTTGCCGATTCGACTCCCATACCTCTGGAGAGGAAGCTAGCATTATACGATAAGATATTTGTGGAGTATCAAGAGGCGAAGAGACACGTGCGAGAAGATCTGAATGTAGCGGGAGGGATGGCGGCGGCGCCAAGGGAGGTGCGGGACGAGATTAGCACGTTGGATGCCGCTTTGACGACTCTGCTCCTACACAGAACAATCGAGAGAAATCAACTGCTGGTGAGCTCTGCGCAAGCGAAACTGCTCAAGCAACAGACACAGAGAGGGAAGGAAGACAAGGCGGCGGCGGGGGAGAAGGAGAAGGCTGTGCGTCCTGAAGATCTCGTTAGGCTTTACGATGCGCTGATCCAGAACGTGGCGGATTTGGCACAGGTGGAGGTGAGAGATAGACGGAGAGAGGACGAGGAGGCAGAGAAGCAGTTGGCTGTGAAAAGACTGTGTTTCCAAGCGTTTAGATGCTTCTACTTGGGGCAATCGTATGCAGCGGCGTCGAAATTTGCAGAGGCTTACTTGTTGTATAAGAGAGCGGAGGAGTACGCTGCGGAGGCGGGTAGGGCGGGGAAGGAAGGCATGATGAGCGGTGGTGTTGATGAGGCGATGATGTTGGAAGTGCAAGACGTTGCCAATCAAGCCAGAGCGCAGAGGTGCTTAGTGCACGCAGATGGGGCTATGCAGAATGCATCGACAGCTGACGGTATTGGTGGATTGGTAGAGAGAGTTGGTAGTCTGTCAATCAAGGAGAATGCCCCAACTGCAATGACCAAGGAAGGACAGCAGCAGGATCAAACGGCGGGTGTGTATCTTACCGATATGCTGGACAGATTCGAGTCGGCGGTCGGGTCGTCAGCAGCAGCCGGAAGAAGAGACGCTCCTCCGCGCATCGCACAGATTCCTCCATCATTCCGATCGGTCCCTTGCGAACCCCTTATGCTTAATACCGCGTTGAGTGCCATCCAGTTTCCATCGCTGGATCATCGGGTCAAGAAGAAGAAGAAAGGCTGGTTTTGGTAGGTTTTTGCAAGGTTTTGCTAGGTTTCGTTTCTTCCCTGCCTCCCGTCCCCCTCCCCCCCCTCCCCTTCCCCCTTTTCCCCAGCAGATTTTGGTAGGGCTGCTGTCGTCTGGCTGCTGTGCTGCCATACACTTTGCCATGAGAAGGCGGTTAGTGGTGACTGAGTTGCTTCTTCTTCTTCTTCTTCTTTTTCTCCTTCTTCTTCTTCTTGATGCTGATGACGATCATTGGGGGGGGGGGGGAGGCACTGAAGTGGGGTGGTTGTAGTCTTGTCATAATCGAGAAGGTCATGCTGCAGCTTTCTCGATGATCCCTGGGCGTCAGAGTGGTTTGGTTGGAGTCTTTTCCTAATTGAGGTGCTGGTGATGATGGTTTGCTGTTTTGCTCGCATCAGTACAAGAGGGAATGGCCTAGCCGACCTATTCTCCGATTTCTCTTGGAGCCCGAGTCAGCGATGGCAGTCCGTCCTATTTCATCTCATTTGTAGCCACAAAAAATTGATGTTCTATCATCATCATTTTTTTAAGGCGTTGATTCTTTCATGAATCTCTCTTTCACTCTTTATGTATTTGGATTTCAACCAGTTTATCTAATCCTACTACTGTCAAGTATCCGAGTTTTCACCGAGTTTTCACCGAGTTTTCAAAGAAGACAAGAAAGACTCTCCATTTCTCCCTCCTCAGAAGTTTTGGCCGAAACCTCTGACACACCTTCCCGCCTTTCCCGCCAAGTACATTTATGAATGGGTCCGTCCCGTAAGCGAAATCCCCGCTCGCTGCTGACTTAGTGACCCCTTCCTTGCGGTTCCGTATGCTCTTCCTCCCCTCTAGTTCTCATCCTTGCTCCCCTCCAGTTCTCATCCTTGTGGTTCCGTATGCTCTTCCTCGCCTTTCGTTCTCATCCTTGCTCCCCTGGTTGATGGATTGGCTGGCCAGCGAGTGTGTGCCTGCGTTTGTTTGTTGCATTGCTATTCGAGCAATTGGACACGTCATTCGGTGTATCTTTTGCCGCCGATTATTACATGAGTTTTTTTTCCTGACTAATTATTAAAGTGAAAGAGAGATTGTACATGCTCTCCTGGTTGTTGGAGTCGTTGTTGAGCGATGGGCCCTGTATGCGCATTCGTTGCACACGTGTTGCGTTGGTCGGGCATGTCATCAGGACGCGTTGTGCTGCTCATTGCACCGGTAATAGAGCGATTGGACACCTCGTCTAAACACCCCCATGTGTTTTCCTGGTGCTGTGTAATCACCGGCGAGCGATCAAGCTGTGTCCACGTGGCGCGTTGTTCAGGTTATAGGATCTCAGGTTATCGTCCACTGAGCTCATCAGGCAGTA
Organism: Chara braunii; assembly: GCA_003427395.1. Lineage (NCBI taxonomy): Eukaryota > Viridiplantae > Streptophyta > Charophyceae > Charales > Characeae > Chara > Chara braunii. The sequence continues at coordinate 824,192 of BFEA01000230.1, forward strand.
CTGGCGGGAGAGGAGGAGGGGGGGAGGAGGAGGAGTAGGAGGAGCAGCCGGGTTTGTTATGGACACCAAAATAGGCAGAGAGGCTGCCACGTATTTGCGTGTTGCGGGGGCCCGGAAGCACCGCAGGAGCAGCTAACTGGTCGGCCGACCGATTGATCAGTCAATTCTCTTTTTGGCTCTTCCGCTTTCATAAGTTATAACTTATAGCGTTGACAATCGCGCCTCAGTCTTTAGACTAATCCCATATCGTTTGCTTACTGATCTTCTCTCTTCCCCTCCTCATTTCCGTACCTGTGGTGGCTCGTGTTTGATCCAGAAGATCAAGGAAGTCCACGCAGTAAGTGTACGTTCAATCCTTATAGAACTTGTGCGCGATGGTGATGGTGGAACGAATGGTTAATAGAAGAAGAAGAAGAGGAATGGTGACAACGAAGAAGAAGAAGAAGAAGAAGAAGAAGAAGAAGAAGAAGAAGATGATGGTGGTGGTGATGATGGTGGTGGTGATGATGGTGATGGTGATGGTGGTAATGATGATGATGATAATGATGATGATGATGATGAAACAGTCGAAGAAGCAGCATAGTGGCAAAGAAGAAGAAGAAGAAGAAGAAGAAGATGAAACAGTCGAAGAAGAAGAATAGATACAAAGAGTGGCAAACTGCTTTGCGTACATGTATCGCAAGCTTTCCAAGTTCATCCGCATTTGCGAGTGTCAGAAAACGCACACATTTGCCTACGCATGTTTCAGCGAGGTGCGCACCTAGCACTACTTGGGAGACTCTGCCCGTACCTGCCTTGCGGCACCACCTTCCTGCCCAACAACTGAGTGAAAGGGCTGTCAGCCCTGGTCTCTTATATATAACCCCTTTTACGGGCCAGCTCTCCACAGTTGGCGAAGAAGAAAGTGAAAACAGGGGCCAACTGCCTTTCGTACACGCTTCTATAGACAGCATAGACAGCCGCGCATACTACTCTCAGCTTACGCGCGCACGTTCCCGAACGCGCGTTTCGGATCCGCGTAGTGTTTAGACGAAGAGAGTCGAAGAAGAAGAAGTCGGAGAATCGAAGTGAACCTTTCTTTTCTTTTTTTTTCTTTTTTTCTTTTTTTTTGAATCGGAGTGAACCTAGGTGATTGATTATGATGATTTCGAGTTTTATCAGCTATGGCGAATGACCAGAAGGGAAAAATTGAGAGAGAGAGAAGCGGGGTGCAGACACAAAAGAAACAGGAGAGGTGACGACTATAAAGAGAAATAGTGATGATGACCGTATTGGAGGCGCGACTGGGTAGGGGTGAAAAAGTGGAAGAGAAATAGTGATGATGATGGGGATGAGGTTCAAAGATGCAATGGACTGCGCGTGCAACCGAGAGTGGGGCGAACAAAAAGAAAAAACGCAAGGGCCAGGAGATGATAGTGAGAATGTGACGACTATATCATATCTTGGATATAGGGTATGGGTAACTGCGTCAGTGGCTGGCGGCGAGTAGAGAGTAGACGAAGCATGTAAGACGAGGAATAGAAGAAGAAGACGAAGGAGCACGAGCCTACGAAGAAGAAGAAGAAGAAGAAGAAGAAGAAGAAGAAGAAGAAGAAGAAGAACGGGACAAGCGATTATTGCGAGATCGCATTGTCAGAATTCTTATTACAGGATTATTTGTATTATTATAGTTTCTCTTTAACTTTATTTTGGCGCCTATGCTGACCGGGGTATCATCTGTTTACGATAGTGAAATGGAAATTCCCAGAAAAGGTGTTTTCTCATTTTTGTTCGAATCCGATAGAAGATGAAGACAACTAGGACGATGCAGAAGGAGAGTTAAGGCGATGGCGTAGACGACGACGATGAAGAAGAAGACGTGGTCGTGGAAATGGCGGTGTAGAAGATCATACGATAATCATGGTAATAAATAAGTATGGTGATGACGATCGAGGTGGTAATGATGATGGTGATGGTGATGATTAACGATGTCGAGCCCTAATTTTGTACTCAAGAGGGCGAGAGCCCTAATCCCGTACTCTAGAGGGCACACGTACGCGTAGAACTGAAAGGGAAGGAGTAGTACAGGGAGAAAGAGCCCATATCCCATGTAAATGAAAGGCAGGGCGGAGGGAGGAAGGAGAAGGGAGGAGGAGGATATAAGTAAAACTTACGGACGCCGAGAGTGACAGAGATGGAGGGGGGGAAAATAGAGGGAAGACGGAACAGAAAATCAATTGAAAAAAAATAAAATAAAAAAAAATTGAAAATTGATACAGGGAACATGCTCTAACATGAGGCGACGTGGCAGATCCCTAACCCACCCGCCCTCTTGTCCTTCCTCCTCCGGAATCCAATGATGTTCTCCTCTTCCTCGCGCTGCAGCGGTACATGGCAGGCAGTCATTTCCGCTTTTGGAAAAAGGAAAAGATTGTGGACAATTTCCTGATCTATGCGTGCCATCCTTTTCCTGCGTGCAGGGGCCATGGCCATATGCTAATCAAGCTTCTTTCCAATTACAGTATATAACAGATGGCGGCATCATAGAGATCACTGACGTCGGTCTGAAAGAGTGTTGGTTTTTGTATTTCTAAGCAAAAAGTCGAGACATGAAAACATGTCATGTGACCCTTAAAAGATGAGATATATCCCACTCGATCAGACATTGGAGAGCTCCTTGTCCTTTTTTTTTTTTTTTTTTTTTTGAGGAAACGTATATCTCATTTCAAACACCACTTGGAACGAGGCCGGGGACCTCACAATTCAACCCGGAGTTATCCCGGCAGCGTCAGCCGGGTTCGCTTCTGAGTCTCGAGAACCCAATAGCTCCTTGTCCTTTTGGCCAGCATCTCTACGTGGTTCTCATTCGCTCCTTCCGTCACTACCCATTTCATTCCTCCGTTCCTCCCATCCCCCCTCCCTCCCTACTTTCTTCCCTGCCTCCCCTCCCTTACCCGTCTCCCTTACCGCCCTGCCCATCGTCCTCCCTCCCTCCCTACCGTCCTTTCTCCCTCAGTCCTTTCCTCGCCGACCTTCCTCCCTCCCTTTCTCTCTCACCCATCACTACCATCACCTGACAACCCTCTTACGGTTATGGAATATGCTGCGAAAACTAGGGGTAGCGAAAAGTAAACTAGGGGTAGCGAAAAGTAAACTAGGGGTAGCGAAAAGTAAACTAGAGGTAGCGAAAAGTAAACTAGGGGTGGCGAAAACTAGGGGTAGCGAAAACGGCGCCTCGAGAAGATAGGGTTTTGCATCCTAAAAGTAATGGTTAACTGAGAGAGGGGAGAGGGGAGGGGGAGGGGGAGGTGGAGGTGGAAAGCTAATCGAACGAAGGAGCGGATGGTCATCACGTCGCTACAGCACAACCGTCAAATGAATCGGACCGTCCGCGCAACCGTCGTGATGCTGCTGCAGGACACGCTGAAATCAGGGTGCACTCACTGGAGGACTTTTCCAACCAAACCTGACCGCAATTGCGGCCAAATACGTCCAGAAAAGTCCCAGTCTGCATCCTGACACTGCATTAACCGAGCATTTTTTGGCATTAATACTTGCAGCAGCATATTCGTAATTTGAATTGTTTTCTGTTAACTTATTTAACCTTTTGGAACTTGATGAATAATAATAGAATTTATTAATGAAATATAATAATAATTATAATCATGTAATGTAATCGTAGGGTAATAATTCTTAGTTCTTGTTATTTTAACAATCGCTCCCAAATCGACACCAACGGCGACTACCGTCTTCAGCCGAATAGAACGCCCGGTCATTATAGCCGTATCTGGTGCAATTTTCAGTCCAGATACGGCTATAATTACCGGGCGTTCTATTCAAGTGAAGACGATAGTAGTTCTTATCGACGCTAATGAAGAGTTAGGGACGAACAACAACTGACAGAACTAAGGGGTTGAGTGTACTCACAGGGAGGACTAGTATTTTGGTTTGGCTGGATGTATGTAGCTGTCATGGAGTCCAGGTACGTTAGCGGCGGTCGCACCTTGCTGGCACCGAATAGGAACGTGTAGGCATTCTGATTGTATCTGGCGCGAAAAGTGTGCACTATTCTGATTTAGGACTTCGTTCCACTGCACTGGCGAAGACCACGACTCCCATCAGTACATTGTCATGGCCGTTGATGTAACGGATCTACGGCCAAGAGGGGTCAGGATTTTTTTTTTTTTTTTTTTGGACCATTTCTCGATGTATGCGTGGCATCCTCGCGCAGGCAGGGGCCATGCTAATCTTCTCTTTCTCTGTATCGTTCCAATTTTTTTAACGGATGTCCCGAAGGACGGGGTCAGGATTTTGGTTATCTTGCTTATGTCTATGGTGTGGAATGATCTCCTACCGTCTTTCTCCGAACACATTCCACCCTTATCATGATTGCATCGGACCGAAAAGATAGCTTGTATGCATGCATTCATAAGGAAGGTTCGTTATATTCGGATAAATAGGGTAGTATACGGAAGAAAACCCCCATTTACGATCGTGGCCGTTGACGTATAACGGAACTACGTGTTTTTTTTTTTTTTTTTTTTTTTTTTTAAACGGTTGTTTTTGGACGGTGCTTCTTCTCCTTTTTTTTATTTTTTATTTAACAACCAGACGGTCAATTTTTATTTCGAAATAGCCAAAATAGGGCCGTGGTCCCCACAATTCCAACCGGAGTATAACGTCTGGCAGCATCAGCCAGTTTCGCTTGTTGGTTCAACAAAAGGAAGAAAAAGGACAATACCCTCAGCAACTAAAATCTAATTACTTCCACTTCTACCCCCTGATTGAGTACTCCTAGCTACTTACAAAGGAAGAAAAAGGACAATACCCTCAGCAACTAAAATCTTGGCAATTTAAACCACCACTACCTTCCTCATATATGGGGCCGTGGCCGGGCGCCGCGGATTCAAATTATCGACGGCCGCCGGATGGTGATTTTGAAGGAGTAGGCTACGACGTCGCCCACGGCCCAACACTGTGAAAGGTATAGTGGTGGTTTAACGTTCTTCTCTTTTTCCCCTTGTCATAGCAGAGTCTGACTGAATCTCGCCTGCATTCAGGCCAGCATTCAGTCAGACGCTTCCGCTGAAGTCCCAGTGTGTGTATAAACATGCCAAGTCGTTGCTTGCGTATGTTGATAAGTTGCGAAGTATAGCATCATCGACCTGAGCACGGTGCAAATGATTGCATCTTGCTTTGCAGACAGCGCAGCATTTGTGGCTCAAATGGTCAGTGCGTCATGCTTGCTAATATGGTTGACAGGACAATGGAACATCTTCTGCACTAAGCATCAACTGGGAGCAACCTCTCAATCTCCTCGCGAAAAGATAGATGTCCTTCGGTAGAGGACCACAACAGCGAACAGGACCATGGCTTGCACCTTACCATGTCCTACATTCCTGAGGAGACCAGTATGACGTGTCATGCATGGGAGCAAATGGGGGCAATTCCATCCTTGTGCTCTCCCACCCTCTTGCTGTGGACTCTCTCTCTCTCTCTCTCTCTCTCTCTCTCTCTCTCTCTCTCTCTCTCTCTCTCTCTCTCTCTCTCTCTCTCTCTCTCTCTCTNTGTGTATAAGAGACAGCTCTCTCTCTCTCTCTCTCTCTCTCTCTCTCTCTCTCTCTCTCCATCTATCTATCTATCTATCTATCTATCTATATATGTGTTTGTGTTGGTAAGGAAATGAGGAGGAATACGATCCTTAGAGAGAGGGGACGAGGTCTAAGGAAGGGGGCGAAGGACCTCGTCGGGCCGCCGACTTACGCTGCTGTTTCAAATCACTCATTTGAGTCATTCAAAATTCCGGACAGCGACGCTAACGGAAGCTTCCGGCGAATTTCCATCCCCGCCAGGTCAGCCAACTTTCCTGACAAAGTTTTTGCCCCAGATACCTCTTTAAAACTGCCTTCACACATGCTTCCCGACTTCACTTACTGAAATCATGCAAGGCTACAGCAGTTTGCGGAAAAGGCCGAAATGGTGGCCAAGTATATGTGAAAATGTGCAGATGGACCTGGTTTCACAAATTAGCGAGGTAGTCCTCCTGGTTGCACAACAGCTGAAACAACCCCAAATTGGGCTGAAGGTAGTCCTCCGGCTTAGTTAGGACCCAAACTGTTCTAGCCTTGCATGATTTCAATAAGGCAATTTTTGGAACTTGGGCTTAGTTATGAGTCTTATGACCCAAATTGCCATGTAGTTTCCAAAATTCCGTAAATACCCCTTCAGCCTCTACCGTGTGTGGGATGACAGCTGGATGATTTTTTTACAGCCTCAAACATCCTGTTCGTTCGTTTTCCCCAAAGGGACCACCACCCACTGTTTGAGACTACTCCAGAGGGCCCTTTTGAGTATCCGTTCCTCCATTTACCACACAGAAAAGCACACAATGTATACGAGTACATTTTTTTTTAAAATGATGTTCGTGCTGAAGGTTTTGTGATGGGGCCATACAAATAATGAGGTTCACGAGGCGATCGAAGACATATGTTGCGTGGCATTGTGAAGAATGATACAAACATGCATGTGCAATGTGCATGCATGCACATGCACACATGCACGCAGTCACAAGAAAACATGCACATACACAATGGGCAGGGATTGTTAATCCTTTTTTGTATGTAGGGTGCATATCTGCACCTTTTTTGCCATTTTGTAATAGGGTGCAGATTGCCTGGGCTATTTCGAGAAATCCCCAGGCACTTGGTGGAATGTCCCTCAAACTTCAGGCGCTTGCAGGTTTCAGCATCACATAATGTAACTTGTGTCCGAGCATTTAAGATGGGGAAGGAGAGTGGAGTTCTGCACTATCATATTAGAGATCATCTCTGGGGCAACCTCAATCCGGCAGGCATATGCGACCGACAAGCTCACACCCAGCACTGCGGCAAGTACAAAATTAAACCACCAGTACCTTTTCCCGCTTGAAAAACAATACACGCCGAGAAAACAGAGATCGCTCGATGGTTCGCGTAACGGCCAGCGTGACTAGCAGCGCCAGCCACAATGAGGCCCACGCCATTTCGTTTTTCTGTTCTTTGGTGCACAGGGCGATTTTAGGCTCGGCATGGATAACTGAGGAAGGTAATTATGATTTAAGGCACTGGTGTCTTCGCCCTTGTATGGGCCAATGCACCGGTGTCTTCACCCTTGTATGGACCATTGCGGAGAATTTTCTGCTAGTCGAAACTGCAGTCTTCGATGTGTCAAAATTGAGAAGACAGACGACTTCGATGGAGGTCGATGGACAGATAGATTTGCCAAATTCACGTGAAAATTGAAAGATTTCACACAAGCATGCACGAAGGCGGGTTCACTGAATTAACTCAATAATTGCATATAGAAGGTTTTCCTTCGAATTCAGTAATGGGAGACTACGGTATAGCAATTGCAGGTCATGTAGCTTTTCTTCCTAAGCGTCTTTAAAAAAGCGGAAAAAGTTTTTCATAGTCGATTTGAGAATGTTCTCAATCTAGAATACGCTACTACTCCAACTTAACTTGGACCATGCAGGGGTTACCAGACATGAGTGGAATTCGTTCAAGGCGGTTCAAAGAAAACATCTTTAAGTCCGATTTCTGGGACTATGTTCTGTTGAGCGGAACACACCTTTACGCTGAGCACTGTACTACGTTCTTTTGAGCGTAACACACCTACGTCTCCCCGCCATTTTTTTGTGAAGTTGTGGCTTGTATGCTGCCACAACTTTTGGGGCTCGGGCGCTGGAGAAAGATGGCTAGTGGCACCAGCCAAAAGGAGACCTGTGCGGGTTTGCGCTTTTGCCCTGCGCAGTGCGTTTCCAGCCTCGGAGAAAAGTGCCTAGGAAGTACTGGTGGTCTAAGCCATGAGCACTCTTACCAGCCATTTTTTTCCGACGCGACCAGGGCAACCGGGCCGCAACTTTTGGGGCGTGGCCTACCGGAGCTAAATGGCTGGCAGCGCCAGCGCCAGCCAGTGAAGATCCTGCGCCGGCGCCGCTGGATTTCTTTTGGCTCACAAGGGGGAATCTGCTTTGGAAAGTGGAGACCTCCAAGCATGCATCAGGCATAACCCTGGACCCATGAATTTAGATTCCACCGCACAAAACAGTGGCACGTATATTGGCAAGTGTAGCTTTGCGGCCATGGTTTGCTCTACGTACACTGGCCATTGGCCACATTGTATGGTGGGAAGTATGTCTCTAGATTCACAAAGCATTGCGTATGGATTTATGCAACAGGTTTCCACAAGGTGAGGGGATGTATTCCTGCAGGGCTCTTTAAGTCCAGCTCCATAGCCGCCGACTGGTTCATTCAAAAATAGCAAATGGGGGCAATTCCATGGGGAAACCTTTTGGGAATGAGCAGTCGAGTCGAGTTGACGGCCATATCCGTTGGTACCTTCAACCATCCAACCAGCTTCCCTTGTGATGCAAAGGCAAAGTTTGCAACTGACAATCCACCACAACAAAGGGCAAAAACACAAGTCAGTCTATTTGAAGACAATTTCGCACTGCAAGTCATGAGCATGACACACGTGCGGAGATTGGAAACTTTGAGGAAGTGCTGATAACCATAGCATAAAGGTCATTCCGGAGTGGGTTGTTCAGCAGGGAAGTGATCCCAAGTCAGAGACGTGTTTCATTACACGTGCGCGCATCCGTATGTTCGTTAGACCATTCGTGAAAAAGATGGCACTCGAAGTGATTGCACTTTGAATTCACAAAGCGAAAGAGCAAATCCAAAACCACGATCTCTATGCAGATCGAGGAGGGATCTCCCGGAAGCCGTGTAGATTCGGCAATTTGACCTGCATGACCTCCCCCATAAGTCATGTTGATTTGTTATTTGTGTCTGCGTTGTGGGGCAGCATAGGGGGATTCATCATATCGTCGGGACAGCTGGCATTTTATGGGTTGCGGCTCATCTTTTTGCCTCACCAAAATGAAAGGGCAAGTTTGAGGTCACCCTTTGGGCCTTTGCCTCCTATCATCTTTACTTGACGGGGCTCGTGCGTGATCCTTATAGCTGCAGTTGGGACAAGTTTCAGTCCAGATGCAGCTGTAGTGACCAGGCGTTCTATTCGGGTGAAGACAGTAGGCATTGGTTGACTGGCGTGTAGGAGGGGGAACTCGACCGGCTGGACATGGGGAAGGGAGGGGTGTGGGAGGATAGGAATAGAGGTGGGCAGGTTAGCAGGTTAGCTGTAAGTTTAGCGATTCCGTATTGTTGCTGTGCATGTGCTGATCGGTGGTGAAATTGGAGAAAATAGGTGGTCATGACAGACTAATTTCAGTCATTGTGTATTGTTTTTGTTGAAGTCCTGATCGATAGTGAAATAAAAGGAAATAGGTGGTGGCAACGGGTGCATCTCTGGGATCGTGACTAATGGAGGGCTTGGGGAGGGCTGCAGATTTGCTATGGAAGACTCGTCTTTACTTTTTAAACCATCATACCTCGCCCAGCCATTTCTTCCCAACGCCCTTGATGCGCCGCAAGTTTCGCGGGTTGGCCTACTACCAAACGGAGGCCCCACGCCGGTTCATTTTATTTGGGCGTGCAGGGCGTTTCCAGGCTCAGCAAGGGAAGCATAAAATGTACTGGTGGTTCAAGCATGAATGCTTACCAAACTATCATTATACTTCAGGTGTGAAGAGATTAAGTGGTCATGGACTACTTCAACACCAAAAGATTATGCATGTTGGACAAAATTTCCAGATGAGAGAGCTGGGGAGCCATATGCGGAGCATGTGGTGGCGGAAATAAGCGGGACCACAACTGGGTGGTTTATGACAGGGCTAACAGGGGACTCGGAGTTGTTGGCCTTGAGGGCAGTGGTTGGTGGTCCCCACCACCTCAGGGTATCAGTTGTCGGGCAGTCGTTGATGCTTAACCACAGGCGGGGTTAAGGTGGATTATCACTTACAGTGTAATCAGTTAGGGGATTCTGCAGACTGTTGAGGGTTCAGCCTCCTGATGAGTCGGTGAAACCTCTGACGAAACAGTTTGTCACGGCCCCTCGTTGTCCTCTTCTCCCTCTCGGCCAAGGGTTTACCGGGTAGTTCTGTTTCATATTTGAAAATGATTTTATCAGTCTTAACATGACATATTTCATAAAATATTGAAATTTTATGAAATATGTAATGTTAAGGCTGATAAAATCTTCATGCTCCTAATCGGTGAAACCTCTGATGGGCATGCTGGTGGGGGTTCAATGAGGTCCATAGTAGCGAATTTTGAAAAGCGATAGCGTTTTTATTGGAAACAATGAGAGTTGGTGAGCGGGAGATAGATAAGGTGTGGGGGGAAGATCAGGAGGATGAAGTGGTGGGAGGCAATAACTGTAATGAAGAAAAGGGGACTGGGGAGGAAATTGCCTTTCGGAAAGCTAAGGACGTAAAATGAAAAGATTGCAGGAACGGGCAATGACTATGTTTAACAAGGGGGAAGAGGTAATTTGGGGTTAGGAGTTGCAACTACAATCGACTTTGTCACAGATGATAGTAGGAAAGGAGCATTTCAGTTATGGCAGCTAGCATGATTAATTTTTATTGTCTAATCCTGATGTTGTTAATGTGGAGAGAAAAGGGGTATAGGAAACTGTGGGTGGTTGACGATTCACTCTTCGTCATTCTACAAATGCAATGACACTTCATGATATGCAAATGGGCTCTTGCAAGGGTCATTGGAAAGCTAAGGAATTAAATAACTGCTTTGATAAAGTACACTAAGAACATTTTGACCATGAATGCGATCGAGTGGCGTATGCTTTAGTTAATCAAGTCATAAATACTCGATATTTTTTCCCACCAGATTTGTTGTGAAGATGTTCTCCTTTCCTGTTTGCTATGGTGAAAACTCTTCATGGAGGGGGAGTGGGGAGGCAACTTATAGTGTTTCGAATTGTCAATCGAGTTTTTGCTTTGATTTGTGTAGTTTTTTTTTCTTTTTTCTTGTGGGTGGGTGGGTGGGTGGGTGGGCGGGCAGGTG
>BFEA01000230.1:907601-920528 GCA_003427395.1 Chara braunii
TGCCAAAAGTGTATTCCGACCTGACCTATGACTAAGAGACTAGAAGTTTCTCGAACTTTAGTTTGAAAGTGTGCAGCGTCCAGGAGTAACGAATGCGTATGGTAATGCTTCGCTTTTATCGAAGCCGCAGGAATATGCGGCCGCGGGAACGGTAAAACTAAACCTATTCTACCTAAAAGAGGGGTGCGCCGGGTATAGAGCCGCGATGCAGGGGAGATAGATAGAAGGGGTTTTATTTCCTGGACCGCAGGCGTTGACATCGAGCCAGGGGGCTGATAGGTCGATGTCGAAGTCACGCGGCCAACCGACGGGGCGGAGCCTGCCAGCAAAGCCTATTAGGCTTCAGGCAGGCGGGGTCTGCAGAGCCGCAGGCAGTCAGAGCCTGCTAGGCCACCGACCGCTAGGCCGGCTAGACCACAGACGGGCAGGGCCTGCGAGGCCATAGGCAGGCGGGGCCTTCAAAGCCCCGATATGGGGGATAGGGGCAGGGCGGAGCTCTTCATATAGAATAGTTGCTCCTATCATTGTTGTGATAGGAGCAAGCCCAGTATGATACAGTGCAGGACCCTTACCCGATGGATACCGGGGTCGAATCCCAAACGTCGTACCACTGGGCTGGCTCCTTTTGGAGCTGGCCATTGTTGTTTGAGGCCCGCGCGGTTGGATCTGGCTGTCCGATCGTGAAGATCGCGCGGTCCAGATCAGACACGCGAGGATCTGCATGGCCCTGCGTTCCAAGGATGGACTCATAAATCAAAAGAAAAAAAAAAATAATAATAATAATAAATAAATAAAATCTAACTAAGGAGATGCGCCATGTGGCGCATGGGGATCTGACAGGGACTTATAGTCCCTGAGAAGGAGGCAACGGACGTCGGCTTATTCAGGTAAGCTTTTTCGTTTTCGTTTGTTTTGTTTTTTTTTTTTTCTAGATTTGTTTTAGATTTTTTTTTTCTTTTTTTTTCTTTTATGTCTTGTCCAGCAGTCGTTCGTTTTGGTGAGCGAACCGCTGGGCCGAGATCCCGCCATATGAAGTAAGGGGGACTTGAAGTCCAAGAAGGTGCTGGCTCAATTTTTAGCAGAACTACCGGAACTGCTGCCGGATACGCATAATCTGGTCATCTGTGCAAATTGGAATACAATCTTAAACCCTGGCCTAGATTCGCCATTAGTATCTAATTTGCGCAGGGACTCCATGCTTCTTCATGAATTTATGGAAGTTTATGATTTAACTGACGCTTATAGAGTCTTGAACTCAGAGCTATCCGAGTATACTTGGTTTGGCTTCTCAAGTGGAGCCCTGTCTGCCCGCCGATTAGACTACGTCCTGATGCGGGGATCCCCATGGGACTGTTGTCTGACAGCGGAGGTCAAAACCTCATCCCTGTCTGACCACTCGCCTGTCCGTTTTGAAATACAGTTGGGGGGTGGAACCGACAAAGGGCAGGGTCTGTTTCGCTTGAACGTTACTCACTTGGAGGATGCGGCTCTGAAGGATTGGCTGAGCCGGATCATTTCAAACTGGGAAAAAACACGCCACCTCTGCTCTAACCCACAACAATGGTACGATGGGGTGATGGCGGCAATTCAAGAAGCATGCAGTACTTATTCAAGAATTAAGAGTGGTACTCAGAATAAGCAGATCAGACAATGGCAGACAAAAATAACGACAGCAGAACAACTTTTGGGCAGACATCCTGTTCCGGATTTGTACTGGATACAGAAGCGCTCTGTAGCCCTGTCAAACCTGGAAGCACATGAAATCAAGATGGAGGAACAACAGAAAGAATGGTTGCGAATCAGAGGAATGACTCATTATGACCGCTTGACAAAAGAGACATTTCAAGCATTAATGAAATCCGTGGCTAGACCTTTGATGAAAGAATTGAACCACCCTTTCTCCTTGACAGAACCTGTAGCAGAGAGTTCTATTCAAATGTGCCAGTATGCAAGGGAGTACTTTAGTGATATTCTGACTACCTGGCGGCCTTTTGACCAACCGGATACAGACCTGAGAGATTTCTCAGATTTCTGGATTTTCTCTAAAAAAACACTCCCTCTACACGCGACACTACATTTGGACCGGCCTTTAACTGTGGCTGAACTCGAAAGTGTAGCGCATTTGATGGCCAAGGGTAAAGCTCCCGGGCCTGATGGCCTGCCGATAGAGTTCATTATAGCCTTTTGGGACTTCTTTGGCCCTCTTCTATCGAAACTATTTACTAAAGTGTTGATTGGGGAGTCGCTCCCCAGTTCCATGATCGAGGGAGTCATATCAGTGCTTTATAAAAAAGGAAGTAAAAAGGATATTCGAAATTGGAGGCCTATATCACTTCTTAATGCGACATACAAACTGTTAGCTAAAGCTATTGCCCTACGCCTGGCTAATTATTTACCATTGCTTATAGGACAGGAACAAGGGGCTTTCGTCAAGGGTCGGTCGATTCATGAGAACATAATCACAACTCTCCAAGCTATTGAAATTATAGTAAAGGAGAAGAGAGATATTGCAGTTATTCTTTTAGACATGGAAAAAGCATATGATAAAGTGGGTTGGACTTTCGTTCAAACCACTTTGAAGCATATGCATTTTGGCCCAAACATCTATTCATAGGTACGAGCCATGTATTCTAAAGCAACAGCAAAAGTCATGGTGAATGGTCACTGCTCTGACCCCCTCCACTTGTCCCGTTCATTACGACAGGGCTGCCCTTTGGCCCCCCTGCTTTTCGTAATCCACCTTGAGGTTTTGCTCGATAACATTAGACATAACCCGCAGATATCGGACCTTAAAATCTCCAGAGGTGTTGAGTGGAAAGCAAGGGCCATTGCAGATGACCTCACAGTCTGTGTAGAGAATAGCCCTCAAGTTCTTGCTGAAGTGCAGAGTGTACTAACAAAGTATTGCGAGTTAGCCGAAGCCTCAGTAAATTGGTCAAAATCTTCTTATTTATTGCTCTATCCCTATCATCTGTGTGTGGACTGGGGTATGAAGAGTGTTCCAGGCAACTCTTCGGAACGTTTTTTGGGGATTCAAGTTTCTACTTCAAATTGTTCTGCCTTTCAGGATCAACTACTGGTGGAAAAAGTGGCAACACGCATCTCCAAGTGGAATAGGCCTTTTCTCTCATCTCTCTTTGATAGATCCCTGCTGTTAACAGGCGCTGCCTTTTCGTTATTATGGTATGTACTGGCAGTGCACCTTCTGGGGGAAGATGCTTATAAGGGTATTACGGCCAAGGCTAGAAGATTGATCTGGAAACCATTTGCGTTGGAAGATCATGGCTACCTTTCAAAAGTAGTGACCTTCCCCCGGAATGAGGGAGGCCTGGGCATTTTGGATCCTAAAAGGCAAAATCTTGCCTTGCTTGCCAGGTGGCCCATTCGGGCGATGGCGGAGACTGAAGACAGGCACTGGATAGCGTTGGGGGAATATATCCTAAGTAAGGAGTGAGATTTGTGTAACCCATCAGATGTGTGGAGTTGTTTCATGCTGAATTCTTATTCTAACAGGCACCCGAATTCAATTTTTTGGAGAGCGGTCCTGGCAGCGTGGAAGAAACTCAGACCCACAGTTCACTATGAGCCTACATCTACGGCAGAGGTTCTAGAAGAACTCTTATTTGAGAACCAGTATATTGTGGACTTACAAGGGGTACCTTTCTCGGCCACAAATGAGCCATGAAGCTTCGGGAGATGTTGGATGGAAAAGGGAATTTGTCGGATAAAAGATATTAGGATGGCGGACAACTCGGACTGGCTTACAGAATGGGACTTGCAGGCACGTTATCCGTACCTCAGAGATGCAGGTTTGAGGCTCCATTCTTTGTGTGCAGCAATTTCACCTTACTGGAACTATTTGGTGGGATCTGATTTAACACCGGCAGAAGATAGATGGTATAAAGGGGAGCAGTGTTACTCAGCACATACCTTTTTTAGAATAATTGGAGGGGCTCAGGGAAGTCCTCCACTTCTGCAAACATGGATATCTGAGGTCAGCTAGGAAGAAAAGCTCCCTCTCAGGTTTGAATCAGAAGCTTCAATCACAGGACCATTAGAGCTAAGGCAATGTAGAGTTCTCATGAATATTGATAATCATGGGATACCACACCCTCGGGTGAAATTCGGGGGTTCAACCTTGTCGTCTCTCGAGGTGGACACTACTCGCTGGGCTTGGGGCGGTACGACTCAGGGCCATAGAGTCGAGTGCCCTATGTATCTCTATACATCTAAGATTGGCACTAGACTGTTGAGGGATAGGGCTCCTCTGTCTCCCTATGAGCTGGTTAGCAAGCATAGACAACAACTAGGTTTGGCAGTTGATGATAAGGCAACTCAGGAGAAGCACTGGCGGTTACTGATGAAACTTCCGTCGGAAAGACTAGGAAGTTTATTGTGGCAACAATCCTTGTTGGTTATCCCAACAGCAACCCTTTTGGCAGGCAGGGGAATGAATATCTCAACTATTTGTCCTAGATGTCAGTGGGCATGGGAAACAAACTGGCATCTGTGGGTGGACTGTCCTTACTCCAAAAGAATTTGGTCATGGTGGAAGAGACATTGGGCAAAGCTGCTATGGTATACCTTCATTTGGAGTGAAGACTTTATCTTAATTGGTATCCCAATGCTGCAGAATAGAAAGGACAACGTCTCTTGTTATGTAGCACAAACCTTCAGAGCCATTATTATGTCAACTATTTGGCATGAAAGGAACTCTCATGCCTTCAGGCAAGAACGCTGTGAGGATATCCAGTTGAAAGTTAGGATAAGGCTTTTAGGAAGGCACTGCGTTTGGTCGGATTGGCATCATAAAGCAAAAAGGGGACAGCTCAGAAAGGGGCCCATCTGGTTCTGGAAGACTTGGGGAAAAAACAGTTGTCTGGTGAAGCCAAGGCCGAACGGTGGTCTGGTTCTTTCACCATGGTTAATGAATACGTCGCTTCAGACTGTTTCGGTGCTCCACTAGGTTATCGTGGTTTTCGGGCCGGTATAGGCCATTTTTGGAACTACAGGAGATAGTCATTAAGACTAGCTTCTCCGTTTGTGCTTCACATCGTCCGAAAGGAAGGAATATAGCATTCCTTGTGTTTCGTCTGGAGCCTTAAGGTATTAATTATTCTGAGTAGATCCTAAAGCAGATTTGTGTTTGGGCCTAACTGCGTATGTCAGTTTTGATCTTGATTGTGCTTCAAGGCGTAGTTTGGGAAGTTGGTTTTGATTGGGACGCTGGACCCGGTTTCCAGCAGGTTTATTATTGTTTGTGTGGTAGTGCTGGTCGGGTGGGCAGTTGCTAAGCCCATAAGCGAAACTGGCTGAGGCTGCCAGGTTACTCCGGGTTGAATTGTGAGGTCCCCGACCTCTTTCCATTGTTCTGTAATTGATTGTACAACTTCCCCAAAAAAAACAGAAGGTGTTGACGCCCGTTTTAACGGGCGATCGTTTTGCGAGGTAAGCATCTCTTCCTTTTTTATTGTATTTTGTTTTCTTGTTTTCTTATATTTTCTTTAAGTTTTCTTAGATTCTTTTTAGATATTTTCTTAGTTCCTTTTTATGACCCCCCCCTGTTTTCCTGAAAACTGCACCCATTCGCTGTGGAGAAACGGGTCACAGTCTCCATAGAAAAAGTGCCCGAATCCGGTACTTATATTGTACCAGATGCGGGCGCGCTGGGGAAAGGGGATCCCAGAGAGAGAGAGAGAGAGACCCTTTGGAGAGTGCCCGTTCGTTTTGGAGACGGGCAACTCTCCTTGGCTGCGCGCCTGTATCAGGAACTTCTTTGGCCCAGATACAGGCGCAGGGCAGGAACCCCCCCTTCTTGCTGAGAATGATTTAGGGACGAAAAGGAAGGGGTGGTCGTTCGTTCGAACGGCGAACTGCCCTTACATAAGAGAAACCAGGGGTAAGAAAAAAAAAAGAGAAAGGGAAAGAAAGAAGAGGAAAGAAAAAAAAAGTAACGACCGCGAATGTGGCCGTGGCCGTGGAACAGGTGCAGCCCCTAGAAGCTCCTAGTGGAACATCAAGATTCCCAGCCCTCGATCGAAGTTCAGATCGAGGGCTAGGCTCAGCCCCGTTTTTTTTTGGTTGAGCCTCAAGTGGCTGCCCACCACTCCAGCCCAGCTATAAAAGCAGGGCTGGCCAGCAGCATCCTCACTCAGTTGAGGTGCTGCCCACATTCTGATTGAATGTGGAGTGGAGAGCAGCGTTATGCTGCCAGAGTGCTGAGGGCCAACGAGTAAGAGGAGGAGTGGAGTGGAGGTCTGCAGTGAGGGAGGAAAGGAGGGGCTGCCATAGCCATCGGGCTGCGTGGTGCCAGTCGAAGATGTTGCTGTTCGCGGCAGGTCCTTGGCAAGCGGTGCAGGGGGAAACTCCGCCCGTTTTGCACAGCGGCGGTAGTCA
Source organism: Chara braunii (assembly GCA_003427395.1). Lineage (NCBI taxonomy): Eukaryota > Viridiplantae > Streptophyta > Charophyceae > Charales > Characeae > Chara > Chara braunii. The sequence goes on from BFEA01000230.1 coordinate 913,998, forward strand.
TCGACAAGCGGTGCAGGGGAAACTCTGTCCGTTTTGCATGGCGGCGGTAGTCATCGACAAGCGGTGCAGGGGAAACTCTGCCCGTTTTGCACGGCGGCGGTAGTCATCGACAAGTGGTGCGGGGGAGACTCTGCCCGTGTTGCGTTTGGTGTAGCAGCGGTAGTGAGTTTTTTTGACAACGCAGGGGAGGTGCTGTTCGCTTGGTGAGGTAACGGCAGTGCTTTTTTGGTGGTGATGCGGAAGCGCTGCCGATATTTTTCGGTGGCAGCAATATTTTTGACGGCGGCGCAGAAGTGTTGTCGAAACTTTTTTTGGAGGCACGGGTACGGCGGTGCATCCGGTGGGACCATGCTGTTGAAATCTTGGTTCGGCAGCAACCTTTTTTTAGGGGGAGGTGCTGCCAATTGTTTTTGGGTACGGCGGCACTGTACCGGTTTCGACGGCGCGGCGAGCGGCAGTCCCGCTTTTAATTTTTGATGTGCACGGTCATGGTGGATTATTCTTGCGGCGCGCAATGCAAATGGTTTTGAGTTCTGGACCATCTGGTATTGCGTGCGATGATGTGGGATCGACCAGGAGCACTTGGGATCGATTTGGGACCAAGTGGGACCAACTTGGGGTGTGAACGTAGTTGTTTGAGCTAATGTGGATTGTCGAGTTGGTTTGACGGTATCCTTGGTGGTCAAGGAGCGATTGAGGCTGCATTGGAGAGGTTCTGAAGGCGAGATGGGGATTATGGCGCAGTGGAGCGGCCACAACTGGGAGAGTTGTGAGCCACGCACTTTGGACTTTGGCGACCATTGTTTTCTGCTGATCAGAACATCGAACGACTTCCTTGAGTGAGCCGTTTCAACTTTACTCAAGGTCAGTTTGACGCAGACCCCTTCACACCTGTGTAAACCCACACTTTGTTTAACCCTGTTCTTTCAATGTTCACTGAAAAGGTAAAGAAAATGTGTGTTCGCGTGTGTGAGTGAGAGTGTAACGTGAGTTCGGGTTTGCTTTGTTTTCCTTTGAACTTGTTGTTTGGTTTGATGTGCAGGTAGGTAGAAGGATGCTTGCAAAGAGGATTGATTATGCGTGTTTGAGATAAAGAAAAGGATTATCCCTCCTTTTATCTTCCACCTGTCTGCTCGTCAAAGAAACTTGTTATTTTGAAAAATATTATTCAGCGTGTGTCTTAGAATGAATTTAATTGGAATGAAGCAGATAAGGTCAAACGGATTTTGTCTCTATAATTGACTTTTTCTATCCTGAAAGATCTTATCTACCTATGCCTGTCCCAATGATTCTCGTTGTCTATCTTCTTCAGTTTCTTTTTTTTATCTAAGTTATCCAGAACTTATGAGTAATGAGAATAAAAGAAACCTACTCATGGCGAACACAGCCTTTCTCTCTAGGAAGCATCCAAGGCGGGGGTTCGTATGCTTTCGGAACCGACCCTGTTATCGACTTGGAGTGGACCCAATTCGTCGGGGGTGGTGTTTTGCCGACTCGGTGGTGACGGCCCAACCTCTGAGATCCGAGTCTTCAAGCTCGAGCGAGGGGAAGGAGTATCCACAAGACCACTTCCTAAAGGGATAGGTGCGTGTTGGAGACAGAGGAAGCTCCAACCTACAAGAAGAAGTAGGTAATGAAGGTGATGGTTCTCTTTGCGCAGTGATAACGACGACGGTTTTGTTTTAAGTAACTTAATGATGAAGGATGGATACTTCATCATTCGTGGAACAGAAAGAGTAATTATTGCCCAAGAGGACAAAGCGACTAACAAAATTTTCATTCACTACATGATACTTTCTTCCAAGCAAGTTGCATATGGTACAGAGGAGAGTTCGAACTTCGGTCAGGAACCAGATCACTTGTTGATCTGCATGGAAGCGGTGGAATAAAAGGTTTTTTAGTCATATAGGCCGGGAAAAATAACTTTGGCAGATCATCTCATCAAGTCAAAATTCAATCTTATGTGATTGGATGTAAAGTGTATTGATGTTATTTATTTATTTTGTGGTCAGGGAATTATAAAGGGACTAGGATTATATTGTGGGTTTCATGTTTGGTTGAGACCGTCCTAGTCGACCGACGTTCGTTCGTACCTAGGAGATCAGTGCCCTAGGGGACGAACAACGTTCGGGTCCACTTGGCGTTAACAAAGCGTCCCTATACTCCAGCGAGCGAGCAAACGCCCTCGACTGACCTACCTCTGCAATTGCATGTAAAAGCTTCCGCACGTGGGTGAGTAGCTCGGTAGGGATACGCCCCTGAGGGTGGTGACAGCCCCTTAGGGAAGGTAAGATGTGCCCTGCGAGAACCTATCCTGTCGTAGGGGACCGCGGGATGTACAGCTGGCGCACCCGGCTAGAGTGGCGAAGGGACAATGCAACTGCGTTCGTCTCGGCGGTTCGCGGGACCATTTATGCATCGTCCTAAGTTGTCTCTTGATTTTGTTTTGTTTTAACTCTTGCGTGACATAGCTGGGAGGGCTCTCGCCTTTGCAAGAAGGCGGGAGCCGATGCGCACGACAGCGAGCAGACCTCCGTACGAACGGGCGTTCGAGGTCCCGTACGGGGTCCGAACCAGACGGCATTCGGCCCCCGCCAAAAATTATTTCGGGCCCTAAAAATATATTTTTTTTTCTGATTTTTTTTTCTGTGAGGTACATGCCTATACATTTTCAAGTCATTTAACTCAGCCAAATAAGAATGAAAAATCGCCAAAGATGGCGGTGTCAAAACGTGCTCGCCCACATTGTTTTTTATTTTTTACTTTTTGTTTTCACTTAAGTTCGAGGTCTAAACGATTTTATTATTTTTTGAAACGTTTTTAGTTGGTTTTGCATTATGTGAAGTACACATCGGTAAATTTTCAGCGCATTGAGCTATGCAGAAAAAAAATAAAAAATCGCCAAAGATGGATGTAATGCTAAGGCAAATCTTGTTTAATTTATTTTTCTTCATAATATTTTTTTTTTTAAGATTTTTTTGATTTTTTTTTTTTTTTTTTTAATTTGTTCCGTGTTCGGCCCGAATAGCCGAACGTACCTTAAGGGGTCCCATAACTCGACGAGCTAAAGGCTCCCACGGACCGATTTTTCTCAGGTTTCTTATCAGCTCCTCCAAGCTCCCCCACTTCATGGCCTTCGAATATCGACGAACATACAATTGGAAAAGTCGGATTGTACGCGTTCAACGAGCAGGTCACGTCACATTCAGGCGTTCGGTCCGTCTCGAACGCCGGTTACCCTGTATATATATATATATATATATATATATATATATATATATATATATATATCACAGCCCCTCGTTTGTTGTCCTCTTCTCCCTCTCTGCCTACGGTTTACCGGGCAGTTCTATTTGACGATATATATATATATATATATGTAGATATAGATATAGATATAGATATAGATATAGATATATTTTTTTTAACAGCCCGAAAATAGGTCCGGCGTCCCTCACAAAATTAGGTGGGGCCCTCGGCGAGCAAAGCATCACCGGCCAAGCACATCAAGGGTACCACTAGATTTCACCTTGCAGCCAACTTCACAACCAACTCCACAGCCCCTACCACCGAAAACGTGGGATAGAACAATAAGATAAAACAATATAAATATTTTTTATATTATATATATTTTTTTTTGCGACGCCAGGCAAGTGTTCCCGATATAATCTGGTACGTATATATATATATGTATATATATAATATGTGTATATATGTACATATACTTAAAAAATGTCCTCATCTACGTTGTCATAGTGGAAGTCGGTTCATCTGCGGGGTGTGGGCGGGCCTTGTACGCAAGCAGTTTTGAACAATCGGAGTTGTAGAGAAGAAACAAAAATTATGAAAAAAAAAAATTCCTTTATGTTCGACTTGCTTCGCACTATGAGAACTTCGTATATACTATATATATGTATATATATTTATATTGTACATTCATCCAAATTTTCTTTTATTGTCTTGGCATCCTAGTTGGTTGCTTCCCGTTGTTCGGCTTGTGTGAGGGGGCGGTGCTTTTATGTGAGAATCGTCATTTGGGATTGTCTTTTATGTCTTTTGTCCCAGTAAGAATGGTTTACAAATGAGAATACCCAAGTTTTGATGACGAATAAGGCGATCTGTTGTATATAGACACGTAATCTTGGATTAATTTTTTTGCAGATAAGAGTTTTGTCTTGGGTGGTCTTATCCTGTTATTTGGCCTGTGAAGGAGGGGCGGTGCTTGCATGTGGGACTTATCATCTATGATCCGTTTTTGATGCTATTGCTTGCTGCCCCCTGTTTTGTTGTATTTGGTTATTCCCTTCCTTTTTCCTTTGCCTCTTTGCCCTTTGGTTGTGCGCAAGTGGGTCAATATGACACATGGGGGTGGGGGCATCCGCCGCTCAACGTACATTCACGTGGGTAGCCTTGTACGCAAGAGGTTCTGAACAGAGGGAGTTGTAAGAAAGAAAATAAAATAACGAATTATTTTTTTCTTATTTTCTTCTGTTTTTTTGTCTTCGCGCTCTGATATTCATGTGACGATATATATATATATATATATATATATCTTGCTTTGTTCGGTCGTTTTTTTTTTTTTTACTTAGCGTTTTTGGATGCGTCTGTCTCCGTACACTTTGCAGACGAAAAATATTTTGACATCTGAATTATAATCTTTATTCAGGATTGGGTAAACAATTTCGATGTCACCCTGAGGCCAAAGTAGTTCAAATTATGGTTGTTCATAAATGCATGTAGGTGCAAAGAAAATTTACAAAATTTAAAAAAAAAAAAAAAAAAAAAAAAAAAACCATTGGTGGGGGCTGTTTTCCACGCTTTTGCCGATTTGGAGGGTGCATTGCGGTGGTAAATGGGTGGGACAAGAAAAGGTGAAATGGTTCTCGGGTGGCAAGTGGTGTGGCTGTAGGACTCACCGCCTGTCGCTGTTGCCGATGCCTGAGATAAAACGACGAGACGACACTCGTCGAAGTCAAACGTCGGATGCCATCGACAATGGCAACAGATATGGTTTTATGGCTATCCGTGTTCCGCAAGAAAGGCGAACGCGGAGCGGCGATCCACATTCAGACAGCGACAGAAACCAGCGAGAGAGAGAGAGAGAGAGAGAGAGAGAGAGAGAGAGAGAGAGAGAGAGAGAGAGAGAGAGAGAGAGAGAAACGTCGCGCCCTTTTGACACGGCTTCAACACGTGTCTTTTCTCCCTACGTTCCCACCACGTCACCCTTTCCCCCACGTCAGCCATTCAAGACCGGGGGTCGCGATGGCTGGCCACCCCTATGGTTTGGTCTGCGAGGATAGGGCGCCACGTGGGAAAGGTACACGTGCATAAAGACCAGTCACCCATCCGTGGCTCTTCGCCAGGGGATGGCTACAAGAAGGGCTCGTCACGCGTCTTGCCCGAAAACAACGGTGTCCTTTCCTCTGCTGGCAACAATGTGAAAACAAATCCGATATATATATATATATACACACGGTCGGGGCAGCCACATCAATGTCCGGGAGGAAGAACTTGGACATCAGCCTGCGACGACGGGTTTTCGAACGCTTGTGGCCTACTGGATCCCACATCTCCTACGATAAATCGAGTTGGGACCCGGTAGGCCTCGAACAACCGGTCGTGCAGCAAAAAAAGGCCACCACTCGCCCCACCACTAGAAACCGTTGAAGTACCGGTAGGTCAGAATCGGCCTTTTTCTGTTGCGCGACCGGTTGTTCGAGGCCAACCGGGTCCCAGCTCGATTTATCGTTGGAGATGTGGGACCGGGGCCAAGTCCCACTGCCAATTCACTCGGTCCGGTATTTTATCGCCTTTGTTTGTGCGACATCATCTGAAACCGATGATCTGTATTGATCGCAGGGTGCAGGTTTCTTACGAAAAAAAAACGGCCATCAGTCAAAACATTCAGTGTTCCTATTGGCCACGAAATCATTCTGTAGGAAAAGAGGCTCGTCTGTTCTAGTCCCTAGCCGCTCTGAGGTCGGCTAGGGAATCAAACTTGTTTCGAATTGGGTCGAGTCCCTATGGCACTGGCCTATTTCGAACGGGGAAAAAAAAAAAAAAAAAAAAATTGAGTGCGTGAAGAGGGACCAAGGATTCCCTCGACTTGGGGCAGGCGAGAGCAAGCCTGTCCCTAGAAAATGCGTGTTTTTTTTTTTTTTTTTTTTTTTGAACCACCAGTACCTGGCCCAGCTATCGAGTCTGAGCCTCCGCCGACCGGTACGCCGATCCGTGCCGAGGCTTAGACTACCGGGCGCAGGCATCCCGAACGTCGGAGAGAAACGAACGAAAAAAACGGAAAAAAAAAAACGAAAAACAAAAACGAAAAACAAAAACGAAAAAAAAGTATGGCAGTGTATAGTCCCACGCTATAGCACCAGATTCATTCAATTTTACTCATCCTATGGAGGGCGCAGTACCAAGAGGCCAGCCGCGACGCGCGCGCTCACGAGAGAGAGAGAGAGAGAGAGAGAGAGAGAGAGAGAGAGAGAGAGAGAGAGAGAGAGAGAGAGAGAGAGAGAGAGAGAGAGA